>CM040764.1:25495535-25814311 GCA_022829145.1 Albula goreensis | reverse complement strand
TGTACTTTTGGCACTCAGCACAAAGATGACAAATCCTCACCAGTAAAGTTAAGCCTGGGGAAAAAGCAGGAAAGGAACCACTCGTAGGTCTTCTGCAGAAGACAAACCCCCCGTTATTGGGAAATAACAGCATCTTTTAAATTAGCATACTTACCATCCATGGTCGTCAGTTCGCCACATGCCCTTTGTGCTTCCGGTATGGGGTGTATAGGGTCACCAACTCGTCCCAGGGCCACTTCTTGAGCCGAGTGATCCTCTCGATCAGCTCCAGGTACAACTCCACGTTGTCGGTCAGCAACAGCTTGGTCAACACGTCGTGGAGCAACCTTCTCCACTCCATGCCCGTTGCCTTCAGACACAGCTTAGCAATGGCACGTTGGAGGGTACTTTACAACGCACATATGACACTGTTAAAAAACACATGACATGGCTATAACAACCCATACAACACAATCAAAGATCTGAAACCCTTTTTATACTCTCCATCTGTGGGGGATCCGTCATTCCCCCTTATTCTCAGTGGTCATAGCGATGCTGCTTGTGGTGCTCTTTGTTCCCCCGCCCAGACTCTCTGCAGACCCCAGGGAATACAGCAGGGTAGGTGATCTGTGGGCTTCTAGGCATGGGTCTCACCATTCAGTTAATCTGGTCCACAGTAAAATCTCACCTATACCTACGGAATGGGGGACAACCACAGGGAATAGTCATCGTTACCTCATTTAGAAGGTATAAGCAGGTGTCACTGCGGATGCAGGAAACAGACTTCCTCACTTCAGTCTCGACAGGCAAACCCAGGCCTTACCGACGAGATGGTGCTGCCCGAATCAGACTGCACCCCAGTGTCCTTCCCCGCGAACCTCACTGGGAACTTTGGCGCTTCAGTACCCTGATGAGTCCAATACGTTATAGTCATAACATCATGGAAGCGACACCTGGGCATCTCAGAAGCATCCGCAATGGGCATGAGGCTCCTCTGTTCTGGGGCAGTCTCTTGGCAGGTGACTTGACTCACCCCCCGGTCCGGTCCCCTCGATCTCCCGCACTTCTTTCCAGGCTTGCATTTGGCTGGGGATCCTGGTGCTGGGCAGTGGCAAACCACTACCCTCTAAGAAGGGGAGCCACCTGGGCATTGGTGGGCCGGCCAGGCTCAAACTTCCACACATGGAACCTCTGGACCTTTGCGGAAAGCCTGTAGCCAAATTGGGAAATAACAGCATCTTTTAAATTAGCATACTTACCAGCCTCCATGGTCGTCAGTTCGCCACATGCCCTTTGTGCTTCCGGTATGGGGTGTATAGGGTCACCAACTCGTCCCAGGGCCACTTCTTGAGCCGAGTGATCCTCTCGATCAGCTCCAGGTACAACTCCACGTTGTCGGTCAGCAACAGCTTGGTCAACACGTCGTGGAGCAACCTGCTCCGCTCCATGCCCGTTGTCTTCAGACACAGCTTAGCAATGGCACGTTGGAGGGTACTTTACAACGCACATACGACACTGTTACAAAACACATGACATGGCTATAACAACCCATACAACACAATCCAAGATCTGAAACCCTTTTTATACTCTCCATCTGTGGGGGATCCGTCATTCCCCCTTATTCTCAGTGGTCATAACGATGCTGCTTGTGGTGCTCTTTGTTCCCCCGCCCAGACTCTCTGCAGAACCCAGGGAATACAGCAGGGTAGGTGATCTGTGGGCTTCTAGGCATGGGCCTCACCATTCAGTCAATCTGGTCCACAGTAAACTCACCTATACCTACGGAATAGGGGACAACCACAGGGAATAGTCATCGTTACCTCATTTAGAAGGTATAAGCAGGTGTCACTGCGGATGCAGGGAACAGACTTCCTCACCTCAGTCTCGACAGGCAAACCCAGGCCTTACCGACGAGATGGTGCTGCCCGAATCCGACAGTGCCTCAGTGTCCTTCCCCGCCAACCTCACTGGGAACTTTGGCGCTTCAGTACCCTGATGAGTCCAATACGTTATAGTCATAACATCATGGAAGCGACACCTGGGCATCTCAGAAGCATCCGCAATGGGCATGAGGCTCCTCTGTTCTGGGGCAGTCTCTTGGCAGGTGACTTGACTCACCCCCCGGTCCGGTCCCCTCGATCTCCCGCACTTCTTTCCAGGCTTGCATTGGGCTGGGGATCCTGGTGCTGGGCAGTGGCAAACCACTACCCTCTAAGAAGGGGAGCCACCTGGGCATTGGTGGGCCGGCCAGGCTCAAACTTCCACCCATGGAACCTCTGGACCTTTGCGGAAAGCCTGTGGCCAAATTGGGAAATAACAGCATCTTTTAAATTAGCATACTTACCAGCCTCCATGGTCGTCAGTTCGCCACATGCCCTTTGTGCTTCCGGTATGGGGTATATAGGGTCACCAAAACTCGTCCCAGGGCCACTTCTTGAGCCGAGTGATCCTCTCGATCAGCTCCAGGTACAACTCCACGTTGTCGGTCAGCAACAGCTTGGTCAACACGTCGTGGAGCAACCTGCTCCGCTCCATGCCCTTTGTCTTCAGACACAGCTTAGCAACGGCACGCTGGAGGCTACTCTACAACGCACATACGACACTGTTAAAAAACACATGACATGGCTATAACAACCCATACAACACAATCAAAGATCTGAAACCCTTTTTATACTCTCCATCTGTGGGGGATCCGTCATTCCCCCTTATTCTCAGTGGTCGTAGCGATGCTCTCTGTGGTGCTCTTTGTTCCCCCACCCAGACTCTCTGCAGAACCCAGGGAATACAGCAGGGTAGGTGATCTGTGGGCTTCTAGGCATGGGCCTCACCATTCAGTCAATCTGGTCCACAGTAAACTCACCTATACCTACGGAATAGGGGACAACCACAGGGAATAGTCATCGTTACCTCATTTAGAAGGTATAAGCAGGTGTCACTGCGGATGCAGGGAACAGACTTCCTCACCTCAGTCTCCACAGGCAAACCCAGGCCTTACCGACGAGATGGTGCTGCCCAAATCCGACAGTGCCTCAGTGTCCTTCCCCGCCAGCCTCACTGGGAACTTTGGCGCTGCAGTACCCTGATGAGTCCAATTTGACATAACATCATGGAAGCGACACCTGGGCATCTCCGAAGCATCCATAATGGGCATGAGGCTCCTCTGTTCTGGGGCAGTCTCTTAGCAGGTGACCCCTGCAGGAAAAACAGGGCCTTCTTTACCTTTCTGCCCGAGGTGTCGTGGGACAGGACTTGCAGCTGGGACTTCCTGGCGTGAAGCATCTCTTGAATTGAAGCAAGTCACTAAAAGTATATCACTCATGAGCTTCAGTGTCACACTCTCTCCATCCCTTTGTCTCAGTCATCACTCCACCAACACCAAATCTGTTCTTATCATTCCTGCTATCAATGCGGTGCGCATTGTGTAAACACTGGTTTCTTTACCTGCAGCGGCCATAGTGCCTCCCCCTCCGCAGGGCTCCGTTTCCATGGCACTAGGGAGGATGGGTTGTTGTGCAGAATTTGAGCAGTCTGCACATGAGCTGGTTTTCATTTGTAAATTTGTAAGAAGTTAGTGTTCTGCTTACCTGATTCCCATGTCTTGGTCGTCTGTGGTGGGTGGATCTGCAAACCTGGGCTGGGTGGGGTAGCGAGGGTCAGCGTTGGTGGCTCCTGACAGATTCACAGCGTCTGCTGCAAACATTAGTCAGCCCCAAAACCGAAACAACCAGTGAATTGGCCAAAGGACCAGCAGGATCTAGACTGCTAGAATAAGAGGACAACAGCTCCTTGCCACCAGAAACAACACAGGCAGGGAGTAGCAGCAACACAGCCGAAACAGCAACAGCAGCATCAATGACAGCAGCGACAATACCAGCAGCAGAAGCAACAGTAATGACAGTGACAGCGGCAGCAACAGCAACATCAGCAGCAGTGACAGCAACAATGACACCAGCAGAATCGACAATGGCAGCGACAACAAAACCTGCAACAACAGCAACACCACCAGGAGCAGAAAGGACAACAGCAGGAGCAGCAGTGGTGGCAGCAGCAACAACAGCAGCAGCCACAACGGCAGCAGCGACGACAACAGCAGCAGCAATGCCAGCAACATCAGCAGCAATGACGATGGCGATGATGACAGCAATGATGCCAACAGCAGCAACAGCAGTGGCCATGCCAGCAGCAGCAACAGCAAAACAGCAGGAGAAGTGACAACGGCAACAGTGGCAGAAGCAGAAGCAGCAGTGATGACAACGGCAGCGGCAACGACGCTAACAGCAGTAGCAGCGACGGCAGCAGCAACGACGATGACAACGGCAGAAGCTGCATCGACGGCAGCAGCAATGACACCAACAGTAGCAACACCACCAACATCAGCGGCAACGATGCCAACAGGAGCAGAAGCAGCAACAGTGGCAACAGCACAATAACAGCAGCGATGGCACCAGCAGCAACACCACAAACAGAGGCAAGGAGTAGCAGTCCAGAAGTAGATGAAGGGCACATACAGCCCACACACACTCCCTCTGGACAACTTCAGACTGGTTGCATGTAAAAATAGCATGAGATTTTCTTGTGGGGTTCGGCTGGTACTGTATCAATAATGCTACTCCTTTTGCTGACAGGAGAAAATATTCATAATGCTTACAAGATAATGCACAGGTGCACAAAATCAATACATGAGCAAATATTTTGCTAAATAAGCAAGCAATTTACATTATACAACATACCAGGGAATAAAGAAGGAATTTGTCTTGCTAATATTTGATTAAATGTTTTTAAAAATCACTTATGAGGTTATATGGGATAAGCTCAACTGGAATGCATACAGATTGAAATGTGATGACAGACCCTAACCCTGTAATATTTGAGGACATGGGGGGGCCTTGGGGGCAAAAAGGTTGCCAACCACTGACACTGACCACATACCGTATCTTGTATGCAATGTTATGATAATGTGTTTATGAAAAATATATTCCAGACATTGTATTTTTCCTAATATCCAATGTCGAGAATATGCATTTTTACACCATACAAACATCTGAACATTGCATTTCAAACAAACCAATGTACAATGAAGTTGACTATTTGAATTTGGATAAACCAATTCTCAGGATAACATTTCTGAAGTTACTTGTATGCAGTCTCACATTAAGGCGTTTGGCCCTGGACTGACGCACGAGGCCCCTAGTTACTGATACGCTTCTTACAAAACTATTCTGAACATGACATTTACAAAGTCAAACAGATTCAGCAGTTGCCGTTGCCAGCAATAATTAGCCTAAAGCACAACCAAAAGCGGTCTCCTAGATGGTGTACCAGACCACCTAAGTTATCATTAATGCACAATACTACTTAAATTACAAAATGTAGCATTAACACCACTTCAGTAGAAGTCAGCGCTTCTTAAACCATTTTCAGCGCTGCTTGCAATAATTAGCCTCAGTCACAACCAAGAGGCATAATAAATATCACAGACGCATTATCATTGATGCACAATACTGCATAAATTACAAAATGTAGAATTATCACCATGAAGAAGTCAGTCCTTCTAACAAACCACCATTTTAAACATTTATAATGTCAGTGAGATTTTGCAGTCGGCGCTGCTAGCAATTATTAGTCTCAGCCACAGCCAAAAGATGTAGCATTCACAAAATGTAGCATTATCACCACGTACGAAGATGGGGCTCCTTACAAACCATAATATTTAGAAATCATCAGCCACGGATGACGCCTACTGGACACTACAGGGCCAAACAAATATCACATAAGCATTAAAACAGTGTATAATTTACAAACTGTAACATTTCAAAAACAAATGTAGCATTATCACAATGTAGAAGTCGGCGCTTCTTACAAACCACCATTTTAAACTTGATATTTAGCAATCATCAAAAACAGATGAGGCCTACTGGATGCTATAAGGCCAAACAAATATCACATAAGCATTAAAACAGTGTATAATTTACAAACTGTAGCATTAAAAAACAAATGTAGCATTATCACCCCGTAGAAGTCGGCGCTTCTTACAAACTACCATTTAAAACATGATATTTAAAACATAAGCATCAAGATTAACACAGTGTATAAATTACAAACTGTAGCATTATCACCATGTAGAAGTCGGCGCTTCTTACAAACCACCATTTTAAACTTGATATTTAGCAATCATCAAAAACAGGTGAGGCCTACTGGATGCTATAAGGCCAAACAAATATCACATAAGCATTAAAACAGTGTTGAATTCACAAACTGTAGCATTATCTCAATGTAGAAGTCGGCGCTTCTTACAAACCACCATTTTAAACTTGATATTTAGCAATCATCAAAAACAGGTGAGAGGCCTACTGGATGCTATAAGGCCAAACAAATATCACATAAGCATTAAAACAGTGTATAATTTACAAACTGTAGCATTAAAAAACAAATGTAGCATTATCACCCCGTAGAAGTCGGCGCTTCTTACAAACTACCATTTAAAACATGATATTTAAAACATAAGCATCAAGATTAACACAGTGTATAAATTACAAAATGTAGCATTATCACCATGTAGAAAATTGCGCTTCTTACAAACCACCATTTTAAACATGATATTTAAAAACTTAACCTGAGATTTTGCAGTCGGCGCTGCTAGTAACCAAAATTCTTTGGCAAGAGGTCTATTGGATGCTACTTTGTTCTAAACCACATATTGAAGATCATGAATTCAAATTACTTTATCGATTACAAAATATAACTAACACCATGTAGAAGTCGGCGCTTCTCTCAGACCATTTTACTTACCTTAATGATCTTCTCCCTCGTTTTTATACCCTTGCAAGTTCATCGAGGAAAATTCTCAGGGCGATTTTCACATTTGGAAACAGAGAGTCTTTCTTTCAACATTCTGAGCAAGTTCCTTGGTGAGGGGTCGTCTGTTGTTTATGAAATTGACAGATTGGAGCAATTCACTATCAAAGTCCTGCTGTCGGTAAATGTGGTGTTCTCTTTGCAAATTGAGCGCACCGCGTTTTTACCTCCGGTTGGTGTTGCCATTTCTGAAGAAGCCGGTCGAGCGGTCACACCTGACTTTTAAAACCCCCGCGCGAATTGTGGGCGGAGACGCGAATTTGGCCACTCAGTGAAATCCCAGCATGATTGGTTAATTTGTAGTCGTCATCAAACGGGAGGATAACATCGTTGTTTAGGAGTCTGGCCATAAAGGCGAACTTGGAGAAAAGTGCATGCATTGCCAGACAGGTGGTTAATGAACAAGCCTAATAGTTAGCTGAATAGCTGGGTGAACTGCTCGTTGATAGCTAGCTTATAGCTAGTTGACCGGCAATGTATACTGTGGAAAATTGACACGCCCTCTAGGAAAGGAGGAGATCAGACGAAAATTCGAACAGTTCATCTGATTCGCGCCTCATCAAAATCGTTTTGATTTTGTTTATTTCATTTTGTGAACTCATATATACGACATAAACATGTATCTTTTGTGTTGTAATTGACATTTGATGCTCTTATTTATGAAAACACGATGGCAGAGCACAGCAGGGGGAGGCCCTAGGCTGCAGCCCATGTTGCCCATTGGGTTAACACGGCCATGGTCATCTGTTATAAATAAACGGTTATATCGACCATACACCATATTTCAACTACAATGTCCTGATATTGTAACCCACATACAATATGGTGATGGAAAGGAAGAATTTCCCTTCACGGCATCTCAGCTCCATAGCCTTTACGTTACAGTTACTTTCTCCTGCTTGTGCACGGTGATGATACGATAATGTGTGTATTTGTTCCACGGGGAATCGCCATCCCGTTGTTGGAGCTGTGGCCACTGGAGGGAGACATTTCCTTGGAGACTATATGTTTTTTGGGATATTTTTCCCATCGTTCCCATTTTGCGCAGCACATATTCTCACAGCATTTTGCGGAGGGACTAATTTGTTCACGTCAGCTTTAGCATGGGCAGCATTGCAGAATTTCTTCAAGTGCACTCCACAGTGAACCCCATTATTTCAACTATCCAAGTAAGACATTTGTTGTGGACTGTGTATGTCTCACTGGACAAGAAACTAAGGATAACTCCTGGAAACACCTCCAACTATTATATTTTTTTGCTTTATTTTTTTTTAAGCTTTCAAATAAGAGGGATATCTCAACTCTTAAATCACAATTGTGCTCAATAATCATAACAATTATATGGGCCTGGGATATATTATAAATAGTAGGTGTATGCCATTCTAAAACAAATTGTATCGGATAAGTATTGAGTCCTAAATTCTACTGAGAAGTATTATGGCCTGAATTTATTCATTTACAAATAACACAGTCCCAAAATACAAATGTTCTACTTACCTTTGCATATAAGAAACCACAGAGTAATTCAATGCTCTGCAGCCGAATAAACAAACCTTTTAAGTACACAACAGTTCCTTCAGTCTCGTTTTTAGAGATAAAGCTTGTACATTGCATAATTAAGGTTGCATATTCATGGAACATCCATACTCCAGACAATGTTAATGTAACTCTTTTTCATAAATGTGTGTTTTTACAAAATATAAAATCCTAACATAGTATTTCAAACAAACAATTTTATGACATTATTGCTACTAACACTAAATAATGCTCAGGAAAATGTCCCTGAAATAATTATATACACCGAAACGGTTATACAGACCACATGCCATATTTGAAATACAATGTCCTGGCACTGTATTTTTGAAAAATACATATTTTGGATGTCAAGAAATATGCATACAGGAAATAGTAATACCCTGAGAAAAATGTTTTTTTTTCCATACATTTTACTGATATATAATTAAGTATTAATTCAAGAAAGAGTAATTATATTTTTTTTTACTGAAATATGACTATTCCTAAAATGTGTGTGGGGTTATATACACACACACACACACACACACCGATCAGCCATAACATTATGACCACTGACAGGTGAAGTGAATAACATTGACTATCTCATTATCATGGCACCTGTCAGTGGGTGGGATATATTAGGCAGCAAGTGAACATTTTGTCCTCAAAGATATGTGATATGTGAGAAGTGAAAAGTGGTGAACTGGCGACAGGGTCATGGGCGGCCAAGGATCACTGATGCACATGGGGAATAAGGGCTGGTGCATGTGGTCCGATCCAACAGATGGGCTACTGTAGCTCAAATTGCTGAAAAAAGTTAATGCTGGTTCTGATAGAAAGGTGTCAGAACATACAGTGCATCGCAGTTTGTTTCGTATGGGGCTGCGTAGCCGCAGACCAGTCAGGGTGCTCATGCTGACCCCTATCCACTGACAAAAGCGTCAACAATGGGAGCAAACAAACATGAGCATCAGAAATGGACCACGGAGCAATGGAGGAAGGTAGCCTGGTCTGATGAATCATGTTTTCTTTTACATCATGTGGCTTGCTGGGTGCATGTGTGTGGTTTACCTGGGGAACACATGGCACCAGGATGCAATATAGGAAGAAGGCAAGCCGGCAGAGGCAGTGTGATGCTTTGGCCAATGTTCTGCTGGGAAACCTTGAGTCCTGCCATTCATGTGGATGTTACTTTGACACATACCACCTACCTAAGCATTGTTGCAGACCATGTACACCCTTTCATGGAAACGGTATTCCCTGATGGCAGTGGCCTCTTTTCGCAGGATAATGTGCCCTGCCACAAACCAAAATGGTTCAGGAATGGTTTGAGGAACACAACGGGTTCAAGGTGTTGACTTGGCCTCCAAATTCCCCAGATCTCTATCCAATCGATATGATGTGGTAACAAGGGGGCAGGACAAAGACATGAGGAAAAACAAATGGGCACATGGCGCAGAGATGAGGGAAAACAAGGAAACACAAAATGAAAAACTAAAACAGAACTAAGCCACAGGTTTGCTGACAATTTTATTCACTTGGAAGTGTTTACCTGCTCCAAACATAGAAACACAATTCAATCACAGATTCCACACAGCACAAAGTAAACAACACACCCAAACAATCCAGATTCTATATTTAAACCTGTCATATGACCATGATGGACGGTGACAGGACCTTAGACTGTACGTTGTAATCTAAACTTTTTATGCTTTGTTTTTCCTTTTTACAATCAATTGTGCACACCAAAAGAATAAGGTGTAATGAAATCAACAATGCTGAGAGCTAGCATGGAGTATAACTGAAACTAATCATTGCATGATGTTATTGATATTTTAGCATCTGAAAAATGTTATCAATCACTTTGACATAGACAGCCTGGTAAAAACAAATTATTGACATTGGTGTTGTTATCATGATCATCTCTTACTGCCATTCACAGTTATTATGGTATGCTGTTGTTTGCCATCGAGTACAGACTCATCTCCTGCTGAGTGAAGACAGCAAATAAAATTATGCAGCAAAACAGATTCAGTGGAACTCCTTTTTTACTTTCTAGCGTTACAGTTTGATTATTTTAAAACACCCAAGAACAATGACTTGTTACAGTTAACTTTGTGACTTTTTACAGCAAACTTGAACACTACATAATCCAGCTTGGTTTCGACGATATGACATAAATCCTGGAGGGTGTTTCTGAAATGGTGTTTTGTTGACTGTAAATGCTGAAACTGTGCTTTCAGATGTTCCCTGACATTTCTGAGCAGAGGGCAAAAAATCCAACAGCCTGACAACTATCTTGTTAAATTTTGTCGTGTCACTGTTGCGCATGCAATAAAGAAGAGACAAGACGTGTGTACCTGGAAGTGTGATTCAGACAGTTTCTGTTTTCCATGTCATACTCTGATTGTCATAAGATTACATTACATTCATGGTATGGGTCTTCATTTGCTGTGCACAATAAATTTTTTCATGGTATTGTATTTAATTAAGCTCTAGTTATCTTTCAGTGCTCTAACTCCACTGTCTAACCAGAGAGTGTGCAAGCAGACTGACATTAGCTTGTCGAGTGGGTTTCTTTCTCTTAGGCTGTGCCAATTTTGACAAAGGTGCAGATGTGTCCAGCTGCTGCCACATCTCCTCAGTTTAATGTAGTCCCTCACTCAGACACATACGTGTACCCACATACAGAATATATTGATCAAATCTGACCACACACATTCTATTTTACTTAAATCAAAACGTGCAAACGTTTACAAATAAGTTAAGAAATTGCTTTCATCTTTGATTTTTCATCTAAAATGCCTTCTAACAATTCGCGAAATATATTGCTGTTCAGATCGTAAAAGCGAATGAAAATACACGAAAATGATTTGGGACATAGACAGTACGAATTTTTAAAATCTAGGCTTCTCTGGCATATTCTCTCAGAAATGTGCCATGAAGTGGCGCCATATGTTCTCTTTATTAACCTGTGCAAAAATGTTATCAGTCCAATCCGACTTTTGTTTCTGTTGATTACAATCATAATATGACGTTGAATGCGGTTATACATAGGTCTTCTTTTGGTATAGTTTCTCTTCTGTAGTCATCAGTACGTAAGCAGCAGATGTCAGCGAGCTTTCCTGCCTCGTTTATTCCCGCGACACACTACGAAACGAGGTGAATTCACCCGGGCTGAGTCGTCCAGTCTGATTCGCTTATTTCTGTTGCTGCTGCTCCTACAGCTGCTCCATGTCCAGGCGGTCTTTTCCCCTCCTTGCGAAATTAACATGCGACCAATAGGGTTAGCTCTACACATACACGTTTACGCAGTAGATTGGAGTGCATTGTTCGTAGTTAAATTTATCTGTACGCAGCAACCTCAAGCAAACGGACCGAATCGCTGTCAGAGAGTGGTGGGAGGAGACCGAGTGAAAGTAACGACCGAGGACTGTATTTTAGGAATTAAGCAAACACTACTAAGGACCAAGAGCTGGACGCGCAGAAAAAATTGCTAGATAAGACTCAATATTGGATTCCATGTGCAACATGACTTTTGAGGAGGTCAGTGGAGATCATTCTGCAGAAAGGTAAGTTACCCTCTACCTGTAACTCGTGTCAGAGCAGACACTTTCGGTGGAATTGCTTGATCATTAAGATACAACATATTTATAAGGGGCTCGTAAAGCTCAGGGACCGCACAATCTGTACAACAGCTACAGCAGCGGGATGTCATTCACACTTCTAAAAGTCCAGTTGCCACCACGGTGTAGAACATGTAGATTGACTTAAGTCAGCGAAAAATTAAAGTAATTTCTGGGTGTTTATTTTGATGTTTTATTGACGCAACATCTTGTGTACTGTACAAGCTAGCAGATGTCAAGTAACGTTACTTATAAGGCACATTAGCGAACCCCACCTTGCTTTCTAGCTAGTAAAGTAGATGACGGTAGTTTGGAGAAGTCATGTTATCTAACGACAACTGTGTCGGTCAAGTTTGCTAAGTCAGCTGTTGTATTTTCATTGTAAGATTCGGCGATGTTAGTGAACAAGTTTAATGTTTGAATGTCTGTTCATTTAAGGTTGGACTCTGTGGCCAGAGCCTTAGAGGAGGTGCTCAGGTCGGCACTACCTCGGGGATGCATTACTGTTGGAGTTTATGAAGCAGCCATATCGCTAAATGTGTAAGTGAAAAATTGATCGACCCTTTTGAGAATTGTATTTTTTATTTTGAACAGAGGCTGGCTACTCTGACATTCAGATGTACATGCAAAATGTGATTGTGCGCGGCAGTGATTCACCGTTCGGTTGGGTCACACGCCAGTTGCAAACTCACGAGTTGCGTGCTAACAAGTTCATTGTTCATCGGTCCCCAGAGATCCGGACAACGTAGTACTCTGCCTCCTGGCCACCGACGAGGAGGATGTTAAGGACGTTGCCCTCCAGATCCATTTTACCCTGATCCAGGCGTTCTGCTGCGAGAACGACATCAACATCCTGCGAGTGAACAACATGAGACGGCTGGCAGAGATACTCGGGGTGTCGAAGCAAGGAGCGGAGCCGATGGATTTGCACTGTATCTTAGTCACTGTAAGTGTCTATTTACGTTTCATAGCTACGGTAAACAAACAATGTTGTTTCATAACGAGTTGCTTTGCGCTAAAGCTATTTGAATATAATTGCCATCGTTCGGCGACTTTGTACGCATTGCAGCGACACCGGTGTGAGTACCTAAACCGGCACTGAATATGTAAGTGGTGGTAATGCGCAATTAAAACATCCGGCTTCATTATTACTCATCTCGCTACGTGTATAACGCATGTCCCTGTATTATGTCAAAAAGGTGTGGGTTTCACCAGCCTCTGGCAAAACACAGCATGCCGCTGCAGTAAGCTGTGTGTTGGCTGTACTCTCCATGGCCGCAGAGTATGTGCAGTTGCTGCAGGCTGCCTTGGTTAGCCATGCTGATTGGGGGCATGGAGTTGAAGGAACTGGCAGAGCAGCAAGCTGCTCAGTGGCAGTACTGACAAAACAAGCGCCTTCATTTCATGACATGCTCTAATTACCTCACCCAGAGCTGCCTGTGTGGCCCAAACTCTACAGGGCTCACCCACAAATCCTTCCCCTACAGAAACATTTATGGGTATATTGGTTCTGTGTGAACATTTGGTTGGGAGATGTGTGCATAAACTGCATGACCCAGATAGTCAGTTAACTGTTTATGGTCCTTTCTGTTTTTCAGAACCCTCATTCGAACACGTGGAAGGACCCAGCACTGACCAAGGTGAACGGCTTCTGCATGGATAGCCGCTGTTTGGATCAGTGGGTCCCCATTATAAACCTCCCCGAGCGCTGAGCCACCAGGCCATACAGACTTCTGCCTTTCCAGGAAATATGCTGGGTCTGTACTAAAGCTGCAGTGGATCGCTCAGGGAAAAATCCCTCATGCTGTTATACAAGAACAAAAAACAGGAAATGATGCAGCTGTCTTTGATGGGAAAAGGGGGTAGAGCCCAGTAGCTGGTGCTGTAATCTTTGGCCAGTCGCAGGAGAGAGGTGACTCAGCAGTTTGGATGGCCGGAGGTTGGGTGTGCTCTGTTTCAGGAAGAGGGAACCTGAACAGGAAACACATCATGCGTGACCACACCAGTGCATGGAGGCACAGGGCCCGGCCACAGAAAGGAGAGTGACACGCTCTGGTGAGGTTTGTAGGACTTAAGCAGCATGAAACAGACTACTACCCTAACATGAACTCTGCAATTCTACAGCCATCTCAATCATTTTTTTAAATAATGCAGTTGTTGTTCTTGTAATTATGTGAAAGGGAATATCTGGATTGTCAAAGTGCAGGAAAAATGAAATATTTTATAATTTTTCTTAAAAATGTTTTACAAGTGAATTGTTCTTTTTTACTGTCATTAAGATATTTTTATTTTATTAAATGTATTTATTTTGCACTTTTTCACAAATCAGGAGAGCAAATGCAGATGTATTTTGTTGAATAAAATGTTTCTGAACTGTACCTCAGAGTTGAGTATGGATTGCATTGAAAAGAGTTTATTGACTGAAGATGAATATTATTTTTCAGGCCATGTGAATTAATGTGATGTGAGAATGTTTTCCCAGAAGCTTGGCTAGGTCACAGTGCTACAGAATTCAGTTGTTGGAAACACCAACCACAAACAAAAGCTCCAGAGAGCAACTGGTCAACACCAACATAGTTACAGATAGAATGCTCTCATCTTAAGAGCAGAAAACATGCTAAGTGAAAGTATTACAGGCATACAGTCTTTATTTTTACTGAAAGCAGACATTCCACGGTTTGGCCCAGCAAAGAGCAGCGGTGTGTTCACCCAGGTCTGTGCAGCTGGGGCTGTGGAGAGCCCAACCCTGTGCAGTGTCTCCAGTGAGCCCTCTTTAGCATAGTGTTTCTCCAGCTGTGGCTGCACAGGGTGCAGACGCGTGTGCTGGCTTGTGTAATCCCTGTTCTGACACGCTTGGGTGATGCTGGAACTTGTGACATGCAGGAGAGCAGCTGATGTCACACCTGGGGCAAGACAGGCAATCCCCTGGCACATGGCAAATCACAAGACACCAAGCACCTTTGAGCACCAAAACCCTGTTGTGTCACCTGACCTCTGTGCTTTGCATACTTACTGTGAGTTGGGAAAGTCAAACAATGCTTATCTGATGAAAGGGAATGACTGCATATAAAAAGAACACAAGCCCATGGACTATTTTTAGATTTGATTCACTTCCCTATTGTGACATAGCTGTGCAACAGGAGCTGGTAATGGGCTGAGATTCTTTTAGTAAACATGTCGTTCTACTGAACTCGTAATTGTAGAATTTCATTACACCATTCAGCATTAGGTAAGCATATTATTTCACTGTGCTATTTTACAGTACTTGCCACCTGATGCAACATGATAAAAACAGAGCCAAGTGACATCATAGTTGTGCCATTTCAGAGCAAAACAATGACATCAGAGCAGGGTGACATCATAGCTGTGCTTGCTCCTGGGGGTACGATGACATCAGAGCGTTAATACAATGCGACATTGGCTGTATGTGATGTGACAGCTCAGTTATTTTGCTGTGGTCTGTTGGCTCCCCTGCAGCTCTGCTGAACAAGCTCAGTGCAGTGTCCAAAAGGAGCTGCAGTCTCTGTGTGCTTCAGCATTGTCTCCTCACTGGCCCTTTTCTTGTCACCTGACAGGACCTGACTCTTTGCTCAGCATGGGTTCAGGTGCCTCACAGGAAATGAAGCAAAGGACAAGGGCTATGATCCAATACAAAATAAAATACTCCCTTCAGTTCCACCCTCAAATCACATGAGCTCTCCACTGATGTAGCATTTGCAGTTTTCCTCACTTTGCAAGGATTCACAAGGACTGGATTGCAGTGAAACGGTAGTTTCAGTGACCATGGAGATGGCTCAATTTGTTATATGCGGGCAGCAGTACCTATTTCAGTACACCACTGCATAGTGTATGTAAATATAGAGAGAGTTCTTCTCTCTAGACTGCATTTTGTAACTTAACCAGCAATATAATTTAAATCGATGTCTTCATCTCCTATTTGTTGATTTGATGCTATTTTCCATAACGTGCCAAGGCTTTTCTGCCATTAACCAATTATTTGTATGCACATTTTAAGAACAGCCAAAAATAATAATCATAATCATTAGGACAACAGTTGCTATAGTTATTTGTGTAGCACCTTTTAAGCAGAATGTATCCCAAAGTGATTCTCCTATGCAAGTAAACATAGTTAATAATATCAGTAACAATGAAATATGATGAGACAGATCAATAAACCAACGAAAGATAAATAAGTGTAACAGGGTCTAACAGTAGATAGGTAAAGAAATAGGTAAAAACATTAAGTAAAAAATAAAAATCTATATCACTATCAGAAGAATTAACCTTCTGCAGCAATTCTTATAGGCAATTACACCAGTATGTTTAAATCGCGATTTAAAAAAATATGTGCTCAACAGAAAATTTTACTTCATGCTGTGTGGATGATTGAAGTTAAGGGTTAATTTCAAGATTCAGGAAATGAAGCCTATTCTTAACAAAATGCTTGATACGGCTACTATGCCTCCACCAGCTTATGAGACCAGAAACATGCTCTTAAAACATCATGGCAAAAACGTCAATGTATTTTTGGACTGCTTATTAATTAATCTATTAAGTTGATAAGCAGCTATTAAGTGATTGTTGGGCATTTCCTTTGAATCTATAAGCATGAAATAAATTAAATAAATAAATAAATTAATTAATTAATTAAACAATGTGGCATTTTAGTAAATCGTAAGTACAATCAATCCACAACAGAGGTATCTCAACTTTGTAAACTTTGTTTTTAAATTTGGTAGTTCCATGGTAGCCAGAAGATGATATTAAAACAAAGTTTAACATGTGGGCAAGCGAGCAAGCATCGCCATGCATTCTAGGCAGTATCACGTCTGAAAGGGATGGTTTTTGTTGGCTTCATAGGGGGGAGGAAAAATGAGGGTTTGAGGGAATGAAAATTCAATCTCCACTCGCTTAAACTGCTGTGTTTTTCTGTGGAGGGAGAATGTGGTTAGCACCCAGACCCAAAAACCATCATGAGGGTACAATCGTTCCCCTTCAGCCTTCCCCAGAAAACCATAGGATCCAAATACACAGCAGAGAATGACACTTTCAGGGTCACCTTTTTGTGTACGTGTGTGCTTATCTGAGTTTAATTGTGCAGCATCTGCAGGACAGATACACAGTTCTTCATGCAGAGTCTCACAATACCCTGACAAATACCCACATGATGTCACCCAGCACCGTCTCCATAACCATCGAATGAGCCTTAACCTTACACTTGGATTTCTACAGATGAGACATCAAAGAACATTACTCAGCTATTTCATTCATGCAATATGAAATTGACGAGAACAATTTTATTTGGGGAATATTTTCATGAGTAACATCATAATGTATAAGAATGTGATTATGTTCTCTGTTTTGATAATGACCTTCTTTGATCATTACACTTGATGCAAACAAAGATATTTTTATAGTTGCATACTGCATTTCTATGGATTTGGTGGAGGAACAGGGTTTCTGGGTAGTGTGTGAACAACAGCTCAGCTTGACTTTGGGTATGTGCTTTTAGGGTGAAAGAACAAGTTTGTAAAAATGTAAAAAAGGTATGGTAAGGTTTGTAAAAAAGACATGAAAGGATGTAAAGCTTGATGGGCGTACTAAGAGTGACTGAGGAAGGAAAAACAGACCATATCCAAGCGCACTCTGTTGTGGTTAAACAGGGTCTACCTGGGTTCCCTCCGCAGCAAACAGTATTTACACAAGCATCAGATTAGACCCCTCACAGGATTCACAGGTTTTAACGCTAGTGACCTTTCATGTCTGCACCACACTTGTCTCCAGGGCAACAGAGAGCCGTACTGCACACGTTCCTCTCTTCCCCTCTGATATCTTACACTGGATGCTTTTTTAGATTGGGCTGTTACACAGTGCTTGCGTGTGTTATTGCAGATTTATGAACTTCTACTGTAAAACAATCTTCTCTGGGAAGAACTGGATCAAAGTTCATATTCCCAGTGGAGGTTGTGCTCTTTCAGCTGGTGATGAAACCCACTGTTTCATGTTTTCATAAGGGCATAACCTGATGTCCCTTTGTCAAGTTTGACTGCAACAGCTCCAGACTCCCACCTGATTCTGAAATACCATTAAAAAATAGCTCCCCTTTGGTGGGTAGGAAAGCGGGATTCTCACCGCTTCTATTTTTACAACAGCTCCCTTTCCCTCCCCACACCTTGCCCAGCCTGGCCTGGCCAGGCCCAGTCCATCCCAGCCCTACACCCAATAATGTGTATCAGGCAGCAAGAGGCTGGAAAACGCTGGTCTTTTCAGGGGACATAGATGGATGCAGGGGGTTCAGAGTGAAAAGGCTGATTCATGTACATTTTCAATTGATCTGATCTCCAGTGGGGATCAAACACAGTGCTGACCACAAAAGATGGGGTGAGTCAAGGCCACACAGGCCAGCGCTGGAAGGATAGAGAAAATTCCAGAGCCCCGGACTGAAAGTAGTCACGTGACAGGCGGAGAACACTCTGACAGCAGGTCATGCTTTATGTGCTCCACAGTGGAGGCAGGGCTCACTGCGCTATGCTAAATTAATCAGCCCTGAGTCAGCAAATGCCTGAGCTGTAAAATCTCTGTGCTGTGGTGGTTTAACAAGCCAAGCCTGCTTCAGCCTGTGCAGAAATGTGCCATATTAAAGGGTTTGAGGGTTGATATAAGTTGCCTCAAGTACAGATGCAGTGAACGCAGTATGTGACTGTCAGGCAAAGGCAAAGGCAAAGGCTCGGAATTCCTTCATTAAGTGTGCTATGGACAGACGGCTATCTGTCTAATTCGCAACATAGGAATGTGTCCGGGCCAGGAAGCACAGCCTGTCAATGTTTTTCTGCAGCTGCAGGGCTGTCTGCTCCTCTCACCAACTCTTTGGACTTCAGTGCCCAAGCACATAACATGCAAACTCAGATTGAACTGTAATAAAGATGCCACGGTGTGACTGATGGCCATGAGAAGCACAGAATCTTGTGCCTGCCACTACATGTGTAGGTGAGACTCATGCACAGCTTTCACTGGTAAGGGTCACAAATGCATGGTTCGTGTGATTCTCAGTGCTGTGGACAGGCCTGGTTTCAACAACAAGGACAGAAAACACACAGCCTACATATGAATGTGTGCCACTGCAACTGCATTTGTAGCTGAAACGATAAGTGGCCATATTACAAAATATTTCCTGTCTGGCTCTCCAGACTTCCTTTCAGAGCAGTGGTAACCGTGGTGATACACTGAATGGGCATACTGAATCACTGGCTACTGTGACCTGTTTTCTGCTGAACGGTCTGGAACCATGGCTGAAAATGACACCTGACAAATGCCACAAAGCCAGCCCATCTGTCGCAGGTGAGAGCAAACACTGATTACATCACTGTGGGCTCGTTAGTACTGACTGACCCGATTCCATTTGCAGGCCCAGGATCCAAAAAGACAGCCTTACGGGACTTTTGCAAACAATCAAATAAATGGATATACATCTTCACTGCAGCACAAAAACAGTAATTGGGGCAAACAGTGAACATGCACCTGACCTGGCTCATAAAAAACAATATTGATTACTTGAGTTTCGGAAATGGACTTGCAATGTGACGCTGTTGTATGCTGTGATGCCACACATCCCTCTCATGATACATAAACTTTCATAAACATAATATTTCTGACGTTTTATGACCTTAACACACATTCGGGATGAATGTATTCAAGCAGCATTGTCAGTAGACACATACAAAGAAAGTTTATTTTTGCTATCTCTGCTGAGATGATGTTCCTCTGTGCTAAAAAAAAATGGAATTTCATATGGTATTTGTATTTTTCAGAGACAGTTCTTTTTTAGCCACACTTTTGATCAAGAAACAAACAGCACAGCCATTGATCTAACTGAACTTGCATGTGTATTACAATACAAAGCTACACCAGCACATCTGGCCTAAGACAAAAGGCACCTTATGACAACCAGTTGTCACCTTTGGTCCGGAGACCACAGGATTCCCCACAACACATGTTGACTTAGCTTCAGAAGTTTGAATTCCAGGGAACCAATGATAACATGAATGGCTATCTACTGTAAATCCCTCTACCAAAAAACTGTATAAATGTGAACTGAACATTTCATTCATCGAACTACTTTTCCTTGCTGTTGTTCCCACAGCTGGCTGTGTTAATGAAGTTTCCTGTCTTTGCTGCGAGCATCGGATCTGCTTCTTCATCGGAAGCCACTCATCTTTTGGTGATTTACTAACAGTATGTGCCTGTGCCCTGTACACAAGACTGAGTGTAAATTAAACACAAATTCCCCAGACACGCAGCACTGGAGAGTGTGCAAAACGCCAGCAGACATCATACTTACATGAAACCCTGTTTACGTACATTACCACTCAAGGTGCAGCTGCCTTTACTCTCACATCTCACTGGCAAAGGAGGGGCCAGAACATAAATGGCATCTCACTCATTCAGAGATACAGTGCAATATGACATGCACAAATACATATGGTCTTAATACATGACTGCTTTAATGGAGTGAAGTGCCCGCAGTAATGTATTACGAGTATATGTATGCATAAGTACAGTACAGGATATAATACAGGTAAGAAAAATCATGATATCATTTTAATGTGACAAGTTCATTGCAAACTAAATGTAAATGTCTATCTTTCTGTTACAAGTCATAATTCCTCCACCACGTCTGCAGTGTATCAGTTACCAAACAATTTGCAACCATCACTGCAATTACGGAGAAATTGATGATTACCTTGCTTCTGAAGTACTTCCCCAGCACTGTTGGCTATCTCGCTTCTGTTTCTCTGATCTTTGCTTTTTAAGTTCTTCCACTTTGCAGCTTGATGAAATCTGTCTTCAATAACACATAAACAATAAAGGAGGTAACCAAACAACAAGGCAGAGGTCGATGACAATTATGTTTAATTAGGTAGGAAACATTTCCACAGTGCCAGAAAATAAAATACAGCTCCAACCTTCACCATAAATGAATATATAGTATTAATTCCACCAGTTAATGAGGCAAAACAATTATTTTATTTCAAGACATATTTCAGGAATGAAAGGCAAACATGTACCATTACCAAAGAAAGGAAAAGAGTAAAGTTTCAAGCAAATTCAACAATTTCTCCAATTAAAAAAAGAAGAGTTGAAAGGAAGAGAGGAGTAATTCACCGTGGTCACCAGGCCTTATTACTTAGCCTAGATTGTCAGAGGGTGTACTCATTTAGCATAACTGCTAGCGACAGGAGGGGTTTCAGAGTAGGGGTTTACATCAGGTCACTCATGGTTTTGAAATTTCACTTACAGTGAACTTAAGTTACAACTGGCACACAAAACATGCTACACTGTGCATTTCCTTTTTTTTTTTTTTTTTGCAAAAGCAGGACTTAAAATTAGAGTCCTGCTTTTAGAGACTACCAGCCAATGTTATGAAAGGCTGTCCTCTCTGTCACTCAAATCACAACTTCACAAACTGTCCAATCAGAAGTGTTCGGTGTGAGCTGAATGAAGAGAGTAGTGCAGAGTAGTGAAAATACGACCATATCTGCTATACCTGTGCATGAAAACAGGTGATTTCACTTATTAGCTCATCTACCTGCCTGAAGAGCTGCAAATCTGCTGGTCAGACGATGCCTTCATTGTTCTCTGTATGTTTGCGTGTTGATTCATCAGACTTTTCAGTGTCAGTATAAACATGGAATGTGAGTCTTCACAATCATCACATTCACAGTGGCTTTCTGAACCTGAGGACCAGAACATAATCTCTGAGCACCAAATATTGAGTACAATCAGGAATACATTCATTTATTTCTGACAATGCTTGGTCTTATTCTGTTGCTGGTATAATCAGCAGACACGATGGCACAAATAAGCTTCAACTGTGTGAAATACTGTCTATACAGTACACATCTAGTCTTTAAAAAATAAACTTACAAACACATTTCCTTCATAATAAAGTAAGGCGTGGGCATTTAAAGGGTTATGGTATTACAGCATTATGTTAAAACACAATGTACCTCCTTGCAGGGCAATCACACTTTTCCAGCTGCTTGGGTTTTGTAAGGCTTCTCACAAAGGCAAATGTGAACAGGATTTACTCAGAATTTCAGTACAGCACTTTAGACTCATTTGTCTTCAGAATGTGGCTGTGCAGCATTATAAACTGCACTTGTTAAAGATTCTTGTTCCTGGAATGTAATACTGGAGAACAGACTGCACAAAACAGATTGTTACCAGCATTCTGATTGCTAACTTCAGCAGTTAGATCTTACCTATTGTGATTAATGCTTTTTTTCCAGGAAAAAAAAATCAAGAAGAATAGCAGGACTATTTGTTGTCTCGTTGAAATAGTGATATAAAGAAACTGCAATGAGCAGTAATGTGTTTACCAACACTCACTGTCGAAAATCAAGAAAAATGCAGTTTTTTCAGTAAATGGGACTGTTCTTCAGGTTTTATCTCCTTACACAAGAATTTAATACAAAATCATGTAAACCACAAAGAAAATGACATTCAGCCTCTAACTTCAACAGGAGAGAGAGAGAGACAGAGAGAGGTGGGTGTGACACGCAACACATGGAAACAAAGTTTGAGGTGAATTTACAATGACGTCAGAAATCACATTCGTCTGAATCGGACAATCAAGTAAGAGTTTTTTTTTCAGTATTTATAGCTCTTTGTCTTATGAATTATTTCCTTTTCGGTTTAGGGCTTCCAAATGTCTGGCCTTTCTTACATAATACAAAAAATACCAGCTGAACGGTCGTCCCCTTAAAGCTGTGTGCCAGCACATAATTCCACTAAACATTCCTTAGTGTCCTCCGTCAGTCACTTTGAGGGAGTGGGGGCGTGGCTGGAGGACAGACGTCAGTCTGGAGACGTCACAACAGGCACATGCCACGGTTTGCCCAATAGCAGCATTTTTTTCAAGTTGCTTCATGACGGCAGTGACTCACCCAGCCTCCTCCCTCAGGGACAGACAGCACAGGGTCATTTCCTGTTCAGCCGCAGGGGCCCTCATTAGCAGCCTGGGGTCAGTACATGCAGACAATAGAGACGCTGCCAGCTTGTCAGTGCACCCATTCCCATTTACACAAAGCATTTCACAGAGCTAATTCACAATCATGTCACACAGACAGACAGACAGGCAGACAGACAGTGTGAGCCAAAGGAACTAATGCCATTTATTAGGTTTTTAATCAGCCACTTATTTTTTATTCCTTTGGTCTTTAGCTTGTGGTGTGTGGACCCTAACCCTAACCGCCCTCCAGGACTCTACCCCAATTTCAAAACCAGCATTCATTCATTGCTCCTCATCCTCAAGCTTTGTTTCCAATGATACAGATAACTAGCGAATGACATCACACAAACCACTGTGCACATGAACTTTGTGCTTTTTTTGTCCTTTTTCATCAGTCAGGGCACAGTGCGTGGGGGTGCACAGTGCGTGGAGTTAAACTCACTTTAGTTTTAATAAGGCTGGACTTAGGGTTGTGTTGGGGTGGTGGTTAGGGGGTCCTACTACAATATTGTGCAGGGCTTTTTGTCCTTGAAGGGGTTTTCTGACGCTGGGATTCCCATGAGGAGGGGGTCATACTTGGCATGCTCTCCACAGTAATGCATTAGGTCTGCAGATGCTTTTGAAACCTACAGGACAGCGAAGGTCAAAGGTCATACATTGGAGTATCTACACAAAAACACACCTGCACATATTCACATAAATGGACAAAAAACAAAAAGAAATACACTCACAGAGACAAAAACGGGAACACACACATACACATGCATGCATACCTACACACAAACACACACACACACATAGGATTGTGTCGGTGTTTAATTGGACTCTGAGCATTAAAGTCAGATAGACAAATCACAACTCTCACAGGATCAGTGCACACACACAGGATAAGGGTAAAGCTCAGCGCACACACACAGGATCAGGGTAAAGCTCAGCGCACACACACAGGATCAGGGTAAAGCTCATCGCACATGCACAGGATCAGGGTAAAGCTCAGCGCACATGCACAGGATCAGGGTAAAGCTCAGCGAACACACAGGATAAGGGTAAAGCTCAGCGCACATGCACAGGATCAGGGTAAAGCTCAGCGCACATGCACAGGATCAGGGTAAAGCTCAGCGCACACACACAGGATCAGGGTTAAGCTCAGCGCACATGCACAGGATCAGGGTAAAGCTCAGCGCACACGCACAGGATCAGGGTAAAGCTCAGCGCACACGCACAGGATCAGGGTGAAGCTCAGCGCACACGCACAGGATCAAGGTAAAGCTCAGCGCACACGCACAGGATCAGGGTAAAGCTCAGCGCACATGCACAGGATCAGGGTAAAGCTCAGCGCACACGCACAGGATCAGGGTGAAGCTCAGCGCACACACACAGGATCAGGGTAAAGCTCAGCGCACACGCACAGGATAAGGGTAAAGCTCAGCGCACAGGATCAGGGTGAAGCTCAGCGCACACGCACAGGATCAGGGTAAAGCTCAGCGCACACGCACAGGATCAGGGTAAAGCTCAGCGCACACGCACAGGATCAGGGTAAAGCTCAGCACACACGCACAGGATCAGGGTAAAGCTCAGCGCACACGCACAGGATCAGGGTAAAGCTCAGCGCACACGCACCGGATCAGGGTAAAGCTCAGCGCACACACAGGATAAGGGTAAAGCTCAGCGCACATGCACAGGATAAGGGTAAAGCTCAGCGCACACGCACAGGATCAGGGTAAAGCTCAGCGCACACGCACAGGATCAGGGTACAGCTCAGCGCACATGCACAGGATCAGGGTAAAGCTCAGCGCACACGCACAGGATCAGGGTAAAGCTCAGCGCACACGCACAGGATCAGGGTGAAGCTCAGCGCACACGCACAGGATCAGGGTAAAGCTCAGCGCACACGCACAGGATCAGGGTAAAGCTCAGCGCACACGCACAGGATCAGGGTGAAGCTCAGCGCACACGCACAGGATCAGGGTAAAGCTCAGCGCACAGGATCAGGGTGAAGCTCAGCGCACACGCACAGGATCAGGGTAAAGCTCAGCGCACACGCACAGGATCAGGGTAAAGCTCAGCGCACACGCACAGGATCAGGGTAAAGCTCAGTGCACAGGATCAGGGTAAAGCTCAGCGCACAAGATCAGGGTAAAGCTCAGTGCACAGGATCAGGGTAAAGCTCAGCGCACACGCACAGGATCAGGGTAAAGCTCAGCGCACACGCACAGGATCAGGGTGAAGCTCAGCGCACAGGATCAGGGTAAAGCTCAGCACACAGGATCAGGGTAAAGCTCAGCGCACACGCACAGGATCAGGGTGAAGCTCAGCGCACACACACAGGATCAGGGTAAAGCTCAGCGCACACGCACAGGATCAGGGTAAAGCTCAGCGCACAGGATCAGGGTAAAGCTCAGCGCACACGCACAGGATCAGGGTAATGCTCAGCGCACACGCACAGGATCAGGGTAAAGCTCAGCGCACACGCACAGGATCAGGGTGAAGCTCAGCGCACACACACAGGATCAGGGTGAAGCTCAGTGCACAGGATCAGGGTAAAGCTCAGCGCACACGCACAGGATCAGGGTGAAGCTCAGCGCACACGCACAGGATCAGGGTGAAGCTCAGTGCACACGCACAGGATCAGGGTAAAGCTCAGCGCACACGCACAGGATCAGGGTAAAGCTCAGCGCACACGCACAGGATCAGGGTAAAGCTCAGCGCACACGCACAGGATCAGGGTAAAACTCAGCGCACAGGATCAGGGTGAAGCTCAGCGCACACTCACAGGATCAGGGTAAAGCTCAGCGCACACGCACAGGATCAGGGTGAAGCTCAGCGCACACGCACAGGATCAGGGTGAAGCTCAGCGCACAGGATCAGGGTAAAGCTCAGCGCACCTGCACAGGATCAGGGCAAAGCTCAGCGCACACGCACAGGATCAGGGTGAAGCTCAGCGCACAGGATCAGGGTAAAGCTCAGCGCACACGCACAGGATCAGGGTGAAGCTCAGCGCACACGCACAGGATAAGGGTAAAGCTCAGAGCACACGCACAGGATCAGGGTGAAGCTCAGCGCACAGGATCAGGGTAAAGCTCAGCGCACACGCACAGGATTAGCGCACACGCACAGATCAGGGTAAAGCTCAGCGCACACGCACAGGATCAGGGTAAAGCTCAGCGCACAGGATCAGGGTGAAGCTCAGCGCACACGCACAGGATCAGGGTAAAGCTCAGCGCACAGGATCAGGGTGAAGCTCAGCGCACCCGCACAGGATCAGGGTAAAGCTCAGCGCACACGCACAGGATCAGGGTAAAGCTCAGCGCACACGCACAGGATCAGGGTAAAGCTCAGCGCACACGCACAGATCAGGGTAAAGCTCAGCGCACACGCACAGGATCAGGGTAAAGCTCAGTGCACAGGATCAGGGTAAAGCTCAGCGCACAGGCACAGGATTAGCGCACACGCACAGATCAGGGTAAAGCTCAGCGCACACGCACAGGATCAGGGTGAAGCTCAGCGCACACGCACAGGATCAGGGTAAAGCTCAGCGCACAGGATCAGGGTAAAGCTCAGCGCACACGCACAGGATCAGGGTAAAGCTCAGCGCACAGGCACAGGATTAGCGCACACGCACAGATCAGGGTAAAGCTCAGCGCACACGCACAGGATCAGGGTGAAGCTCAGCGCACACGCACAGGATCAGTGCACACGCACCGGATCAGGGTAAAGCTCAGCGCACACGCACAGGATCAGGGTGAAGCTCAGCGCACACGCACAGGATCAGGGTAAAGCTCAGCGCACACGCACAGGATCAGGGTAAAGCTCAGCGCACACGCACAGGATCAGGGTAAAGCTCAGCGCACACGCACAGGATCAGGGTAAAGCTCAGCGCACAGGATCAGGGTGAAGCTCAGTGCACAGGATCAGGGTGAAGCTCAGTGCATACGCACAGGATCAGGGTAAAGCTCAGCGCACACACACAGGATCAGGGTAAAGCTCAGCGCACACACACAGGATCAGGGTAAAGCTCAGTGCACAGGATCAGGGTAAAGCTCAGCGCACACACACAGGATCAGGGTGAAGCTCAGCGCACACGCACAGAATAAGGGTAAAGCTCAGCGCACACGCACAGGATCAGGGTAAAGCTCAGTGCACTCGCACAGGATCAGGGTGAAGCTCAGCGCACACGCACAGGATCAGGGTAAAGCTCAGCGCACAGGATCAGGGTGAAGCTCAGTGCACAGGATCAGGGTGAAGCTCAGTGCATACGCACAGGATCAGGGTGAAGCTCAGTGCACAGGATCAGGGTGAAGCTCAGTGCATACGCACAGGATCAGGGTGAAGCTCAGTGCATACGCACAGGATCAGGGTGAAGCTCAGTGCACACACACAGGATCAGGGTGAAGCTCAGCGCACACGCACAGGATCAGGGTGAAGCTCAGTGCACAGGATCAGGGTAAAGCTCAGCGCACACACAGGATCAGGGTGAAGCTCAGTGCACAGGATCAGGGTAAAGCTCAGCGCACACGGACAGGATCAGGCTGATCTTTTGACTTACTGGTTGGGCAGACATGTTTACTCCAGGTTAAATGCTTAGTATGGACAAACAACAGTGTGTGTCCCACCTGGAATCCCCACCCACTGCAGCAGCCCAACACTGCTGCAGTGTCCTGGCTCAGCTCTCCAGCCTGTCCCTGCCAGAAACTGGGGCTCCCTGCATGCCTGCATACACTGAGCAGACAGACAGTGCTCACAAACTACCCTGTTCAACTCAATAAGAATGCCTAATGCTCCCCCTCTGAGCTGGGCTCTGCTCAAAGTTTCTTCCTTTCAGTTATTACATTTTTTCTTGGCACAGTCACCTTAGGCTTGGTCTAAGACAAGGGTCCCAGGGTTGGGCTCTGTGTTCTATCTACAGCTGTTTTGTGACAGTGCTGTTGTGGAGAGTGTGATACAGACATGCTATAAATTAGCTGGAGTGAGCGTTTGTTTGAGAGCCGCTACCTTTATCCGCTCCAAGCTGGCCTCTATCCTGAGCTGCTGCACAGTCCGCCGGGCCTGCGAGATGTTGCTGGAGCTCGGCATCTTAGAGGACATCTTAGGCTCCAAGAACCTGCAGCAGAGCAATGCACAAATACCTCAGCCACACAAAATGACAAAATAACACACAAAAATCACGCAACACATCAGGAATAAGGACCATTCCATGTGCATACTTACCCTGCTATTTAAACTGACCCCCACGGCAGAAACAGGTCCAACCATAAGTGCAAGGTGAACCTGGAAAACCAAAAATGTTGCAATTGGTTGTGTGATTGTGATTTTTTTTCTCAATGTTGTAACTGAACATTACTTGAAATATTGGGAATCCTAAACAGATCACAGGTTTCAACAAATAACCTGTGACAAGTAAAATAACAAGCAAAACTAATAATTATTCTCTTACAAAATAACTATCAAACACCACAAAATCAATATTAGAATGTCTCCCTTTTGACTGTTGTCCTTCATACATTCATGCATCTGTACAGAGTCAGTCTTAAAGGAGTGCAGCAGTACCACTGAGGCATGGCCCCAAATACAGACCCCACTTCCGCTCGTAACTTCACCGCATGTGTGTTGGGAACACTGACAGTAACTTCACCGCATGTGCAAGGGAATACAGAGCGATCAGGCTTATAATGCAGAGATCAGAGGTAGATATTGCTTTACGATGAGCTGCCTGGTGGTTGTGGCCATTTTGAGAGGAGCTGAAGCAGCAGCGTGGTGCGAAAGTGTCAGTAATGAAGAAACATGCCCTGACATACACACAACGCAACCTTCAGCCTCAATTTCCCTCCCTCCATCTTTGTGTCTCGGACAGGAGAGATAATCCATTCCTTCACAAACACGTACACACACACGCATATGTGGACACACGCACACACGCACATATATAAACACACACACGCATGCACGCATGCACACACATATACACGCGCACATATACACACGCACGTGCACAAGCACATGCACACACACACGCACATATACACACATACACACACATATACACACGTGCGCACACACACGCGCACATATATACACACATGCACATATACACACATGCACGTACACGCAAACACATGTACACACGGGCACACACACATGCACGCACACACACACATATATACACATGTGTGCACACATATGCACACATATACACACGCAAATATACACACAGGCACGTACACGCAAACACATGTGCACACGGGCACACACATGCACGCACACACACACATATATACACATGTGTGCACACATATGCACACATATACACACGCAAATATACACACAGGCACGTACACGCAAACACATGTACACACGCACACACACACACACACACACACACACACACACACACACGCACTCATGCACATACACACACTGACACTCACACACACACTCATGTGCACGCGCACACATATACCCACACCCACATACACGCACATACACATGCATAAAAAAGGTCTGCAACAGTTATATCACATTTATTTATTTTTTTTTGTACTATTTTACTGTCCAAACAGAAAAACTCATTCAAAACAAAACACAGTCCAACCTTGCAACCCTTAAACCCTCTAGGTATGAGATTATCGCTCTGGCCAAAGACACAGTTGAGCCTCTATCTCCCAAAATAAGATTAATTACTGAAAACTTCCACCCCACTTACTGTTGAGTGTTACACTGTGGTGCTTTGGGTAAAATCCTTTTCCAAAGACAAGTGGGGAAAGTCATAACTCAATAGCTGTGCTTTTTTTCCTGCTTGTTAAGCGCCATCAGCAACCTCATACCACCATTCCCCTCCTGTGACTCATTGCACATTTGGCAGATGGCTTATCGAGGAAAGGAAAACAGCACAGGGACAAGATCAAAAGCTGCCTTTCATCTTTGTTTGGGCCCAGGTAAGAGTGCTGCACCTCACCTGTGTGTGGGCAGAAGCTGAGAAAGTTAAGGTTGGAAGGAAACAATGGTGGGCTTTTTCCTCTGGGTGATCAGTGATGATTAGTGAGACTGCGGTCTGATCCCCATCACCCCCGGCAGATGTATGACTGTGTTGGACCCGTTATGACTAACCTGTTAGCCGCCTGACTGCCACGGCCATCTGAGACTCTCATCATCTATGCTGAAGAAAAAAGGAAAAATGTGAAACTGTTTTATATGACTTTTTCTTGGCTCCAGCCATGACTTAAACATGGCTCCATGTTTAACTCATGAGCTCTCTGAAGACAGGGCCAAAGACAATCAAACAGAATATATGGGAAAATGCAATTGAATCAAAACACATTTGACAGAAACATGCAACCATGTCCTTTGAAATATGTGATATAACATATATAACAGAATGTGCCCTTGAGTCTGTTTTGATTTTTTAATTCTGTTTGAATTGCATTTGTCCTTAAAGAGGAAAAGTGCATTTGAGCTGCTAAGTATGCAACAGGCTCATGAAACTGGCTTTTTTTAAGGGAGCTCTGGCCTCAGGTGAGAGGCACCATGTTATTGTCAATTCCTTTTTGCCCAAAGGGAAAACTGTCAATGTGTTTCACCCTAAGTTCCCTTTCCACAGCAGTCTGGTTTTCCTGTTAACCCTTCCACACAGTAACCATGTCAGAACCCACAGTAGCTCAGCCTGTGATCCCAACACTCTGCTTCTTATTCAGCCATTTACCTGAAGTAATCTCATACTGACAAAACTCTTCCACTTCTCATAACTACAAAATGCTTCCTCTTCTTTCAGGAGTTACTAAACAGTTGGTATACAGCCAGCAAAAGAGGCTACTGTGCTATAATTGTGTCCTCGTCTCAACAACAAAAAGTTGCAAAAAGTGCAAATAAGCACTGAGCAGGCTGAGAGCAGGGTTATTTATGACTTGCAAATCTGAGAAAAAAGAAGAAAAATCATCATTCACCTCCTGACTGGTTTCAAAGGCAGCAAGCCTATCCTCACTTTCCCCTTCTGAGCCCTTATCAGAGGGGCACACAGCTGCTGTCTGACACTGGCTGCTGGGAACTGCCACAGATTACCCTGTAACTGCTCAGTGATAGCTGTTTGTGCACCAAGGCCAGGAACAGCCTGTGTTTTCAGTTGTGCAAGACACAGTAGTGCCCTCTGACCTCGTTGGCTACAGAAACATAACAGAGACCTCAGCCCAGACACGTGTTCCTTCAGCTGAAAAAATCTACTGAGGAGTCAGTACAGCTAATGACACAACACTGAGGAGTCAGTACAGCTAATGACACCACTCTGAGGAGTCAGTACAGCTAATGACACCACTCTGAGGAGTCAGTACAGCTAATGACACCACACTGAGGAGTCAGTACAGCTAATGACACAACACTGAGGAGTCAGTACAGCTAATGACACCACTCTGAGGAGTCAGTACAGCTAATGACACAACACTGAGGAGTCAGTGCAGCTAATGACACCACACTGAGGAGTCAGTACAGCTAATGACACCACTCTGAGGAGTCAGTACAGCTAATGACACAACACTGAGGAGTCAGTACAGCTAATGACACCACTCTGAGGAGTCAGTACAGCTAATGACACAACACTGAGGAGTCAGTGCAGCTAATGACACCACACTGAGGAGTCAGTACAGCTAATGACACCACACTGAGGAGTCAGTGCAGCTAATGACACCACACTGAGGAGTCAGTGCAGCTAATGACACCACACTGAGGAGTCAGTACAGCTAATGACACCACACTGAGGAGTCAGTACAGCTAATGACACCACACTGAGGAGTCAGTGCAGCTAATGACACCACACTGAGGAGTCAGTACAGCTAATGACACCACACTGAGGAGTCAGTACAGCTAATGCTAACCCACTGAGGAGTTAGTACAGCGAATGCTAACCCACTGAGGAGTCAGTACAGCTAATGCTAACCCACTGAGGAGTTAGTACAGCGAATGCTAACCCACTGAGGAGTTAGTACAGTGAATGCTAACCCACTGAGGAGTCAGTACAGCTAATGACACCACACTGAGGAGTCAGTACAGCTAATGACACCACTCTGAGGAGTCAGTACAGCTAATGATAACCCAATGAGGAGTTAGTACAGCTAATGACACCACACTGAGGAGTCAGTACAGCTAATGACACCACACTGAGGAGTCAGTGCAGCTAATGACACACCAACAGGGAGTCAGTACAGCTAATGACACCACACTGAGGAGTCAGTGCAGCTAATGACACCACACTGAGGAGTCAGTACAGCTAATGACACCACTCTGAGGAGTCAGTACAGCTAATGACACCACACTGAGGAGTCAGTACAGCTAATGCTAACCCACTGAGGAGTTAGTACAGTGAATGCTAACCCACTGAGGAGTCAGTACAGCTAATGACACAACACTGAGGAGTCAGTGCAGCTAATGACACCACACTGAGGAGTCAGTACAGCTAATGACACCACACTGAGGAGTCAGTACAGCTAATGACACCACTCTGAGGAGTCAGTACAGCTAATGACACCACACTGAGGAGTCAGTACAGCTAATGACACCACTCTGAGGAGTCAGTACAGCTAATGATAACCCAATGAGGAGTCAGTACAGCTAATGACACCACACTGAGGAGTCAGTACAGCTAATGACACACCAACGGGGAGTCAGTACAGCTAATGCTAACCCACTGAGGAGTCAGTACAGCTAATGCTAACCCACTGAGGAGTCAGTACAGCTAATGACACCACACTGAGGAGTCAGTGCAGCTAATGACACACCAACAGGGAGTCAGTACATCTAATGATAACCCACTGAGGAGTTAGTACAGCTAATGCTAACCCACTGAGGAGTCCATACAGCTAATGTTAACCTATTGAGGGGCCAGTCCAGCTAATGCTAACATACTGAGGAGTCAGTGCAGATCCTTTCAATTCAATTCAATTCAATTCAATTTCAACAAGTACTCACAAAGCAGTTTTAAAATTGATCCCAGGCCTGAAACCCCCAAAGAGCAAGCCAGGGCAAGAGGAAAACTCCCTGACAAACAGGAAGAAACCTTGGGCCTCATTCATCAATCATTCTCAAGAAGAATTTTCTTCTTAAAACCCACTTACACAGTTTTCATAAAGATTCTGACATTCACCCATGTTTTCTAATCTGGGATTTGTTCTTGGGTAAGATCAGAATCTACACATACTCAAAAGCACTCTTACGCACATTTGAGTGCTGCCATGTTCGTGCAGAATAATTGCAAGCAATAATACTCCATAAATGTACAACTCATCGGCAACTCCCAGAACCACCTTCTGAAGGTGGTCTCCTGCTTTCCAGGAGGTGCCCACGACTCCTACAATTTACAAAACAGTTCTGTGGGTATGCGCCTCGAACAAGGAGATGCTGGAGATGCATGGCTCATTGGTACACATCTTTGAGTAATTACAAATCCCAGCAACAGTGGGATTCCATTCCTATAACGGCTTGTTATATTAAGAGATCTGTAATATGTCCTGGCCCTCTGGTTAATGACACTACTCACCAACCCTCAGACTGACCATGAGCTGTCCTTAAATCAGGAGCACATACATACTCGCTCCACCATCGAGTGCACCATTGGCATCTGTACCGGACGCTGGATGCGTTTCGATACAGCAGGTGGTAAGCTGCTTTACAAACTGGCGAAGGTGTGTATGAGGAGAACAGCTGAGAAAGTGTGCTTTATTCTTTCAAAAACATGAGAGCGCTTATAGACTACCTCAGCCAAATTCCATCACAATTTTTTTTTGGCATTTTCTAATCTTTGAGCATCTTTTCATCGTTTCTGGTTTGTAGGATAATCATGGCCTTCTGTGTCTTGCACAACATCGCCATGAAACGGGGTGTACCGCTTTCCCTTCAGCCACGACAAAACAAGAGGATGTGTGTCCCGACCCACTCCTGGGGCTGTACAAATGATTTGCTGTCCAAGTTCAACAGCAATTAATTGTTCGTTTGCAAATAAAGGCTTTAACACTAATTTGACTTTTATAGTGTGATTATTTACAGCTTACAACCAATCTCAAGACAGAAACGAATCACTAAAAAAATCAACCAGGTTTCAATGCAAATCTTTATTTTTTAAAATTTGTATAAGTTTCTTTAAGTGTCTCAGAGATTGTGGCCAGTATCGAGGCTATCTGTGTAAGCCTTTGGGCATTCTTGACTTCTCAACTTTTCTGTGTGTGAGTTCTGTGTGTGCACACAGCCCTGCAGTCTCATGCCCTTTTATGGGGACTGGCAGGGCGTTTACCTATGCTAATTAGGAAAAGCTGGCACATGCTTTCAACTTACAAGGAAAATGGGATTCATCATGATAAGAACAAAAGTGCAAACAATTCTGTGGTTTAAGAATACGTCATGAATCTGATGTAGACATTTCTCAGGACCTTTCTCAAGAACAAATTTAAGAAGAAACTTTGGAAGCTATTGGTGAATGAGGCCCCTTGAGCAGAACCTGACTCAGAGGGGGAGTCCATCTGCTTCTGGCCCAGGTTAACAGAAGAGTAGAGGTGGCTGACATGAATCCTACTGACTTTAGTAGTAATTGAAATGATAACATTATTGATTAGTGATGATAATTATAATTACAGAACAACAATATTTTTATAATATATTATATAAAAATAATTTTTAGTAGAGCAGTAAATATAAGTCGGGTCCAGTTGCAGATGCAGGAAGGGTGGAATGGGCAGGATGGGGAGATAGCTGAGCCAATGCTGAACCAGTGCTGAGCTACAGATTCGGATCCTTTAAATCACCTGGACAATGGAGGAAGTACAAAATGTGCGTGAACACACACACAAATGCACACAAGCTCAAACACATACAAATAGTTCCTACCATCTCAAGCAAACATGAACATGGCCTTACCCCTGAGGAGTGCATGGTACATATGTACATACTCCTTCCTCAACAGATTTTTTCTGAGGCCTTTAACTTGTGAAAACACTTAAGTGGTGAAACTCTTTGATTTTACCTAACTGTTTTAAACTTCAAACCAAGAGCGGTGGTCAGCTTTTTGATTCATACTTTACTAACTGGCTGACGACAGATTTAAAAAAACAAACAAAAAAAAACAGCAAGAAACACTTGGCCATTTTCTCCAGTGAGAAAACATTTTCTTGGTCATAAATTGTCCTGTTCTCCCTGCAGGAGAGCCGTTCCTGTCCCACACAGTATCTGCATATGCTGACTGCGGTTCTGCACACAGCTCTCTGTGCCATGCAGCAGCGGCATGACCCACCCCAGCAGTGAGCACCCTCCCAGAGAGCAGAACCAGGCACCTTCCAGGGGATCCAAAAAATGGCACTCCCTCACAACTTCATTCAAACACCTCTCTCCCACAATTATAGCATTACCCCACAGGACCTACATTTTCCACCCAAATAACTTTGCTCAACCAACTTTTGCCTTTTAAATGATTAAAAGGCTTTTAGGAATGGTCCTGGCTGCTTGGGGTACACACTCGAAGTATAAGGTTTTTACAGCACCAAATGTGTTCAAAGCAGTTTGTACTGACCTACTGATAACATAAAACAATGATGCAGCAATTTCTTTGGTCTGAGCTGGAAAAGTTTACTTTCGATTTGTAATCAAAGCCAATGTGAAGCTGAACATCACCACAGCTCTGTCACTGGCTTCTTGCAAAAGTCAAATATTTCCCCTTTTCCCACAGAGAGGAAAAATGTGCAGATCGACTTCACTCAGCTCAAGTGTGAGAATTAATTAGATGTGTGTACATAAAATGTGATTTATTTTCAGGATTTTCCTCATGAAATGCGTCATGGGGAAGGACCACAAAAAAGCACTGCCAAAACATCTTTGTAAAAACACTTTCATGTGTGTGTGGGGCTCAGCTATAAAAGTGCATTTTATGTTCTCATTACCAGCTTGTGAAAGGACCGTTCCTGAACTCTGATCATTCCGTCACAAAGCAGTGTTTTCCACGTGTGGCCTTTACAGCAAACCACCCCGAAGCTTCTCTCCACATGGCCCAATCCAGCAACACCTCAGTCCATCCCACTCACAAAGGGCTGGTTTGAGCTCTGTCCCGCTGCATCGTAAACGGGTTAACCTGCCTGTTTGTCTAATAATGGCACGGCCCCCCAGCAATGTGCACATCCATCACACTGAACCAAATTCACATGTTCATCAGCCGTTTGGCAGCTACTGCACAGCCATGAGCTGCTCTGTGAGAGGGTCAGGATAAACACGTGAGAGGATGTTAAACTTGTTTGGCTTTAATATAATTTTTATAGGAAAAGCTGACATCACAAAAGAGTATGCGGCCCATTCATAAAATCACTCTGATGCTGATGAGTTAGGGGCCCAGCTTCCCATGATTCCCCCCCAAGACCGACATTTACGAACAAATCAAACAATTTACAATAATTTACAATGTTGCTAATTTAATTTATGTGGTCTACACTTGATAATATACATTTGAAAAAATTACTGGAGAGTCATTTTCTTTTGAAATATTGAACAAGACAGGTATGGGAAAAACCCACTCGCTCTACACTGTCCCTGTAAACTGAGGGCTAACTGTGTTTCACAGGTGACCCTCACCCTAACTCTAACCACAGAGCTGGGTTCAAACGCCTTTATCCAAACCCTAACCCTATTGTGCTGTCAGGTTTTGGCTGTGGCCTGTGCAGGGACAGTGTGTTTACTGTGCTGTCAGGGTTTGGCTAGAGTCTATGCAGGGACAGTGTGTTTACTGTGCTGTACAGGTAGGTTGTGGGAACACTACAACAGCATGGGCTGAATTCACTGAAACACACATGGTCAGGCCTCAAGTCAGACATTGGCAGCCTAAACTTGCATTTCATTGCAGTCAGCTGGACACACTGAAGTGCTAGCATCATGTGCCACACACTACCCTGAATCTGCTCAGAGAATGAAACTTTCAAACAGGGCCTTCCCACAATGCACAGCAAAAGGTGACACATAGCATTGTTTATTTCGTGGGTCGCTGACCAGTGACATTCACACTTCACAGCTAACCCTCACTCATACTGCTAACCTTCACTCCTGTTTGCTAACCTCCACTTCCACTGCTAACAGTCAGTCCCAACCGCGAACCTTTGCTCCTGCTGCTAGCCCTCACTCCTGCACACTAACCCTCGCTCCTGCCCGTTAACCCCCGCTCCTGTTCGCTAGCCCTCACTCCCGCCCACTGACCCTCACTCCCTCCCACTAACCCTCTCTCCTGCTGCTAACCCTCGCTCACGCCCACTAACCTTCGGTCCCGCTGCTAACCCTCGCTCCTGCCCGCCAACCCTCGCTCCTGCCCATTGACCCTCACTCCCGCTGCTGACCCTCGCTCCCTCCCACTAACCCTCTCTCCCGCTGCTGACTCTCACTCACAGCCACTAACCCTCGCTCCCGCTGCTAACCCTCGCTCCCGCCCGCCAACCCTCGCTCACGCCCACTAACCTTCGGTCCCCCTGCTAACCCTCGCTGCCACCCACTGACCCTCACTCCCACTGCTTGCCCTCGCCCCCGCCCACTGACCCTCGCTCCCGCCCACTGACCCTCGCTCCTGCCCACTGACCCTCTCTCCCACTGTTAACCCTCACGCCCGCTACTAATCCTCACTCCCGCCCACTGACCCTCACTCCCGCCCACTGACCCTCACTCCCGCCCACTAACCCTTGCTCCTGCCCGCCAACCCTCGCTCCCGCCCACTGACCCTCGCTCCCGCTGCTAACCCTCACTCCCGCTGCCGACCCTCACTCCTTCCCTCTAGCCCTCACTCCCGCTGCTGACCCTCGCTCCTGCCCTCTAACCCTCACTCCCGCTGCTGACCCTCACTCCCGCCCACTGACCCTCTCTCCCACTGCTTACCCTCACTCCCGCCCACTGACCCTTGCTCCTGCCCGCCAACCCTCGCTCCCGCCCACTGACCCTCGCTCCCGCTGCTAGCCCTCACTCCCGCTGCTGACCCTCGCTCCTGCCCTCTAACCCTCACTCCCGCTGCTGACCCTTGCTCCTGTCCTCTAACCCTCACTCCCACTGCTGACCCTCGCTCCTGCCCTCTAACCCTCACTCCCGCTGCTGACCCTCGCTGCCGCCCACTGACCCTCGCTCCTGCCCTCTAACCCTCACTCCCGCCCTCTAACCCTCGCTCCCGCCCTCTAACCCTCGCTCCCGCCCGCCAACCCTCGCTCCCGCCCTCTAACCCTCACTCCCGCTGCTAACCCTCGCTGCCGCCCACTGACCCTCACTCCTGCCCTCTAACCCTCGCTCCCGCCCTCTAACCCTCGCTCCCGCCTCTAACCCTCACTCCCGCTGCTAACCCTCGCTGCCGCCCACTGACCCTCGCTCCTGCCCTCTAACCCTCGCTCCCGCCTCTAACCCTCGCTCCCGCCCTCTAACCCTCACTCCCGCTGCTAACCCTCGCTGCCGCCCACTGACCCTCGCTCCCGCCCTCTAACCCTCGCTCCCGCCCGCCAACCCTCACTCCCAGTGCTGACTCTCAGTAAGTAGGTCACAGGCTGGGGAGCCCTGCTGCAGAATGTCATGTCACTGTGCTGCAGCAAGACAGAGGCGTTTCTCAGGATCCTGGGCCTATCAGAGGTGGGCTGGCAGATGTGGGGTGATAAGAGAGAGGGCTGGGGGGAGATCTCAAGCCCTGGCGGCTCACAGGACCCAGGGGCTCGGAGGGTTATAGCTAGGAGAGGGTTAGCAGGTCAGCCGAAGTCACCTGAGAACCTGGTTAGCTGCTTTTATACTTTTCAACTGGTGTCAATAACACTCCAGGACACTAGGTGGAGACATGCAGGTACTACAACTTCATTCCTGAATAGAGGAAGTGAGAAAAGAATTGTCTCCTGTGAGTTTGTCGCTGCCATGCTGCAATTGGCTTGTGGATGAATTGGTGCCAGTTTTCGTTCATTTTTGAAAAGGAAAGTCAAATTGCTTTTCACCTTTATCTTTCATTCAGTTCATAATAAAAGTAATCACCACCAATAAACTCCCAAATTTAAAACCATAATAAAATAAGTGCATGAAATTGAGGTACACAGATAGACAGAGATAGGGAGAGACTGGGGGAGGGGTGAGGCAAGTTCATATCATCCCCACCACCTGAACCCCACCCCTCAATGCCACTATTCACATTACCCACTGAAACACACACATACATCTCACACTGATCAGTGTAACCCTAACCCATTACCCACTGAAACACACACACATCTCACACTGATCAGTGTAACCCTAACCCATTACCCACTGAAACACACACATACATCTCACACTGATCAGTGTAACCCTAACCCATTACCCACTGAAACACACACATATATCTCACACTGATCAGTGTAACCCTAACCCAGTACCCACTGAAACACACACATACATCTCACACTGATCAGTGTAACCCTAACCCTAACCCATTACCCACTGAAACACACACATACATCTCACACTGATCAGTGTAACCCTAACCCATTACCCACTAAAACACACACATACATCTCACACTGATCAGTGTAACCCTAACCCATTACCCACTGAAACACACACATACATCTCACACTGATCAGTGTAACCCTAACCCATTACCCACTGAAACACACACATACATCTCACACTGATCAGTGTAACCCTAACCCATTACCCACTGAAACACACACATACATCTCACACTGATCAGTGTAACCCTAACCCATTACCCACTGAAACACACACATACATCTCACACTGATCAGTGTAACCCTAACCCATTACCCACTAAAACACACACATACATCTCACACTGATCAGTGTAACCCTAACCCATTACCCACTGAAACACACACATACATCTCACACTGATCAGTGTAACCTAACCCATTACCCACTGAAACACACACATACATCTCACACTGATCAGTGTAACCCTAACCCATTACCCACTGAAACACACACATACATCTCACACTGATCAGTGTAACCCTAACCCATTACCCACTGAAACACACACATACATCTCACACTGATCAGTGTAACCCTAACCCATTACCCACTGAAACACACACATACATCTCACACTGATCAGTGTAACCCTAACCCATTACCCACTGAAACACACACATACATCTCACACTGATCAGTGTAACCCTAACCCTAACCCATTACCCACTGAAACACACACATACATCTCACACTGATCAGTGTAACCCTAACCCATTACCCACTAAAACACACACATACATCTCACACTGATCAGTGTAACCCTAACCCATTACCCACTGAAACACACACATACATCTCACACTGATCAGTGTAACCCTAACCCATTACCCACTGAAACACACACACACATCTCACACTGATCAGTGTAACCCTAACCCATTACCCACTGAAACACACACATACATCTCACACTGATCAGTGTAACCCTAACCCTAACCCATTACCCACTGAAACACACACATACATCTCACACTGATCAGTGTAACCCTAACCCATTACCCACTGAAACACACACACACATCTCACACTGATCAGTGTAACCCTAACCCATTACCCACTGAAACACACACATACATCTCACACTGATCAGTGTAACCCTAACCCATTACCCACTGAAACACACACATACATCTCACACTGATCAGTGTAACCCTAACCCATTACCCACTGAAACACACACATACATCTCACACTGATCAGTGTAACCCTAACCCTAACCCATTACCCACTGAAACACACACATACATCTCACACTGATCATCCCTCCCCTATGGGACCTTCAGCCACACCAAGCCCCCCTCTTTGTGTTTTCTGCTCTCTGGACAGTCTTCCTTTGAACACACACAAACCCCATGAAGCCAGAAGCAAGTTATCATCCATCTGATCACATAGGAGTCTTTCAGGGGCTAAATGTCTCTGGCTTGGCCCCTTCCAGTTTCTTTGCTGGAATGCTAACTAGGTCTGTGAGTAAATGAAAATAAAACTGCTCCTTACAGGAAAACAAAACTGTGGCTGTCACATGTGAGCTCCCTGCAGAAGGCAGCCATCAACGGCGGGATTTCAGGGGCAGAGTTCCTTTATCGTACCTTTAACCTGCTGTAACACCCTCCTGCTTTCACACCTAATTTCCCCAAACACACACCCCTTTAGATTCAACTGTGTGTTCACTCCATTACTGCAACACCATCGCCCAAATGCCAAAGGAATGCTGCTTTTATTGCGTCAAATTGAGTTGTGCTGAAACACTGTCTTTTGTTTTCATGCTTGATTTGAATAAAGACTATGGCTGGGATTCAGTCAACTTTTTCCATAACTTGTACTTACAACCGAAGTAAGCTTTTTCTCTGCATGAACAGCTAGGTGAGGTCATTTTCATTATTTCTGAACTCACCAAACTTAAGATAAAATGGAACACTTGCATTTAATTGTGAGCTAAATTTAGGGATAGATGTTGAGTGAAAACTAGACAAAGATGTTTTAAAGGGACAGAAACCAGCCACATGTTGAGCAGGTTTTCTTAATTACTGAAAATGGAACAAAGCCAATGAAAGCCAAAAGGAGGTTTCTGCTAATCAGACAATGACACAGCAAGAAGCCACACCCTACACTTCTGAAAAAAGGGAAGTAGGTCAAACCTCATATCATTACAATGTTATTATCACGGAGAAGGCAGTGTAAATTTATGTACAGCTCCAATGAAAAACCTCTGTGTGCTCCGTTACTCACATCAATGCATGGAAAACCTGTTAGCTCACCTGCAGCTAACACCTGTAGGCCACACGCAAGGCCACATTAAACCAAAATGCTATCACTTATGATAAACAATAAATGTGTTTTGCTGGGAAGAGAGCTTCTTTATTGGATAAAACAGGATGTGATTTGCAGCTCAAATTCCAGATTCTAATTATGGGGCATGTGAAACGTCATCACCAAGGCAACACCCTGCAGCAAAGTCAAGGCCAGTGCAGCACCAAGACCTGCTTACAAGCACACTGTTCACTGTAATAGAGCTGTTTTCAGCAGACAAAGCGGGCAGTAAAAGTGTTCTGTGTGGAGTGCAGGAGAGCAGCAGCAAAGGCAGTCTCAGGCCCTGAGAAGCATCTGCCTGATGGAGATAAGTGTGACACCTGCACAGTCCCCTCAGGCCAAGGGTCATACTCACCTCCTCCACTCCGCGTACAGCACTTGAGTCTGCAGGCGTCTGCAGCAGGAACAGAGGAGAGAGACAGCACCTGTGTGCTAAAGAGTGCTCTTCATGTGTCTCAGCCCAACTCGCAGGCCTTGGCACAGCTCCACTCTGCACACACAGCAGGCCTGCATTCGGTAGCCTATAGTCCTGAGACACAGCCTGCCTTGTGCCCCTCAATAGACTTAATAATAGTTAGACACAGAAATTTAAATCTCTCAGTTAAGTTTAGAGTAAAGCAGGAAATATTTTTGTTACAAAATTAAACAAATGAGCAAATGGAAGTGTGTAGGTCAGAATTAGAGGAATGGAAAACATTTAAACAAGTATGGGACTGCTTGAGCTACTAGGACAAGCAAGCCTTCATTTGACACGTTGAGAGTTCCAAACTCTGTGGAAAACTACTGAGCACAGCTTGCAATACAGCGACACCCTGTGGTTAAAAAGGGAACTAGGTGATAGGGCAAATGCGGTCACCTGTTGCTAAACGCATTTGCTGATGACTTTACACAACAGCGTATCGCTGCAATAGTTTTCCATGTACTGTGCACTCTGACTCTACGAATTTTAGCCGCAACATAATGCTGAAAAAGCAGCACTACACAATGTATAATTTCATTTCCCTATGTTCACATTTCCCTACATATTTCTGACAGCACCATTTAAACACAGAAAAATATTGCTAGCAAAGGAAGAATATATCTGTAGAACAATAATTCTTATAATAGAAATATAACAATTCCAGAAAACACCTTGGTGTCATTTGGTAACATTTGACCATGAACAGAGGACAGGGATGCGAGGATCGAGCGCCACCTCCTGACAGAAATTAGAATTGCGGGTGCTTTCGGTCGGGCGAACAATAGCCTTGAATGTTGCTCACATGCTAAATTAGCACAACAGCAAGTGGAACAGCAAACTGCAACAAAAATGTTAACCAAGCACTTTAAACTTGCACATAATGCCAAGAGGTGCAAAGCAGGATTGCACGATACATGGGTTTTACAATTAGTTTCAGACATGCAAGACATCCTCACATTTCCTTTCAGCGAACACTTAGAACAGTAAAATAGTCTACGCGAAGTCAAGGAGGCAGCAGATGAAAAGAGAGAAATACTGTTAACATGACAGAGTGATACAACTCATATTGTGTAGGGACTATATAGTTTTGCTCCAACTGCCAAAACTGTATGCATGTATTGATTAACTGTGGACACATTTCAAATGGTAAAATGACTTCTCGCACAAAACCAGGTCAAGGACTGAAAATTTGCACGACTTTCTGCCCAGGGAATTCGATAACAATGCTGTAATGAAATTAGAAGTCTCCAAGTCACACTGAGTAAAAACATTCTTACTTTTCTGCCATGTCAACAAATAACCACAAGAGGTCAGTATGAAATCAGCAACTGTCTGGTGGAGCTTATGGATTTTGCATGAGGAGCACTCCCGCTGATAAATAATAGAAAGTGGAGACTTGGTATGCAACACAATCAGCTGCAAGGTTGGAACCACTGTGTTATTGCAAACTGCGCATGTTTCAACAATGTAGGAGGACAGCCTATACACAAAGCTATGGAAGTACTGTCCAGCAACACTTTTTGCTCCATAAAATACATTGAAATTTCTAAATGCAAGAGGAGTATGTTGCTAATACATGTTTGTTTTATTCCATCATTGGTCCAACCAAGCACAGGAGAAGGTGCAATCGGTACAAAGAGAAAAACAAAACCAAGCACTTAATTTCATGACATGGGGTTGCTAAACAGTACATTCACCAATATTCACCATTCATACAATAACTACAGACTCTCAAAATTTGAAACAAATGGAATTAAGTCCCAACAATTAAAGCGTATTGTCAGAACATCTGAACATCTCATTGGGCAAGGCGGGACAGGTGGTTTATCTACCCCAAGGAAAACTTTGATGGTGTTTTCTGCAGGAAATTTTTGTTAATCACAAAACTATATGAGCCGCTACCAGGAGTAGGTAAAGTTGGCTGCTGTTCCTATTATACAAGGTTAAGTCAAAAAGTATTGCTACTCGGGTTCTAGTTCATACATGCACAGGTTTATTCCAAACAAAACATGTTTAAGCATGTCTCTGAGATCAATGGATGGCTGCAGACAAGTTCTCTCACTAACATACTTGTCTCATTAGGGTGCCTTCAAAAAAAGGATACTCTTTGTGCCATGGAAAAAAAAAACAATTCTGAGGTCAGTTTTGTGCAGTCTGTGTACACTGACTCTAGGATAGCAATTGATTCTGCTTTCTGGAATGATTGGCTGTGACAAAGTGCAGAGCTGTAGATGTTGCATCAACAACAGCTGCCACAGAGAGAACAGTGATCTACCCAGGAGGTGTGTGTGTGTGTGTGTGAATCACTCTCCGGTGCAGTTCCACATCCACCCAGCAGGAAGAACCTCAACATCATACTTCATTCCGATTGGTATAAAAATAACCTCAACCATTTAAACAAAGGGTGGGGAAACATGCATCATCCATTGGCAGGCAGTGATGGAACTCTCCTGCACACATAAAAATGGCCGGTGTTAATAACTCCCTGACGACTCCGTGCTGTAGTTCCATCTCCTGGCGGCCGCATTTCATCACAAAGCCATCCACAGATTCCTCTCTGCATCTCTGTCAACCCAGTCTGCTCTGCTGTTTCACACATCCTGCACTCTGAGTGATGCTATGCAACCAATGCAGTCTTCCTGCAGATCACTCTCTCTCCCATCAGCTGTACATCCCTGGGGGGCACTGGGAGAAGCTCATTAACCCCTACAATGCTGGCCTTCCTGCTGATTGCTTTCCAATTTTTACTGCTGCTGATGACAGATGAGCGCAGCTTATGCAATCAGTATGTGACAGTCTGCCATGTGGAATATAGCCAGGCTACATATTTGCACAGCAAATGACCAGTCCCCCCCAAAGTCACAGCCCCTGATACTGGACTGCTCCCACTGTAGTACTGACACTGGACTGCTCTCGACGCAGTATTGACACTGGACCTGAAACAGATGGACATGTTGAAATGCATTATGGTGATTTTCCATATTAAATGTAACATTCAACGTCAGCACTCAGAGAAGCACAGAGCCTTTGCACTGAATTATGGATTGCTAGGCAACAGGCAGGAAGAATGTGCACAGACTCCAGGGTCATAAACACAGGCACATGCAGTCAAAGTCCATGTGTTTCTGCGTCCAGTGGCTTTCAAATGACCAGGCAGCATGTTTACTGAAATGTTTTATTTCCGGTTTCTCTCAGTCATCCCTGCCCCTCTGGTTACTCACCTGGGAACATATCCACTGAAGGAGCTCATACTCAACTCCGGCAAAACAAGCGTGGACAGGAACAAAGGAAGCATGATGTGACAAATATATCCACACATGTCTTTAATGTGAAATGTAGCATGCAAACCTGACCGTGCTCTGTCAGTTTACACATGGGGTAAACTGGGCGCAGGTTCTGACCGTGCTCTGTCAGTTTACACATGGGGTAAACTGGGCGCAGGTTCTGACCGTGCTCTGTCAGTTTACACATGGGGTAAACTGGGCGCAGGTTCTGACCGTGCTCTGTCAGTTTACACATGGGGTAAACTGGGCGCAGGTTCTGACCGTGCTCTGTCAGTTTACACATGGGGTAAACTGGGCGCAGGTTCTAACCGTGCTCTGTCAGTTTACACATGGGGTAAACTGGGCGCAATACTGATAAAAGGAGAGAGAGACAGGTAGCAGGTGAGATGGGATTTGTCCCTCTGCCATCGTGGTGAGAGTGGATTGGTCCCTCTGCCATCGTAGCGAGAGTGGATTGGTCCCTCTGCCATCATGGTGAGAGTGGATTGGTCCCTCTGCCATCATGGTGAGAGTGGATTGGTCCCTCTGCCATCGTGGTGAGAGTGGATTGGTCCCTCTGCCATCGTGGTGAGAGTGGATTGGTCCCTCTGCCATCGTGGTGAGAGTGGATTGGTCCCTCTGCCATCGTGGTGAGAGTGGATTGGTCCCTCTGCCATCGTGGTGAGAGTGGATTGGTCCCTCTGCCCCAGCATGGTTTTAACAGGCTTTCAACTCCTCACCAGAGTATGTGAGCGGAGTGGAGTAGAAGCAATTTCCACTTCCTGCTGAAAGCTTTCTGTAATCACTCTGTTCCCACTCTACTTCGGGTTTTCTATTTACAGCTCCTCTCTCTCTCCGCTCTCAAATGACACAAAACTGCTCCAGGTCCTCTCCATAGTAACCTTTGTGCTCCGTTGCATTCTTACAATATATGTGATATATTTTTAACATTCATGCAGGGCATCATACCCTGAATGAGATATATTAACTGTTTAATAAATAAAAAAGATGTGTTAGAGGCATAATATGAAAACACTGGCTTTTACACCTACAATTCTATGGATGGAAATAGATAATGTGTGCTGTTAGGTTGTTTGAATAACTTTTTACAACTCTCAGTCTATTTTAAATTTATATTTAAATGTATTTGCAAGAGCTGGGCATTAGAAATTTTGCGTATACGCCTATTCATCTTTGAGATGGTAGAGTGAAAGAGAGTTTACATTATGCTACCCACCTGTCAAATTTTTCCCAACTGTGCATGGAGAACTGCATTTCAGAATTGTTTTCGGGACACATGTCTTTTTGGAATCCATAACATATTTTGTTGTAGTTATGACCTCCCAGCACTCGAATTCACAATCTCCATCATTTTCATTGTCTTTGTGGAAAAAGTTCTTGAATACCATCTTTGGTTCTCCCAGACAGCTTATCAATATATGGTTTAAGACCTATGACCTATACCAAATGACTTGGTGTTTACACATTCAATTCATATTATGGGCCCCCAACACGTGCTGTGCTTGTGAGATGGAGTGATTTTGGAGCAAGCAAGGAGCGAGAGAGAACACCAAAGCTCATACTTTAATAAAAAGCCTCTATTTGCCGCAGGCAAAATTGCACCACTCCACTCAGCTCACATACTCTCCTCCTCACTTGCTGGATGCTCACTCGCTGGTGCTTGTATCTTGAAGAGTGCCAGGTTGGAAAACACACACTTCAGCTGAGGTGTGGAATTTCATCTTCCTGAAAATTTTCTAATTTTTGGTGATTTAGCATGGCTAATAGCCATGCGTTTATGTTTACCCAGCCATCTCTGGCTGATGTGCTGTGGAAGAAGCCAGCACTGCTCGCACTCCTGCACGTGTGCTCAACTTTCACTGGAAGATCTTTGTCATACAGGTGTGGATGACTGCTGGGGAGGTGAGCCAGTCTTCTCCACACTGGGATTATCACAGACACCTGCACCCTCACCTTGCACTCCCAGTTCATCTGAGGATTAGGGTGTGGCCCAGCAAGGCAGCACCGGTGAACCTCCCATGGATTGCGAATAGGTTACAGTTTAAGACCGACCAAGACCTGTCTATCCCAGGCTAGGCGTTACATTACCCAAGCCAGATGTTGTTAACCAAAGTGACATTCACAGCAAATTATTACACACCTTCCATTTACACAGGTCAACATTTCTTCAAATAATTTAGGTGAGGGGAACAACACAGTGCTCAAGGGTACAACAGCAATTTGGGAGCTAAACCTGCAACTTAGGAGTTACAAGCCCAGCTCCCTAACCATTATACTACACTGTAACCTCTGAGCTACAAGCCCAGCTCCCTAACCATTACACTACACTGTAACATCTGAGCTCCAAGCCCAGCTCCTAACCATTATACTACACTGTAACCTCTGAGCTACAAGCCCAGCTCCTAACCATTACTACACTGTAACCTCTGAGCTACAAGCCCAGCTCCTAACCATTATACTACACTGTAACCTCTGAGCTACAAACCCAGCTCCCTAACCATTACACTACACTGTAACCTCTGAGCTCCAAGCCCAGCTCCCTAACCATTATACTACACTGTAACCTCTGAGCTACAAGCCCAGCTCCCTAACCATTATACTACACTGTAACCTCTGAGCTACAGGCCCAGCTCCCTAACCATTACACTACACTGTAACCTCTGAGCTACAAGCCCAGCTCCTAACCATTACACTACACTGTAACCTCTGAGCTACAAGCCCAGCTCCTAACCATTACACTACACTGTAACCTCTGAGCTACAAGCCCAGCTCCCTAACCATTATACTACACTATAACCTCTGAGCTACAAACCCAGCTCCCTAACCATTATACTACACTGTAACCTCTGAGCTACAAGCCCAGCTCCTAACCATTATACTACACTGTGACCTCTGAGCTACAAACCCAGCTCCTAACCATTATACTACACTGTAACCTCTGAGCTACAAGCCCAGCTCCCTAACCATTATACTACACTGTAACCTCTGAGCTACAAGCCCAGCTCCTAACCATTACACTACACTGTAACCTCTGAGCTACAAGGCCAGCTCCTAACCATTACACTACACTGTAACCTCTGAGCTACAAGCCCAGCTCCCTAACCATTACACTACACTGTAACCTCTGAGCTACAAGCCCAGCTCCCAAACCATTACACTACACTGTAACCTCTGAGCTACAAGCCCAGCTCCCTAACCATTACACTACACTGTAACCTCTGAGCTCCAAGCCCAGCTCCCTAACCATTACACTACACTGTAACCTCTGAGCTCCAAGCCCAGCTCTCTAACCATTATACTACACTGTAACCTCTGAGCTACAGGCCCAGCTCCTAACCATTACACTACACTGTAACCTCTGAGCTCCAAGCCCAGCTCCCTAACCATTACACTACACTGAAACCTCTGGGCTCCAAGCCCAGCTCCCTAACCATTACACTACACTGTAACCTCTGAGCTCCAAGCCCAGCTCCCTAACCATTACACTACACTGTAACCTCTGAGCTCCAAGCCCAGCTCCCTAACCATTACACTACACTGTAACCTCTGAGCTCCAAGCCCAGCTCCCTAACCATTACACTACACTGTAACATCTGAGCTACAAGCCCAGCTCCCCTAACCATTACACTACACTGTAACCTCTGAGCTACAAGCCCAGCTCCTAACCATTACACTACACTGTAACCTCTGAGCTACAAGCCCAGCTCCCTAACCATTACACTACACTGTAACCTCTGACCTACAAGCCCAGCTCCCTGCTTGCCTCAATCCATCTTGGTTTTTTTTTCAATGCTGGGGGCCAAGTAGAGAAGCAGTGGTCCCCATATTTAAGGCCATTGGTACAGTTCAGCAATGGGCCCCATATTTAAGGCCATTGGTACAGTCCAGCAGTGGTCCCCATATTTAAGGTCATTGGTACAGTCCAGCAGTGGGCCCCATATTTAAGGCCATTGGTACAGTCCAGCAGTGAGCCCCATATTTAAGGCCATTGGTACAGTCCAGCAGTGGTCCCCATATTTAAGGCCATTGGTACAGTCCAGCAGTGGGCCTCATATTTAAGGCCATTTGTACAGTCCAGCAGTGAGCCCCATATTTAAGGCCATTGGTACAGTCCAGCAGTGGGCCCCATATTTAAGGCCATTGGTACAGTCCAGCAGTGGGCCCCATATTTAAGGCCATTGGTACAGTCCAGCAGTGAGCCCCATATTTAAGGCCATTGGTACAGTCCAGCAGTGGGCCCCATATTTAAGGCCATTGGTACAGTCCAGCAGTGGTCCCCATATTTAAGGCCATTGGTAAAGTCCAGCAGTGGGCCCCATATTTAAGGCCATTGGTACAGTCCAGCAGTGGTCCCCATATTTAAGGCCATTGGTACAGTCCAGCAGTGGTCCCCATATTTATGGGCCCATACAGACATGTCACAATAGACCACAGAAAAAGGCCACAGAACTGGGGAAGATACTGAAGGCACAGAAGTGCAAGTTTTAACTGCTTCAGTCGTGCCGGTACATACAGGCCCACCCATCAGCTATACACCACCGTCTGTCAATTACTCAGTTCATTTTCACTTTAACACAGCCTGACTCTGTGCCAGCACACAGTGAGTCCCTTTCACACAGCCTGACTCTGTGCTAGCACACAGTGAGTCCCTTTCACACAGCCTGACTCTGTGCCAGCACACAGTGAGTCCCTTTCACACAGCCTGACTCTGTGCCAGCACACAGTGAGTCCCTTTCACACAGCCTGACTCTGTGCCAGCACACAGTGAGTCCCTTTCACACAGCCTGACTCTGTGCCAGCATGCAGTGAGTCCCTTTCACACAGCCTGACTCTGTGCTAGCACACAGTGAGTCCCTTTCACACAGCCTGACTCTGTGCTAGCACACAGTGAGTCCCTTTCACACAGCCTGACTCTGTGCCAGCACACAGTGAGTCCCTTTCACACAGCCTGACTCTGTGCCAGCACACAGTGAGTCCCTTTCACACAGCCTGACTCTGTGCTAGCACACAGTGAGTCCCTTTCACACAGACTGACTCTGTGCCAGCACACAGTGAGTCCCTTTCACACAGCCTGACTCTGTGCCAGCACACAGTGAGTCCCTTTCACACAGCCTGACTCTGTGCTAGCACACAGTGAGTCCCTTTCACACAGCCTGACTCTGTGCTAGCACACAGTGAGTCCCTTTCACACAGCCTGACTCTGTGCTAGCACACAGTGAGTCCCTTTAACACAGCCTGACTCTGTGCTAGCACGCAGTGAGTCCCTTTCACACAGCCTGACTCTGTGCTAGCACACAGTGAGTCCCTTTCACACAGCCTGACTCTGTGCCAGCATGCAGTGAGTCCCTTTCACACAGCCTGACTCTGTGCTAGCACACAGTGAGTCCCTTTCACACAGCCTGACTCTGTGCTAGCACACAGTGAGTCCCTTTCACACAGCCTGACTCTGTGCCAGCACACAGTGAGTCCCTTTCACACAGCCTGACTCTGTGCCAGCACACAGTGAGTCCCTTTCACACAGCCTGACTCTGTGCTAGCACACAGTGAGTCCCTTTCACACAGCCTGACTCTGTGCCAGCACACAGTGAGTCCCTTTCACACAGCCTGACTCTGTGCCAGCACACAGTGAGTCCCACTGCTGCTGTTTCATACAGGACTCTGAGTGAGGCCACAGATGCCAGCCGTCTCCTCTTCCTGGTGTGATACTTGGCATAGCCACAAAGAGCTGAGAGACAGGAATGAAGGAATATGGATGAATGCTGTTTCCCTGTACAGCTGTATACATCAGATGGGGGTGGGCGGTGGTGATTCAAGCAGCTTAGAACATAATGAAGTTACTCACCAACAATGCAGGATCTGAAAGGGGTGAGACTTTTAATGAGCTTCAATGACTACTGATGGCTCTCTGATATGGGTCCTCAGAATGTGTATCCTGGCAACAGCAGGGAACACAGACATTTGAGCTGTTTGTATACAGATTTAGAATAGCATAGAATATCTTTATTGTCAATGTACAAGTACAATGAAATTGAATTGCAACTTCTTCTGTATGCCATTCATAAAATATATACATAAAAGTTGCCCTGTGACTGGTGTTTGTCAGTACAGTGAGCAGATATGTGGGGTGTGACAGTCTGTTCATTGCAGGCAGGCAGTTATGGTTCTCCAGCTGGGGATTCTGGAGGACTGGTTCACTGCAATGATGCCCCTGGAGAAGAAGCTGTTCTTCAGCCTGGTTGTGCGGACATAGCCAGACATGTGTGGATAGTTCTGCAGCGTCTGCCAGATGGTGGAAGGTCAAACGAGTGATGGCAGAAGTGTGTGGAGTCCTCTCAGGGGTGTGTGGAGTGTGTGTGAGTCCTCTGTGTGGAGTCCTGGGGGTGTGTGGAGTCCCTGCAGGGGTGTGTGGGGGTGTGTGGAGTCCTGGGGTGGGGTGTGTGGAGTCCTGGCAGGGGTGTGTGGAGTCCTCTCAGGGGTGTGTGGAGTCCTCTCAGGGGTGTGTGGAGTCCCTGCAGGGGTGTGTGGAGTCCTCTCAGGGGTGTGTGGAGTCCTCTCAGGGGTGTGTGGAGTCCCTGCAGGGGTGTGTGGAGTCCTCTCAGGGGTGTGTGGAGTCCCTGCAGGGGTGTGTGGAGTCCCCGCAGGGGTGTGTGGAGTCCCTGCAGGGGTGTGTGGAGTCCCCACAGGGGTGTGTGGAGTCCTCTCAGGGGTGTGTGGAGTCCCTGCAGGGGTGTGTGGAGTCCCCGCAGGGTGTGTGGAGTCCCTGCAGGGGTGTGTGGAGTCCTTGCAGGGGTGTGTGGAGTCCTGGCAGGGGTGTGTGCTGTCCCCGCAGGGGTGTGTGGAGTCCTTGCAGGGGTGTGTGGAGTCCTTGCAGGGGTGTGTGGAGTCCTGGCAGGGGTGTGTGCTGTCCCCGCAGGGGTGTGTGGAGTCCTTGCAGGGGTGTGTGGAGTCCTGGCAGGGGTGTGTGGAGTCCCGGGGGTGTCCCCGCAGGGGTGTGTGGAGTCCTCTCAGGGGTGTGTGGAGTCCTCTCAGGGGTGTGTGGAGTCCTGGCAGGGGTGTGTGGAGTCCCCGCAGGGGTGTGTGGAGTCCTTGCAGGGGTGTGTGGAGTCCTGGCAGGGGTGTGTGGAGTCCTGGCAGGGGTGTGTGGAGTCCTGGCAGGGGTGTGTGGAGTCCTGGCAGGGGTGTGTGGAGTCCCCGCAGGGGTGTGTGGAGTCCTTGCAGGGGTGTGTGGAGTCCTGGCAGGGGTGTGTGGAGTCCCCGCAGGGGTGTGTGGAGTCCCCGCAGGGGTGTGTGGAGTCCTTGCAGGGGTGTGTGGAGTCCTCTCAGGGGTGTGTGGAGTCCCTGCAGGGGTGTGTGGAGTCCCCGCAGGGGTGTGTGGAGTCCCCGCAGGGGTGTGTGGAGTCCCTGCAGGGGTGTGTGGAGTCCTGGCAGGGGTGTGTGGAGTCCTGGCTGGGGTGTGTGGAGTCCTCCCAGATGCTGGTTGCTTTTCTGAAGCAGTGGGATTTGAGGGAGGGGCTTTCAGGCCTCAGTCATGTGACTGATGCAGATTCAGACTAAATAGGCAGTCTGATCAAGCTGTGGCATCATGGGATATACCACTAACCAAACAACTGTTACCTCATTACAATATTGGTCTGGAATCCCTAAATGCTTTGGGTCCAATTGTGCGAAGTATGTTGAGAAATAAATAAACCAGTTTTCTTCATCCTCTACTGTGCAATACCCCGTGAGACTGTGGATGGATGATATCAGTTAAGTTACTGACATAAACCAGTTTTTCCCCTCTGTGTTGGTCAGAATGAAAAAAATCTTGAGATAGAATCTAGCATCATGAATGACATACAATAGGCCAGAGGGCACACTAAAGTGAGGCATCCCATCTGTGTCATTCCTCTACTGTAGCACTGGAACCACCCAGAGGAAAGAAATTCATCAACTCCACCCCATTCTGTCAGGTCAGCCATTTATGGGCACTGTTTGTGAATGGAATGACTTGAGGTAGAATGCTGAATAAATGCTTTGCACCCTGGTCACCATCACAGATGGTCCAACTGCAATGGCTGTAAGGAGAGATACTCAAGCTGTGCCCCCATCAATTTTGCTCTGGAATTTCTTTTCTTCTCTTCAAATTTGCATCTACCACTTCTGACACTGGCAAAAGTAAAACACACAGGACACGGGGAAAATGCAGTACTGTGGTGCAGGGAGATAAAGGCAGGGACATTCAACAGAGGGGCCGATTAACCGCAGGAGTGAGGCACTGTCCCAAGGACAGGCAAAGATGCAGCCTCTACAAGGTGACAGTATGTTTCTGCAAACTCAACACCATGTTGCCAAGGGCACCATCCGTCATTAACTGATACAGTACGAGTATGCAAATTGTGTACATTTGGTTAAGATAAATATGAGCCAATTACAATGAGGTCACAATTTGAGCTCATTTGAGAGCCTGTGTTCACACTTTAAAATGCAAAAAAAAACTTGTATTCTGTGGAAAGTGTTCAGAGATGATGTGATTGGGCTGTTTTACCAATGTTCTAACATGAGGTCAGACCCTTTAACGGAATTTACTCTGTTATGCTAGAAATAACAATGATACACTAATGTACAACTACATATATGAATCCAAAGAGATTCCCATTGATGGTATTGCTTAATAACTGCGAAGAACTTTTCTTCTGTGGATTTGCCACGCCCTGACTGAACCTACTCCTTGACAACACGAAACATTTCACAATTATGCTTTCCCGGCAGTATATGAATCGAATCATCAATTACTTACTGCGCAATGGGTGCGACTTAAAGTAACTGCCTTACGTCTTTGACAAATGACCACTTGTTCCAATATACAGACTTTGAAAACCTGTATTAGACTAAATACTCCGATAAATACACGGCAAATGGTCGGTTCGCTGCGAAGTTGCTCTCCTGTCTCTCCTGTTGTACGCGGAATGTGAAGCGATCTTCACATTCCGTGTACAACCATGTGAATACGCATTACTCCATACTTTTAATGTGCGACAAATATATTGACATAAAATGGAAATGTGACGTCAGGTCTTAACTTGTTTATATATAAATGAAGGCTTACCTGATCAAAGGGTCGCTGGACTTTCCGTAAACCTGAGGAGTCGGACTGGGGACCTTTATGATTCTTCAACAAAGCTGGAGTTCGACACCTTAGTGACAATTCTGAGGTATTTACGGTGTCCGCGACTGGGAACCTATCTTGTATTTTTCTTATAATTCACAGAGTGCCTCACCTGCTCTCGTGTATTTCATACTTGTACGAACTGCACTCGCTTTCTCTGGGCGGACAGGAGGGCCGACCTTTCACTCCGCTCCGCCTCGGGCATGGAATGGTGGGAACGAAGGCGGACTTTTGAGGAGGTTTTTCGTTCGTTCATCTTTCTTTGCTTCACATCCTGGGCGCCCTCTGTCTGTCAACACGTGTTAATTACGTCAACATGTTTTTGTTCACTTGCCAATTCAGTGACATTTGATTTAAAAACACAAAAAGTCTACGCCAGTACACACAATTGTGCATATAACATTTCAATGAGAACAATATATATCGTTTGTATTTGTTTCATAATTAAATTATCTGCTCTTTGTTTTTTTCTGAGTTTTCTCTTTCATTACAGTTCTGTAAAAATCTTTAAATGATAAGCACACCTAAAATCCGAAATAAAAAAAACTTTCATGACCTCCAACATACATCTCTATCTCTGTTGTGCAAAACACACAACACTTCAACCCCTCAGCACCTGACAAAGATCCTACGGTACAGAATTGTAGAATAACAGTGTTACATGCGACTCAGTATTTCACCAGCTCTCATGTGTTCCAAAAGAATACCATTTCAAAAATACCTGAAATGTGAATAATTACAATATAAAATGTTCACCGTTTACAAAAAAACACTATTTCCACCAAACTGACCTGAAAGCATGGAAAATGTTGTTGCTTATACTGAAGCCTATTCAAACCAATAATGGAGTTTCAGCTTGAAGGCAGCAGCTTATTCTACAGGCTGAACAGGATTAAACTATGCAAAGCCAAGAGCGTTCAAACCCCTTCAAATTCTGTAAGTGTCTTTCACTGTCGTCTTGTTCGTCTAAGTTGACTTCGATAATTATAGTGTTATAGTAGTAATGATGCTGGTAAGAGTCCAGAAATCTCTCACATCGCTCTGGCTGACCCTTCACACATAATTGCAGTATTAACTGATAACCCACAGAGCAGAGAGAAAAGTAGGCTTTGCCCCATGCATCAGGTTCATGACTGCATGATTTTTGCACCAATGTAAGCGTAATATCTTAACGTCGCAAGATCTTTGGCAGCGCGGTGGTCGACACCGATATGTTCACTGTTTCAGATGTTCATCCACCCAATCACAGATCTTCCAGTGCAAGATTCTGATCATGCTGTAGTGCATGCCCCATATTTTCATTTTCGACTTCGAGCCGGACAATTCCACTCCCCATTCTGAGTGTGGTAGACCCAGTTCATTGTAGCCATTAGAGTCCCCGTGTACAGGGTGCCATTATCGGTTTGATCAGCCGTCAATGTGTGAAGCAATACTTTTTCCCTTTTTACTCTCTAAAGTTATTAACGTTAGCTTTAGCAAGCCATTTTCTCAATAAACCCCACTTCTGTATCGTTTGGCTTAATGTTTTTCAAGTTTATTTAGATTAATTCTGAACAAAATGTTGAGAAAATTGTAGAAACATTCTTTCCGAAAGGAACTCTTTTGCATACACATCTGGCTCTTGTTTGAAAACATCACATTTTGTTTTATCACGTTCAAATTATAAAAAGTATGCCTAAACTGAGTAGACTTCACGATACGTGACCCTTCAGGTTTACTTTCTAACATTATATAGCTCATCTAAAAATAATGGCGACTTGCATTTATACATGACGCACCACAAAGACACTGAATTTTCCAGTTTTGACCACAAGGTGTCGCCAATATTCTATCGCCTCGCCCTCAAGAGATGGCCCCGGATTCTGGCTAAGTCGCCTTCTTGCGAAATTCAATTCCTCAAATGACACCTACTCCAAAGCATCCGAACAAGAGAAACGTTCGTCCTCATCCTGACAATACCCTATAGGTCTACCTCCCTTCAGGCAAATTCCCATGGATTATTAAAACCCGAGCTTTGATTCTAGAGTAGCACAAGCTGGTTATCCCGCAGCCTAGAATCTGAATTACCGCAGTTCTCATGCTCACTCATGCACGTACACTTTATCATATTACTGCACAGATATAACTCCGTGATTGTTTAGTTTTGATAACTTACCCCTGAATTTACACATTTTTTTCTATTGAATATCACTTGTGTTGTACCTTCAATGGCTAGCCTTACATGTGTGAATGGTGTGCAAGATGTCATATCCTGTGCATGTCGTGCCATTCCACGGGTTGCATTCACACATTTCCAGAAAAACTCATGACATAAATGTGAGGGGGGGTGGAGCAGGAGTATATGTAAACATATGAAGCAATTCAAAGAAAGAAAAACTACGTGAAGTAAAAGTTTTATTTAAATTAGCATAAAAAGCAAAAATCTACACACGTGTCATAGAGACATTTGTAACCATCCAGAAAAGATAATTCTGCCAACTGGTGATACATCTAAATGCAAGTCTTCCCTAAGAATACAAACAAGCACTTTATAAAAAATATATATCTACATCATAACATAATGAACTTAGTGTTTATGATAAAGGCCTTCAGTATACCCACATGCACTTGAGCCCAAAGCCCAGTATACCACCCAACAGGACTCAGTAGTTTTTAGTTTAGTACAGAGCTCTATACGTCCACATGCAGTACACGAGGTGGGCATGTTCTTTACATACAGGAGTGACAGCCATGTGATCAGTCAGGATACCAAAGCCTGCAGCCTGTGTCCATAGACACATGTACATCTGCAGGACACATTTTTATACCAAACACCATTTTTTCCTCCATTTTTGCCCAAAGTGTGATCATCTTTTAGGCATGCAGTACACTTATTGCATGATTCCAAATATTTGACGAAAAAAAATACCACCCATCTCTTTCATGTCTGAGTGGATAACAGTTTGGCTTCTAGCAACTACCCAAAAAAAAAAAAACTGTGCTTCTTGGTTCCCTTTCTTTCCAGACAATCCCAAGATCTTATAAAGCCCCACCCTGCCCCCCACCACCACACAGGGAGATGTATAATCCTCAGAACAAAGCACTCACCAAAGGCCCCTGTACCACTTCTGCTCCAGTCCCCCAACCCACCAGCAGGTGGCACTACACCCCTTCACCTGATCCAGTCAGACCAGCCATTCTTAAACCTGAGCTTTATCAAATGGGCAGGCACTGGTTCATTTGTTCTGGAAAAGCACAGGGTACATACTTGTGATTATGAAAAAGGAGTTGTTTGCAATGTAATGGACAAAGAAAATGAACAGAAACTTTAACTTTAGGGACAACAGTGAAGGCAGGGTCAAGGGTTGGAATATGGTAAGGCTGGTCCGGGGAGGCGGGGGGGGTCTACTCCTGGGCCTCTTTTCCAGTCATCTTGTAAATCTCGGTGGGGCCATCCACGTGGGTGATGGTGGTGGTCAGTTGGATGTCCTCCCCGCTGTTCACTCCCAAGTCCCCTGTGTGAGAACACCCAGCATCAATCTCTCGGACACTCACACAGAGTGAAGGCACACTGTACGAGTAAAAACACCCTGTATCTCTCTCACACACACACCACACACACACACACACACACACACACACACACACACACAGTGGGTAGGCCCAGACCAGACTCATCACACTCTAGCAGCCTCTACTGGCTAGCTGGCCACCTGCATGTCTGTGAGCTGAGCAGATGTGGCCTTCCTCTGGCTGCACAGACAGCAGTGTGAATTCCAGCACAGGCATGCCAATCAGTGTCGCTGCATGTCTGGCTACCTCCTCCGGACTCTGGTCTGGACAGCAGGCTGGGGCTGGTGTGGGTTTTGGGGGGAGTGCACACATCAAGGCCACCTGGTCTAGGATCTGCACACTTTTCCCAGTGCTCGGAGCCCCTGGCCTGAGCGCGGCCCCCTGGCCTGAGCGCGGGCCCCTGGGGCTCCTGAACGCGGGCCCCTGGGGCTCCTGAACGCGGGCCCCTGGGGCTCCTGAACGCGGGCCCCTGGGGCTCCTGAACGCGGGCCCCTGGGGCTCCTGAACGCGGGCCCCTGGGGCTCCTGAACACATCCCGCTCAGCCCGAGGACAAACTGCACAGCCGGGGGGAGTGGGTGGCTGAACCATCAGAGATTAATGTTTTTAATTAAACCAGCCCTGAAATGGAGCCAAGTCTGTGTCTCAAATGCTCATGCTGGCAAGAGCAGCAGCAATTCCCTCTCCACCCACCAGGAACAAAAACCCACACCCTTTCCTGGCCAAATGAAATCAGGGATAAACCAACTTCCCCCACCACAATCATTCAGCAGTGTCGTGCACACACAGACACACACACAAAGTACAGCTGTCCCATGCATCAGTAATCTGGAATAAGCAGAGTAACTTTATAGATACAGGAATAGATCTAGCACACTAAAGTGATGCTTTTATGCTCTTTCTACACTTCAGACTAAAGTGTTCCTGAGACTCAGCCACTAAAGTATGAAATGCATTTAACAAATGGTAAGAAAAGTGCAAACCACTACCCCTAACCCTTACCATACGTAACTGCAGGGAACAAAATCACACCAAATCAGAGTGAAACAAAGCATAACCTCAAGGCTACGAACATTCTCACACTAATGCATGTCACATTTCCTGTTAATGAGGAAAAAGAGTGGGATGAGTCAGAGAGATAATCATATGAGCAGCAGGGAATTTGCCGACAGTGACCATACCGGTGGACTGCTCATCCCCGTAGCGTTTGTGAGAGGGCGCATACAGAAACATGATGGCGAAGACGTAGAGGTTCCACATGCCATAGATCCCGGTGAAGAAGGCGCTGTTCACCTGCACTGTGTGTTCTCCCCAATGCCAGTGTCCCTCGTTCACCTGCGCAGACACACATTCATTTATAGGTCTGTATTTATAGACAGTGTCCTACCTGGGAAGCACACCTGCAACAGGTGAGCTCCTGACCCATTACAGCCACACAGCCACACAGCCACACACACACACACACACACACACACACACACACACACACACACACACACACACACACACACACACACACACACACACACACACACACACACAGCCACCACACACACACAGCCACACACACACACAGCCACACACACACAGCCACACACACACCACACACACACCACACACACACACACACACACACACACACACACACACACACACACACTCACTGTCCGGGGTCTGGACTGTGACCCGCTGCTTGGAGGGGAAACTCGCACTCTAGGCACATAGCTTTGCCTCCAGAAGCTCACTGGTTTGATGAAGAGGAGGACACTCACCTGGCTGATGATGAAGAAGATGACAGTCATGGCAGCGCAGGCCAGAGTGACCAGCATCAGGAACTTGAAGCGGAAGATGAGGCCCTAAAACACAGCAGCAGAATGTGTGTGAACAGAGTACAAACAGCCTTCCTCTCTGCGACCCATCCTCTGAGCTCTCAATAACCATGTGCAAACAGGTTAGCAATAACCCATTAGGGTTTTAAGGTACATCCACACAGCAAATTTCAAGGGTGGAATTAAGTTCTACAACATTTCTGAAAGTAAAACATGCAAAATTGAAGGCTGGGCCAACATGTGAAGAGGAGGACTTTCAGAAGCGGAGTCACAGAGAGCAGCAGGCCTATGTCCCACTCTCAGTCCTTCACAGGAATCAGTTAAAGCAGGAACAGCTACTTCTCTATGAGGCCAACAACAAATGTGAACACAGATAAAGGCAAGTCACGCTTACAATCAGTGACAGATTAATATCCCCCACCCCCACGCCCTCCCTGACTCACCTCATAATGCAGACGCCTGGCTTTGGACATGGCTGGCAGGGAGGTCCTCTTCCCGCTGATGTTGCGAAACACTTGGAAGACCATGAAGCACAGGAAGAGGAAGTAGAGGCAAGCGCAGATTCCCGCAACGATGATGAAGGCCATCTGTAAGTTCAGTCAAGGAGAACTGCAGGACTGGAAGAGGGAAGATCTCCCCAGCAACACAACCAGACACCAGAGCAGCACACTAAATCAGACCAGCACAATGATGAAGACCGTTCCACTGGAGGCCACCTCATGCGCACCATGCGCCGGAGGCCACCAGCGCTTTCTTTCCTGCTCAAGAGCTTAACCACACACCTCATGCAATCAGCTCAGCTACAGGCCCACCGGATTCAGCCTTTTGAGCTTGAGTGAATTTTTTTTTTTAGTGACATCACCTCGTGTTGGAAATGGTGCTGCACAATGATAGCCATTCAGATCGTGCAGAGCTGCAGTCTGCAGATTGGCGCTGGGACTACACACTTAATTCCAGCAATTATTTATGCACATGCACCTTGCCCATCTCCCTGGATAACCCGAACCTCTCCAGGGCCAAAGGCAGCTGCTCTGTAGACAGCAGGTAAACAACAAACCTAAAATGGTTTAACCCATCTTTAAAGTAAAAACAAAATTGGTGATATGGTTAGGGTTATGAAATTCAATGTAAACTACAATCTTTGTAGAACTTTAGGTGGCTGTGTGTGTGAGTCAGAGAGAGAGAGACCGAGAGAGAGAGAGAGAGAGAGAGAGAGAGAGAGAGAGAGACCGAGAGAGAGAGAGACCGAGAGAGAGAGAGACCGAGAGAGAGAGAGAGAGAGTACATGGGAACTCAGTCCACTCTGCACAGTAATCTGCAGAAAGATACGGAGCAGGTCTGACGGCGCTAGCACCTTCAAAATCTAAGATGCCTTTAAAATCACAGATCAGATGAGGACACCAAAGGACTAGGTGACAACTGGAAGCATTCCACCCATGTCATGACTTGTCCGACTGTGCCTGTAATGTAGACCCACCAAGCCCCGCACCGGTTATATAAAAACAGCGTGCAAGCGCTAACAGGAAACACCCCGCATGAGCGGGAAGGCAGGGAGATCTTTCGTGCGGCCATACAGAGCTTTGACACAGGACGGGGAAGAACGAGTTGGAACACATCATTCTGCTCCGGGGGCGAATCGGGGGTTCCCAGGGGAGAGGGAACACAGCCAGCCTTCCAGTCCACAGTGACGGAGACTGATCAGGCACACTTCTCTCAGCCTACTGACACACATCATAGGACGGTCAGGAGGGTGGCGGCCCACCAAACGCCCACCCTCACCCACATCACCACTGCAAGAGAAATCCTCATAAAGTCTCCAAAAGCAAACAAATATGTCATGTTCCACTTGGCAGGCTGAAAAGGAGGTCTTTTTATAGGGCTGGAATTTGGGCGGAGGAGAGACAGCATTCCTGAAACCAGTCTTGTATAAGGGGGGGTTGGGGGGTTGGAGAACAGTGCTAATTAAACTTGCATTAAATTGGCCCATTGGTTCTCTGCTGGGATTTGCTGCTCGTTCCAGCAGCCCAAGTGTTCCCTGAATTAATAAGACAGGGGCAGGGAGCAGAGCAGCATCGGCATCGACTCCACAGCAACCGAGCAGACACTGCCAACGTTAAAGCCTCCACAGACAGACTGCTCTTCACTGACCATTCAAATGAACCAAGGATCACGACTCTTCAAATAAAACAGGATTTTGTTTCTGTTATTTCAGGAAATCAGCTGAATTTGCTGAACTACATTCTGCTGTGGCACAAGGGTGAATGGAAATGAGACAGACTCACCCCGCCGCAGACTCACACCGCCTCATCATAATCAGCTGCTATAATGGATGAATTTACTGCTGAGAAATACGAACCCCCCGGGCCCCCACAGCACCAGGTCAGAGGCACCACCAGCCCAAACCCAAACCCTGCCAGCCCATACGCCCAAAGCTCCCATGAAGCAAAGGATACTGCAAGCTCCGTCCCCACATCGGATGCCCAGATGCTGTAGAAGGGATTCGTCAGCTGCACCCCTCTGGAAAGAGAGAGAGAGAGAGAGAGAGAGAAAAAAAAAAAAAAAAGATGTTAAAATGTTTGAAAAAATATGCATTAAAAGACCCTTCATTTTCTTTCTCTGATGAACAACACTCTGGAAATTAAGTTATTCAGATCTGTAATGGGCTGTTGGAAGATTCACCATAAAATAATCCAGGGTTAGGATTAACATGGCCATAAAATAATCCAGGTGTGAGAGTCTTGAGGCTTCCATGTCTGCAGGTATACACTCTAGCCATCCACTACACCACATCACATCACTCCAGTAACTACCCAGCAGTGTAGCATAATGGATAGAGAGCTGGGTTTGAAACCCTAAGATTGCTGGTTCAATTGCCAGGAAGACCTTTGAGCAGAATACTTAACCTGAAATCCTTCAGTAAATATCCAGCTGAATAAATGTATATGGTGTAAAGATGCCAACTTTCTAGAGACCACAGAGGCAGAGAGGAATCACTCTGATATCACGTCAGTATCTGAACATAGTTTTTTTTTTTTTTTAAATCAGTTTAATTTTCATAAATTGCAGTTTGGAGAGAATTTACTGAGGTGAAGAAATTCAGAACCTAAGTTATGGGTGTCACACCCCAAGATCTGAATACGGTCAACAACACAGCCGACACACAAAGCCTTTGTGAAAGTGCTGTGTGATATTTAGCAAGGTAATGTCAGACTTGTACTACATTGGCTGCCATTTAGTGTTGGCACTTCAAACTCAACTGATGCTGTTAGTTTAGTGGTCTTCCTCATCTCTTTGGGGCCAGCCTGGGTTTACAAAGTGGCTCCGGCCCATGCTCACCTAGGACACCAGACGTAGCTGGCAGAGGTGGCAGGTGACAGACAGCACATGGATACGAATCACTGGGAAGGCCCCACCGGCTGCCCCAAAACCTGCCTGACTGATTTAAACTGCTGGATTTCTGGGTGACGTTTTCATCCACAGCCGGAGTGATGTCACTCGGCCTCCTGCTCCCAGTTATTGCCTTGGCTGGCAGATCTCAGGCCTCCTGATCCCCTCTGCCAAGCACCATTAATCTGTCTCATTGGTGTCAGGACTGCCACCCTCCCCCAAACTACCCATAAATCACTGCAACAGCAGCTCATCCAGCTGGCACAAAATCAACAAACCCCCTTAATGCCAGACACCAAGCAGCCCCTGCTCTTGATGACTGTTTCCTTTTGCACCACCTTGGGTAGTTGTGCAACATCAAATTGTGAGTGAATAGGACTATGTATCGTATACATCAGTACATGATTATATAATCAAGATGCACGCACGCACGCACGCACAGCTGTCCCAGTCAGGGCCTCCCCGTTCAATTGTGGGCAGGTTTGTGTACATAGCTAAGCCAGGGTCGTGGGTGGAAGCAGACACCCGCTCAATTGCAGATTACATCACAGTGCAGCACCTGACACAGAGACACCAACACCAAGACAATGACATTATGAAGAAATCAGTTTAGTATCAGGTGACAGAAGGCAGCGAGAGATGCAGAAATTGACATAGGTCTCCCACCTCCTTTGAACAAACACACATTTAGAACCTTGCATGCCAAGCCGTAAGACAGGAGCTGAACATACAGCAAAGGGTGTGGATTTGGTACAAAGATGGCATGAAGAACTGACACAGGTGCAAAAGCAGGGGTCAGGTGTTTGTGCCCCCAACAAAAATATTCTTTAGCCACTCAAGCCACAGATACAGGTTTGGTTCCAAGAGGATCCATTAAAGGCTTCTTACCTTTCACACATATCAAAGATGAACAGGCAGAAGGACCCAAAGACGATGGGCCCAACCTGCTTCCAGTACACTGCAAAGCGGTTCCGCTCCATCTGGTCCTGGTAAGAGGGGAGGAGCCATTTTACAACAAAAAAAAAGCCTCAAATTTTAGGGAAATCAGGGACCATCCTTCATTGTGTTCATCCTTCATCTCTTATCCACAACCATCTTTTGACAAGTATGCCTCGACCACAGGATATAACTGCCGTGACTGCATATTCAACCAATCATTACTGGTGTGATGGCATATTCAACCAATCATTACTGGTGTGATGGCATATTCAACCAATCATTACTGGTGTGATGGCATATTCAACCAATCATTACTGGGGTATCATTGCAACTGTGATGGTGTATTCAGAGCAGAGTGTGGTGTGGGGCACTGGGACACAGACCATCAGATGCTCGCCGCAGAAGATGATCCAGAAGGACAGGAGCATGGCATAGAAGATGCCCTGCCGGATGTCCCCAAATAGCAGCATCCATGTCCAGTTGAACCCCACTGAGAACCACTCCACTGGGATGTTAATGAAGGTCATGGAGATACCCAGAGCAAAGATCACCCTGCAGAGACAGCACAGAGCCAGGCAAACCATCAACAAGGAAATGTTTGCAACCAGAACATACCCACACACAGCACATGTACATACAGGGTCTGCTTTGGGACAAGAGAACATGCAATTGTTTTTTTTGGGGGGAGGGGAGGCAGGCAGGTTCAAATTAAAGAGCAGAACATTAATCTCATTCCAGTCTCAGCCAGCTCAATGTGGAAATGGTATCTGTGCACAGGAGAGGGAGAGCGAACAGACAGATACCACATTGCTTTGGTATGCCAAGAATGTCCTGCACTTACAAGGGAAGGTGAAATGGGGGTAGGGGTTAGTGTAATGTTTAAATGAGAAGGGGGGGTGCAGAAAAGAGAAGTAATGCTTTAACTGGATGGGCTTCAAGGCCCCCTCAGCTCTTCTTCCACTCAGGATCCCCAATTCACCCCAAAAACAGGTACTCAGAATTTCTGTGTGCCTGTTTGGCCAGCCAACTGGTCACCTGGGACTAGATATTCCAAACAAAAGGCTCTTTATCCAGAGAGAAAGAGGGGATGTTCACTTCGCATAACAAAGAGGACACAACTGCAAACTGTCATTGGGCAAGGAAGCCATATGGCAGAAATACTCCAGCTTCACAAATGGGAGTGAATGCTGATTTACAGTGCATGCAAATTGTGCAAGCACAAGCCAAGGCAGGAACACAAGGGGGCAATAATTTGGAAGACAAACCACAATGCATGACATACTGTGCTTGCACACAAGTCAAGCATATTTAAGGCTTTAGATGTTGATTGTACATGTGTTGAGTGGAACACCATTTTGGCTGTATTCCCACAGTGCCCTAATGCATGAAGCTGGTTTTACTTAGGCTTTTTCTGGCTACCAGCTTCAGAAAGGTCTCCGATTCCTGTGGCAATGCCTCAATGGAGCAGAATGACATCAGACAACCTCCAAAGCTTTTATAACATGAAAAAATAATCCTGCCTTCCTCAGGGACATGGCTGCACAGCTCTCCTGCTCCCCAAGTGATGGGTACAGGAGGACTGCTTGTGTAAAAAGGCCCATCTATTGTGTAACAGCATTAAGTCTGCTTCACCACCTCTGAGCTCCAGTGTTAAAACCAGCACACAAAGTACTGCTTATCACTGGAGTACTCGAGGGGAAAAAAACCCTCTAGATGCAGAGTAGATTTAATTCCAGCACTGTTCCAACCCCACAGTGAGGATGGAGGAGCACTTATTTTTAAGGCTTACAACATGCACAATTGTCTCCCTAATGCTTCACATCAGGTTATTATCATTCATACATGGTTATGAATGCTTAGGACAACTGAAAAACAATACCCTTTGGACAAGCAATAGATAAATGAGAGCCACAGTAAAACTTTACAAAGGTTTATGCAGGTTTATGAAGCATTGTGAAGGCAATGCCTCACCCACAGAGTTCACCTCCAGTCTCCTTGCACAACGAGGGAGAAAATATTTCATTCAGTGTGTCTGTAACCAGTCATGTAGCCCGACAGGAAGGAAATGTGAGCCAAGACCTAATTACACTTTCACCTTTTATGGGAAAGAAAGCTACATTGTTGCTTTGTCAATGTATCGTTTACCACATTGTAATGATATTTGTATATTGTTTTATCACAAATATATTTGTATCTTCCAGTCATTCATACACCTGCACCTACTGCCACCTCCCCCTCCCAACAGCAGCAGAGCCTTACTTCTCCAGCAGGACAGGAGGGCGGGTCATGAGGGTGATGCGTCTCCAGTACCACACCATGATGATGAGGATGCTTGGGGTGAGGAAGGTCTTCATTGCGAACCACACTTTGGTGAAGCCCCCGTTCTGATGGATTTCCTTTGGGGTGTGAAAAAAAAGCATAATTCCACAATTTGATTAAAATTAGATATTTATATTTATATATCTAAACATCCAGCTAGATACAACAATTCAGGTGATGTACATGCCTCTCAGGCACAATGCCAGCACCCACCCTGAGAATCAATCGCTCAGATGCCCTCCAACTACTATACTACACAACATTCTCATGTACTCACATGGAACAAATGAGAAGTAACAATTCCAGTTAAACACACAATCATTACCATTTTCTGGTGCATTATTATCATAACCGGCAGCTTTGAAATTCAAAGGAAGGTCTGTTTGCTGTGTGCAGGCGGGTACATCCAGTGACACCATGACACAAGCACAGCCTACAGGGACTGTTCATGACATTATCAAGAAACACAGCTACACTGCCTGAACATGAAAAGATTGGCCTGGTTAAATAATTTAGAACAGAAGTTGTCTTCCTCCGTGCTGCAGTCTAAAGCTGACAGAGATTTCCTGTGGACTCACCACCAGGCGTATGTCCTTGATCTCTCCGATGCCCACATTGATCCTCTTGCGCTCGCTGACGGGCAGACGAATGTTGAGCAGGTAGTACTTGTGCGCGACGCTGCCCACCTCCATGAATGGCAGCAGATCACACTCATAGTATCGGCCCTCGTTCTCATAAGTCTGCAGGATGGACACAGATTAGAGGGCTGCTTGTGGAATGCTGGATGAAGCTGCAAAGTGACTGATGTCAAAGCCATGACAAGGACTAGCTCTCCCAAAACAGTCAATCTGACATGACTCCCAGTGGAATGGGACACCCAATAGGACTGCAGCAGAGGGAGAGGGGCAGAATGCAGACTGAGGGTAGGGGGCAGAGCAGCAGAGGGGCAGGGCAGGTTAGCTTTAGCGTAGGCAGATTCTCCAGCAGAGGGAGAGGGGCAGAATGCAGACTGAGGGTAGGGGGCAGAGCAGCAGAGGGGCAGGGCAGGTTAGCTTCAGCATAGGCAGATTCTGCAGCAGAGGGAGAGGGGCAGAATGCAGAGTGAGGGTAGGGGGCGGAGCAGCAGAGGGGCAGGGCAGGTTAGCTTCAGCATAGGCATATTCTGCAGCAGAGGGAGAGGGGCAGAATGCAGAGTGAGGGTAGGGGGCGGAGCAGCAGAGGGGAAGGGCAGGTTAGCTTCAGCATAGGCAGATTCTGCAGCAGAGGGAGGGGCAGAATGCAGAGTGAGGGTAGGGGGCGGAGCAGCAGAGGGGCAGGGCAGGTTAGCTTCAGCATAGGCAGATTCTGCAGCAGAGGGAGAGGGGCAGAATGCAGAGTGAGGGTAGGGGGCGGAGCAGCAGAGGGGCAGGGCAGGTTAGCTTCAGCATAGGCAGATTCTGCAGCAGAGGGAGAGGGGGCAGAATGCAGAGTGAGGGTAGGGGGCGGAGCAGCAGAGGGGCAGGGCAGGTTAGCTTTAGCGTAGGCAGATTCTCCAGCAGAGGGAGAGGGGCAGAATGCAGAGTGAGGGTAGGGGGCGGAGCAGCAGAGGGGCAGGGCAGGTTAGCTTCAGCATAGGCAGATTCTGCAGCAGAGGGAGAGGGGCAGAATGCAGAGTGAGGGTAGGGGGCGGAGCAGCAGAGGGGCAGGGCAGGTTAGCTTTAGCGTAGGCAGATTCTGCAGCAGAGGGAGAGGGGCAGAATGCAGACTGAGGGTAGGGGGTGGAGCAGCAGAGGGGCAGGGCAGGTTAGCTTTAGCATAGGCAGATTCTGCAGCAGAGGGAGAGGGGCAGAATGCAGAGTGAGGGTAGGGGGTGGAGCAGCAGAGGGGCAGGGCAGGTTAGCTTTAGCGTAGGCATATTCTGCAGCAGAGGGAGAGGGGCAGAATGCAGAGTGAGGGTAGGGGGTGGAGCAGCAGAGGGGCAGGGCAGGTTAGCTTTAGCATAGGCAGATTCTGCAGCAGAGGGAGAGGGGCAGAATGCAGAGTGAGGGTAGGGGGCGGAGCAGCAGAGGGGCAGGGCAGGTTAGCTTTAGCATAGGCATATTCTGCAGCAGAGGAGGCTTTACCTTGCTGGTGGTGAAGTTGCAGTTTAGCTTCCGCTGTTCAATGGAATGCGCCATTTCCGTCCATTCACTCACAGAGTCATCTCTGTAGGCCAGGCCCACATCTACCGTGACCACCGCTCCATCCTCTGCACAAAGCATGCTTTCAGTCAGAAAACCCATACAGTCCTACTGCAGCTGCAAAATGTGCATCAAAAAGTTATAAAGGGGGAGGGGGAGAAAAAAAAACCCCACACACACACATTTTTACATTCCATCCCCCTTCACAAAAACCCTGGAAAGACTTCATCCCCTTTTTCCACTGACCCTTCCCAATTAACACAGGGAGGGGCAGTTGAACATGCTCCAATCAAGGCCACGAGAAAGGCTTGGGTCTGAAGAACCAACAGAATTTCCCCCGATCTTTCCCTGCCAAGAATGAGCCAATGCAGTCCTCTGGCCATGGGCAGTGACATCACATGAGACTCAAGCATCCAATCACATGACTCATTGCTGCACGATGAATAGGGACCTTTAACAAGCTGTTGCCTGGTGAGAAAATCCTCCCTCAGGACCATGAGACCTCAGTTATAGAGTTCACATTACATTTCAGCAGAAGTTGGTCACAATTCTGAGTCCCCACTTCCTTACCGAGCCACACGGTCTCACACACCACCTGTGAAGTGAACGGTTTCCAACCTGGCCAGACAGACCATTATCCCAGACAAGTCACAGCACAACACCCCTCTGATGCAGAGAGCGGCATGCTGGGATATGCTTGGATGTTTGCAGAGCCAACGTTTTCATGTGGAGCTGTAGACAATAGTTTGCAAAAGTTGCTGCTTTAATTGAGTGTAGCATACACCATATAAACGCAGCAACAGAGGGCACATTCCGCTGTGACTGCGGCACAGGGCAGCAGCACCACGCCACACATGGTGTTGCCTAATAAGATGTGTGGTGGACTATATTGTGACGTCTCAGCACTGGAGAGAGACACGCTGCTCATTGGCAAATGCTCAGGACATTGTAATTTGACTGAAAATATCAGACATGAAAAAATGTTTACAAACCTCTTACGAAAGATTAGTGATTTTTAAAATTTAACAAAAACCAGTGAATTGATGAGCTAATAAAACTACACAAAGTGACAAGAAAGTAGACAGTGCAAAAACTGAACCCCATTTTAAACATTACATGGCAGGTGCACATTACTTCCAATAAACTGGGAATACTGGGACTCGTCCCAATTAAACTGGGGCTCCAGCCCGAGCTGCACCACCCCATCTGCCGGGCTATCTGAGGCCACTCCAACATTCAGCTTCCAGTGCCTTAAACCTCATTTCTCCCATACCTGATTTGAACCCTAACCCTAACCCTAACCCATTCAGTCTCCAGTGCCTTAAACCTCATTTTCTCCCATACCCGATTTCTATCAGATCTTAAGAGGTCTAAACAGAAAATAGTCACATGGAAAGGGATTACTTAAAATCTGATTTTGTTCAAATGCAGAAGAAATCCCATCCCTGCACATGCCATGTGTGTCTTCCTGAGTTTTTTGCCCACAATACTGTGAAACAGCATGGGCTTGCAATATAACTCCATGCCAAAAACCACCAATGTTGTAATTTCAAAACAATTATCACAAGCCAATAGTTTTTCTGAATGCAATAATCTGATGCAATATTGTAGAGTACCGTGTGATCAGAAACAGCAGACTTAAGCAGCTTTGCTCTCAACACAGTCACAATGGCCATGACACATAATCACTCTACACCAGCTCCTGTATCAGCATCCATTACTGACAAAAATATCCAAAACAATACCCAGTCATGTTAAATACTAACATGACACCTGTGGGACTAGCTGACAGTTTGGCAAAGTGGCAGACTAAAAATGGAGGAAAAGCAGCAGAGTGGCTTTAAAGACATGGAAAAAATAAATAAAATACCTGGACACTAAACCAAAATGAATCCTTGCTGATGGACATACAGGGGTGGATTATGGGTGAAATGCCATGATTGAGTCTCATCTAAACTCTGAAAAGGACATATTCAGCACAGCCAGTCAACAGTGTGGTACTCAGATGAGGAGGCCCAGTTCCTGCAGAAACTCCCCTAGCGGTGCATTCACAGCTCCTGCTCATTAATGCTCAGCTCCTCAATCATCTGGCATGCCCTTACCAGGAGCTCCATAAAAATGTCAAACATTCCCCAAACATTCCCCAGGAAAAGGAATAAACACTCCCATCAGTGGAGGAGAAGCTGGGGGAGGACTGGAGTGATGTTTGGTGATGTTAGCCTGACTAATTGTTCCCAGACCTCCTTCATAAACATGCAGAGCAGTCACACACTCATGTCCAGCCTCAACCACAGTCCATCTATGCCACCCTGTTCTGCTGACCAAAGAGGGCACAGAGGGAGAGGAGTTGAATGTACATAAGAACATATTAAGTAACTTCAGTCTTTCCTTATAAACGTCATACGGACACCAGTACTGGTTTTACACAGGTAGGTGGAAAGGCTGCAAGGTAATGCTGATCAGACCTGGGGAGTACAGGCCTGCAGCAGTGCTGCACACTCTACAGGTAAACAGGGAGCCTAGCTGGGCTGACCCAGGGAGTACAGGCCTGCAGCAGTGCTGCACACTCTACAGGTAAACAGGGAGCCTAGCTGGGCTGACCCAGGGAGTACAGGCCTGCAGCAGTGCCACACACTCTACAGGTAAACAGGGAGCCTAGCTGGGCTGACCCGGGGAGTACAGGCCTGCAGCAGTGCCGCACACTCTACAGGTAAACAGGGAGCCTAGCTGGGCTGACCCAGGCCTGCAGTACAGGTAAACAGGGAGCCTAGCTGCTGAGCAGTGCAGTGCTGCACACTCTACAGGTAAACAGGGAGCCTAGCTGGGCTGACCCGGGGAGTACAGGCCTGCAGCAGTGCCACACTCTACAGGTAAACAGGGAGCCTAGCTGGGCTGACCCGGGGAGTACAGGCCTGCAGCAGTGCTGCACACTCTACAGGTAAACAGGGAGCCTAGCTGGGCTGACCCAGGGAGTACAGGCCGGCAGCAGTGCTGCACACTCTACAGGTAGACAGGGAGCCTAGCTGGGCTGACCCAGGGAGTACAGGCCTGCAGCAGTGCTGCACACTCTACAGGTAAACAGGGAGCCTAGCTGGGCTGACCCAGGGAGTACAGGCCTGCAGCAGTGCTGCACACTCTACAGGTAAACAGGGAGCCTAGCTGGGCTGACCCAGGGAGTACAGGCCTGCAGCAGTGCCGCACACTCTACAGGTAAACAGGGAGCCTAGCTGGGCTGAATGGCCAGTTCTCGTCCTTTCTTGTTCTACGCTCTGAGCCTGGTTTCCTTCAAGGTCACAGAATTTGAAATTTGTGCAACTGCAAAAGGCTTGAACCGAAGATAAATGCCTGCAGGTAGTGCCCATTTTCTGCCTTGGAATCAGTGCCCGACTGTGTGGCTGCGGATGGCATTGGGGTAGAGGCCCAGCAGCTAGCCCACAGGCCCTGGTTAGATCAGGTTTCACAGATGCCTCTCTGCACTTGGCATTTCTAAAGGAACTCTCAGGCTGTTATGAAACAAGCTGGGGGGTGGTGGGGTGAACAGGGGGAGTGGGGGTGTCTGTGGTCAGAGCAGGCATTTGGGGAGAGGTGGAGGGGGTTTGGAGGGCCGAGGGAGGGAGTGTTCTCGCAGATCGGTCTCGCCGCCTCTGCCAGAAGGCTGAATGTCAGCTTACAGCACACAAACATTCCGCCCCAGCCCAGCGCCCATCGCCACGGCGACTAAGCCATTTCAACAGCTGTGTTATTGCTGGCGAAGCGCCAGCGCTGGTTGTTCCCGGGGTATTCATTTCAGGGAAACTGGCTTTTATTGTGCCGAGAGGGGATTGGAGTTCTGTTTACAGTTATGTTACCTCTTTTATCAATTAATTCAACCCTCCATCGGGATCATGCTTTCAGCAGTGAACACAAAAATAAGAGTGTCCACTTATTTTCTCCTCATTAGCTCCAGTTGGAAACATGGTCACAAGGATCACAGGACAAAACAGGGAGAAGAATCACGGCGCTCTTAATGAGGACGTAAGATGATGATGCCAGGAAGGCTGATTTAGGGACAGGAATAAACATGACCACAAACCCAGCACAGAACCCCCGGTGTGTTATAAAAATATCTGCAACATAACGGGCCTTCCTCTTTACTTCCATTCAAAAAAAAAAAAAAAAAAAAAAAAAAGGGGCTGTGTTCTGGCTTCAAGGCCTTCATTACGGTCCTGCGCAGGGGCCGGGGGCCGCAGTGGAGACACTTTGGCAGCGGATCTGAGGGACCTGCTGCCCAGCTGTGCAGGGGAGGCTGGGACACAGCTGCACCAAGCCAGGTAAGGGTGCAGAAAGCCTGACTGGGGCTCTGCAAACAAGCAGCAGACAGCTAAACGCAATCTAATGCACTTAGCAACTTTACAGCCATGTGCAATTCAGGTCTAATGCACTTTGAATTGTGTATACTCTTTAAAAGGCAAAGTCAACTTCACATATCATCTTTCAGGATGTCACGAAGAGGAACACAAATGTCCGCAGGAATGTGCTTGAACAGAACAGTTAATGCCCTTAGACTGAGTGGATGGGACTGACTCTAGGACAAGATATTGAACAATGTTTCCACTATGGTTCTCACTGGTTTGCTAAAATTATAGCAACAGAATACTATGCATAATGTAACTTAAATTGCACTATCCCCTCACTGTGCAACTATGCATGCAGCCTAGATTCTTGAAACCCAAAACTATGGGCCCGCTTCTATGGCAGATTACCAAACTCTTAATGTGTTGTGGTGTTGAATCATTGGAATGAAGTGGGTTTGTGGTTGTAAGCATTACCCAGAATGCTCCGTGTCCTGCAATGGTGTTCCCATGCAGCTCCGCAGGGCGGCGGCAGTGCGGCCCCCTCGTTACCAGCCCGTGTTATCCCTTAATCCCTCCTTTGAAAAGCAGGCCTGCGCTCCTGCCAAGCCCCCACCCTCTCAATGTCTTCTGAGTGAAAACGGCCAAAATATTCACTGTGCTACGGGTGTAACAACCCCCCAATCTTATTTAGACAAGGAAAAGGCGGATTACGGCAGAATACTGCACCGGAACTTCCTTTTGGGAGTGGTTTAAAAAAAGGCTCACTCTATCTGCCTCTTTCTCCCTATTTTTGCTGCTCTCACTCCCTCCCTCTTTCTACCTCCCTCCCTCTCTCCTCCATTACAGTTTGCGATCAAACACAATTCACTCTTAAGTCATAGTGCTTTCCAAGCTATTCCTGGTTAGGCATCCACTATAATATTCACCTCAAGGGCAGCCTGTCTTGCCATGGGAGAGATGCATTAATTATATCAATCACACAAACACGTGAAGACATTCGCATGCAGCCAGCATCAGGCCTCAGAGGCTGCCTTAAATGGGACTGGCACAGGAAAGGTGCTACACAGAACAGAACATATAAAAAAAGGTTCAAATGTCCAATGAGCCGCAACCAGGAGCACGTTCCTGGAGATCAGGTTCCAGTCTGAAAAAAAAAAAAAAAAACCTACAGCTCAATAGGTTTACACCTCTGGTCTGCTGGGAAACAAAGACTCATCGGGTGCAGCTAGGCCTTTGCCATGCTCGCAGGACAAAACAGGGCATCCATCATTGTTAAGCCTGTTGTGTGCGTGCGAGACAGCCTATCTACTGCGGGAGAAGGAGCAGAATTCCTTTGGGTGCTCATGCGTTCAGTTTCAACTGCAGCTCGCAGCACTAGAGCAGTCTACAATAAAGCATACATAAACCCTGAGATCCAGACAGGAGCTTGAAAAACCATGCACATGAAGACAAAAAAAAAAAAAAAAAAAAATACCCACACACTCTTACGTGACAGATAACAATGGGGAGTGAGGTTTAATATGATCACATATGGTAAGGGGTTTCCCTGTAGCATGTGACTCAATAAAACAGACCAATGGCTACAATGGCTGTTGAGTCAAAAACATCAGTTATGTGCAAACCAAAGCCACTGACAGAGGATCATCTTTTGTCAAGCTAGCCAGATAATATCTCACATTTATTGGTGCTAGCCAACATCGGGCACCCCATGCCATACCACGGCTGTCTCAATCACAATATTACTAAGTACAGTGCAGCTACATTGGGACTTGCTCACAAGTACCCAGTGAAAAACTGTATTCACATTTGAGCCTCCATAAACCAGTTGAATGTGAGAATTCAGACCCTGAACAGCCAAACTGTCCCCTACGACTCTGGTTCAAACAGGTCGATACTCACAATGGAGTGCAGCTCCACACTCACGGGTCCATTAAACCATCATTACAGGCAGACACATAGGCTGGGAGCCCTGCCGGGACAATGAGTGGTTGTGTCTCTCTTACCTATCTGGTTGACAACCTTGAAAGCTATGTCAAACTGCAGGATAACCAGCATGAACTGGAACCATGGGCTCATCTCCTTGTTGGGCAGGGGGATGTGGACTGCAAACACGATGTCGTTGGCCTCGATCATTTTCACCATGGCCTCGTCAAAGTCCCGGATCTTCTCACACTGATTGGGGCCCCAGGGCATGAACCACTTGGACTTCTGGTGGTGCTTTCGCACATCCACGCACTTGGTGGCCAGGTAGTGGACAGCGGTGGTGGGGCTCGGAGCTGAGGGGAGGGAGGAGGGGAGCGAGTTAGTCACTTCCTATCATCCTAACCCTACCCTATCATCTGAACTCTCCCACAGGACTTAAACCCTCTTTCTGAAACACGTTTATGGAGGCGAAGTGTTTGATGTAGGAGCAAAAGAGCAGCTCTGCCCAGTAACACTCCAGACCATAAAAACTGCCAGGAGCCGAGCTGAGGCGAGGCGAGGCAGACACTGAGTCTGGTGGGTTAGGCACATTCCTGACAGAAAGAGGCGGCTCATCTGCTTTTGATCCACCCACAGAGTGGCCTGCCTGCCCACCCTCATACTCTACCCCCACCCACTCCACCACCTTTCCCTAAGCCAGTGGCCTGCCTGCCTGCCCACCCTCATACTCTACCCCCACCCACTCCTCCACCTTTCCCCTAAGCCAGTGGCCTGCCTGCCTGCCCACCCTCATACTCTACCCCCACCCACTCCTCCACCTCTCCACCTTTCCCCTAAGCCAGTGGCCTGCCTGCCTGCCTGCCCACCCTCATACTCTACCCCCACCCACTCCTCCACCTCTCCACCTTTCCCCTAAGCCAGTGGCCTGCCTGCCTGCCCACCCTCATACTCTACCCCCACCCACTCCTCCACCTCTCCACCTTTCCCCTAAGCCAGTGGCCTGCCTGCCTGCACACCCTCATACTCTACCCCCACCCACTCCTCCACCCCTCCACCTTTCCCCTAAGCCAGTGGCCTGCCTGCCTGCCCACCCTCATACTCTACCCCCACCCACTCCTCCACCTCTCCACCTTTCCCCTAAGCCAGTGGCCTGCCTGCCTGCCTGCACACCCTCATACTCTACCACCACCCACTCCTCCATCTCTCCACCTTTCCCCTAAGCCAGTGGCCTGCCTGCCCACCCTCATACTCTACCCCCACCCACTCCTCCAACCCTCCACCTTTCCGCAGCCAGTGGCCTGCCTGCCTGCCCACCCTCATACTCTACCCCCACCCACTCCTCCACCTTTCCCCTAAGCCAGTGGCCTGCCTGCCTGCACATCCTCATACTCTACCCCCACCCACTCCTCCACCTCTCCACCTTTCCCCTAAGCCAGTGGCCTGCCTGCCCACCCTCATACTCTACCCCCACCCACTCCTCCACCCCTCCACCTTTCCCCTAAGCCAGAGGCCTGCCTGCCTGCCTGTCCACCCACATACTCTACCCCCACACACTCCTCCACCCCTCCACCTTTCCCCTAAGCCAGTGGCCTGCCTGCCTGTCCACCCTCATACTCTACCCCCACCCACTCCTCCACCCCTCCACCTTTCCCCTAAGCCAGTGGCCTGCCTGCCTGCCTGCACACCCTCATACTCTACCACCACCCACTCCTCCACCTCTCCACCTTTCCCCTAAGCCATTGGCCTGCCTGCCCACCCTCATACTCAACCCCCCCCTCCACCCCTCCACCTTTCCCCTAAGCCAGTGGCCTGCCTGCCTGTCCACCCTCATACTCTACCCCCACCCACTCCTCCACCCCTCCACCTTTCCCCTAAGCCAGTGGCCTGCCTGCCTGCCTGCACACCCTCATACTCTACCACCACCCACTCCTCCACCTCTCCACCTTTCCCCTGAGCCAGTGGCCTGCCTGCCCACCCTCATACTCTACCCCCACCCACTCCTCCACCCCTCCACCTTTCCCCTAAGCCAGTGGCCTGCCTGCCTGCCTGTCCACCCACATACTCTACCCCCACACACTCCTCCACCCCTCCACCTTTCCCCTAAGCCAGTGGCCTGCCTGCCTGCCCACCCTCATACTCTACCCCCACCCACTCCTCCACCCCTCCACCTTTCCCCTAAGCCAGTGGCCTGCCTGCCCACCCTCATACTCTACCCCCACCCCACTCCTCCACCCCTCCACCTTTCCCCTAAGCCAGTGGCCTGCCTGCCTGCACACCCTCATACTCTACCACCACCCACTCCTCCACCTCTCCACCTTTCCCCTAAGCCAGTGGCCTGCCCGCCTGCCCACCCTCATACTCTACCCCCACCCACTCCTCCACCCCTCCACCTTTCCCCTAAGCCAGTGGCCTGCCCGCCTGTCCACCCTCATACTCTACCCCCACACACTCCTCCACCCCTCCACCTTTCCCCTAAGCCAGTGGCCTGCCTGCCTGCCTGCCTGCCCACCCTCATACTCTACCCCCACCCACTCCTCCACCTTTCCCCTAAGCCAGTGGCCTGCCTGCCTGCCCACCCTCATACTCTACCCCCACACTCCTCCACCCCTCCACCTTTCCCCTAAGCCAGTGGCCGGCCTGCCTGCCCACCCTCATACTCTACCCCCACCCACTCCTCCACCCCTCCACCTTTCCCCTAAGCCAGTGGCCTGCCTGCCTGCCCACCCTCATACTCTACCCCCACCCACTCCTCCACCTCTCCACCTTTCCCCTAAGCCAGTGGCCTGCCTGCCTGCCTGCCCACCCTCATACTCTACCCCCACCCACTCCTCCACCTCTCCCACCTTTCCCCTTAGCCAGTGGCCTGCCTGCCTGCCCACCCTCATACTCTACCCCCACCCACTCCTCCACCCCTCCACCTTTCCCCTAAGCCAGTGGCTTGCCTGCCTGCCCACCCTCATACTCTACCCCCACCCACTCCTCCACCCCTCCACCTTTCCCCTAAGCCAGTGGCCTGCCTGCCTGCCTGCACACCCTCATAATCTACCACCACCCACTCCTCCACCTCTCCACCTTTCCCCTAAGCCAGTGGCCTGCCTGCCTGCCCACCCTCATACTCTACCCCCACCCACTCCTCCACCCCTCCACCTTTCCCCTAAGCCAGTGGCCTGCCTGCCTGTCCACCCTCATAATCTACCCCCACCCACTCCTCCACCCCTCCACCTTTCCCCTAAGCCAGTGGCCTGCCTGCCTGCCTGCACACCCTCATAATCTACCACCACCCACTCCTCCACCTCTCCACCTTTCCCCTAAGCCAGTGGCCTGCCTGCCCACCCTCATACTCTACCCCCACCCACTCCTCCACCCCTCCACCTTTCCCCTAAGCCAGTGGCCTGCCTGCCTGTCCACCCTCATACTCTACCCCCACACACTCCTCCACCCCTCCACCTTTTCCCTAAGCCAGTGGCCTGCCTGCCTGCCCACCCTCATACTCTACCCCCCCCACTCCTCCACCTTTCCCCTAAGCCAGTGGCCTGCCTGCCTGCCCACCCTCATACTCTACCCCCACACACTCCTCCACCCCTCCACCTTTCCCCTAAGCCAGTGGCCGGCCGGCCTGCCTGCCTGCCTGCCTGCCTGCCCACCCTCATACTCTACCCCCACCCTCTCCTCCACCCCTCCACCTTTCCCCTAAGCCTGCCCACCTTCATATTCTCTCCACCCCTCCACCTGGCTCACAGGCCCCTGTCCACAGCCTGGATCTGCACACTTAATTGTATACAAATCATACTCACAATGAAGGCTGAAGCAAACATGAGAGGCTGTAATTATTTCATTACAGTGAATGCACTCTGGTTCAAGCCCCCTGCATCACATCAAGTGCTGCTGATTGGCTGGAGTTTTCAGGCCACATTGCCTACAAAAGGCCACAGCACAAAGGCTAGTCTTCTCATTTTGTTTTTGAGGCATTTGGATGTTCAATAACATGATTTAAGAGTAATTACAGCTTTACTGTCTTTTGTTTAAATAAAATTAATGAAATTCTGTGGATTACTTCCGGGAACATAAACTTGATCCAGTCAAAAGTGAAATGTTGTAGGAACACGAGACTGAGCAAGTTAATATAATTTTTTAAGCTGCAGGAAGTAACATAGATCTGAAAATGGACTGGATGAGTCAGGAGGGCACACACAGTACACACACAGTACACACACAGCCACACACAGTACACACACAGCCACACACAGTACACACACAGCCACACACACAGCCACACACACAGTACACACAGTACACACACAGCCACACACAGCCACACACACAGCCACACACAGTACACACAGTACACACACAGCCACACACACAGTACACACAGTACACACACAGCCACACACACAGCCACACACACAGTACACACAGCCCACAGCCCACACACAGTACAACACAGCAGTACACACACACAGCCACACACACAGCACACACAGCCACACACAGTACACACACAGCCACACACAGTACACACACAGCCACACACACACAGCCACACACACAGCCACACACACAGCCACACACACAGTACAACACACAGCCACACACAGTACACACACAGCCACACACAGTACACACACAGTACACACACAGTACACACACACACACACAGTACACACACAGCCACACACAGTACACACACAGCCACACACAGTACACACACAGTACACACACAGTACACACACAGTACACACACAGTACACACACAGTACACACACAGTACACACACAGCCACACACACAACCATGCAAAGACTGAGCCACCCCAAGCAGCTCAGCCAGGATCCCATTAGCATACAGGGCTTTGAAAAATGGTTCACTGATTAGGAAGTGCTCGACACAAACCAGAAACCAACGCCACAGGCGCTACGGTAACAAGCACCTGGGTGGGAGGAAGACTCCACATTTCTCAGGATGAGACAAGTTCCCTCTCTCCCAGAGCTCCACGAGCAAGAACAAAAACAAGATCAAATGCAGACACTCGGTGGCAGAGGATCTAAAGATCAGCATTGCGGCGCTGCAGTCTCTGTGCTTCCTGGTGGGTGGGTTTGGGGGGGTCGGTAAGTGGCAGCTAATGGAAGTCTTCCCAAGTCACTCAGGACACCTGAAAACTATAAATGACAAGAAAGCCAGGCCTTCTAATCATTACAGGAAAATGTTGGTGCCATACAGACCACTGGGTAAGTGTGTCATCCACAGAGATTCCTGTTGCACAACAGGCCCCCTTTAAAAATCTGACTGTGCTACAATAACATGAAGACATGAGAAGCAGGGCCTGGAAGGAACAAAACAAAATGGTAGTCAGGTAAATGACTTCAGACTTCAGAAGTTACCAGTTCATCTGCTTCATGAGTCTGCTGGATAAATTCAGAGATCAGAAGAGTTTCTTTAAAAAAAAAAAAAAAAAAAACTCTGTTCCTCCTTAAATAAAGCCAGAAAACTAAAATGTATTGAAAATCCCAGATTTCTGGACCAGACCCTCACAGATGGTTTCCATTACCAGTTTGAGTCACATCTAATTATTTACAGATCAGGGGCTCCATTTCACATCGAGCCAAACATGTATAAACACACTTTATATGGAAACCCCGACACATCCCTCAAGTCATAACCATTCCAGAAGAACAGGTTCACCTGTCTGCCTTGACCTGACTGAAGAGGTAGTCTATGTTAACAGGGCCTGGGTGTCACCGTCTTCCATGAGAGAAAAGCCCAAAACTGAGGGTCAACAAAAAGACTACATGGGCTGGCTGGCTGGCTGCCCTGGTTCTCTCCATAATACTTGCATTCCTGGTTCCAGCAGTTTCAATCAGCTGAAGCTCAACCACCTTAAAACACAGCATGCACTGATGTTAAATAAGGAAGCCATATTTACCAAACTCAACCTGCTGCAGTTGTGCTACGCGCTGATCTGGGATATTGGTGGACACTCTTCAGTCCACAGTGATGCGGCCATGAGCTCGCTGGCCTCTCGCAGGCCAGGATGGCCCATAACAGGGGGAGCAGTATGCCTTTCTACTCAATTACCCTGGCTGCCACCAGCCACTGAGCAAACACAATGGCATTCAGCTTCATTAAAGCAAACACAGGCGGGGACATCCTAACCAAGCTAATTTATGGCGACGATGCAGAGCCTGCTGACCACGGAGTCAGCTGGGACCACTGCAGACCTCGGCCAGAGGAGCACGTCAGAAGCGGCACGCTGGTCTCATCAGTAGGTGAGTGCAGGTGAGCTCAAGCTCAAAGCCATGGCCTCAGCAAGTCTGTTAGCAGAGTCATGGAAAAATCTCGCCAATTACAATTGACAGACTGAGAGGAAACCGTAAACTAAAACTGTTTGGGTCTAATCTTTGAGGACTGCAACCCCACAGCTCCTCCACCTCCATTTCAATCACAAAATCTCCAACACCATAAAGCGTGTTTTTTTTTTTTTTTTTTTTTAACCTTAAGCTGAGAGGTTTAACTCCTGGCTGTCATATTCAGCACTGCACATCATCATCATTGAGAAGTACAGCTGAACAGGCCTCAAGACCACTCCCACACACACCAGAACTGCCAGGTCAGGCCTGGACATCAATCTCCAACACATTTACCTTCCACCCACGATCAACCTCAACCTCAACCCCAACCCCAACCCTTCCACCCGCAATTAAAGCAACTAATTAAACTCTGACTAAAAGTGGTCCTCTTTGAAACAGAATTGCAAAATATCCTGGTAGGCAGAACTCCAGGAGCGAACTTGTACATCTCTGATTTGCACAAACAATAGAAATAAAGTCTGTTCCACAAGCTTGTTTGAGCAAACGAGAAATTCTGCTGCTGCAGCCCCAGAGACGAGCGAGGAGACACAACAGAGAGCTCCACGCATGTGTGTACAGAGGGAGGGGAGGGTGGAGGGAAGAGAACCCCAGGAGCAGCACAGGGAATCAGTGGAGCAGCAAAGCTCAGCCTGAGGGAACAGTACAGACAGGAGACAGACTGAGCTGCTCCTTCCTGACAGCTATGTCAGATCAGTTACTTTGTGTCTGTAAGGTGTTCACATCATTTTACAATTTAATGCTTTTAAATTCCAATCCAATGTGATCCTGGATGATGTTAATTATCAAGACACCAGGAGCTTTTATTCATACTTTGCTTCAGGTTCTTTACAAATTATATGATGAATAATTCCAATACAAAATGTGACGAGTTTTTCAATATTGCTTTTAACCCACCGACTCTTCCATCCAGCCATTCCAATTATTTCTAAGCTTAACAAAACAGGAACAGTAAATAGCAAACAGTATGAGAAACGGCACATACTCTCTTGCTTCCAAAGATTATGAAAATAAATCTGACAAGTCAGTTGAAATGACACAAAATCTCGAAAGTTTTAAAGGAACACCAAAGGACATTTCGGACAGAGACTATGAATTATTTTGTTCCAAGTACGACTCACATAAGACCCGCCGTTGAATTGCCTTTACTACTTATCACCGGTCTGTTTACTACTTACACAGCTGTCTATTGAACTGCAAAGCGCGATCACGTTAACCAAGGTGCAATACAACCTATACAAAAGACAAAAGGGGATCAAGGAATAACTTTTAAATGTGATGCCAATACTATACAAACGAATTAAGTGTCGGGGATTTCCATTTCTGTACATTACGGTTATGAGAACAAATTTTTATCTAGAAACATTTCTCTACTTTCACTTACACGACACAAAAGCACAAGCAATGCGTGAGGACCACGGTCATTTTTGGAACAACCACCGTCCAAGACTGCTTCTGCGAGTCTATGCAGGGAGAGAAAAGGACCTGGCTTCTGCACTGGGAAAAATCCTCGAATTGCTTTCACTCCACCCCAACGATAATACGACAAACGAAATGGAGAGTCTACTCAAATGTGAGAAAAGAAAAGGAATGAGCCAACTCGCTTTCTAAAAGCAATACTGTTAGCTAGGACACACACTATGCAAACTTAAATACGGGCTGCAACTTTTACCACAAGCAATACGCAGTGTTTGAGAAGGTGTTTCTTTAACAATCGACAAATAAGTACTGAAACTAGGCCAAAACTTTTTCCATCTAAAAAGGGCTCTACAAAGAACGTACACAGTCCCACAGTCCCACGCAGAACAAGGTCCAGATTCACAATGGAGTACCAATTAGATCACAGAAGCGAGCCGATGATACTGTAACAAACAGCTAACAAAGGATCCAACACGGGGAGAACATTAAAATGAATAAAGCTCAACTTACCAATCAAGCCTCCAACAAGGAACGAAAATACTTGGAATAAGAGCAGAATAACTCCTACAATCACCAACTTCTTCGTGCTCATGTTTTCAATAATTGCCCCGGCCATCTTTAAAGTTTAATAAAGCCTTACAATTTAAGGAAACTAAGGTGACTCCGACAAACGCGTGCCCACATCCAGCCACGCCGGAGCCCGAGACTGAAGCGCAGCTAGCTCTTTGCTGCCTTCAAGCTTTTTAAAGGAGAACTATAGGGGGAAGATAATCACATGACCGCCCTGAAAGAGGCAGGCGTCCACTGAGCACTCGCTAACGGAGTGTACGCACAGCTCCAAAATTGCACGTCGTTGTCGCTGATAATCAGGATATTTCCCCTTAAAATTGTTTCTCCTTAGATTCAACAATATTTTGAACGACGGACTAACTCAAACTATTGAAGATGGTATAAACTCCTCCATAAAGCAGGTGACTCACGTCCACATATTTGTTTGGCTCCCTTTTTGCATTAGGTGCTTTGTAAAATCTGACAGTTTTAAGATCAAACTGTGTTCCAGCTTGTAGTCTATAGCCTTGGTTGTAAACACTGGCACAGTGCATTGGATGCTGCCATTGCACTAGTGCCAGTATTAACTGGGCTTGTCCCCTTCCAGTGAACCAATAAATAGAAAATGTAAATGTAATCATGTCTGCATTACTGTATTAGTGTATCAGGTTACTCTGTAAAATTATAAGTTAAACCTTTCAAATCCATCCAATCTATCACACTGATTGTGTTTGGAGATTGTACATTCATAGCTGACTAAATCATAAAACAAAATCAGTGAAACAAGTTCATTTGCAAATTCCCAGGAAGAAAAACAGGCAATGAATTCACTTACGAAATGACAAGCAGTGCTTCCGTTCAGGCTGTTTTGCATTTGGAACTGATAATTTCCTCTGTGCCGTCACTCCACGGTCTCACTCACCCTCACAAATGTCACCCACAGACTGGCACCCTCTGTGCACTGTGTCCTCAGTACAGCGCTGTGTTACAGGCAATGACACACCAGCAAAGACTACCACACACTGGAGCCCACAGGGTAATCATGAGTGCACAGCTCTTGCACCGAGTATAGCATGCTGCTTAGTGTGAGGTGCATGTGGGATGAGTGCAGACATGGGGCGCATACATGCTGAAATATGCACTCGGTCCAACATGGCGCTCCACTAAACCACTGCGCCAATGAATGTATATATTTCAAAAATCTAAAATGAGTAGTCGACCATTCTCGTAATCTTGTAGGTTTACAGTATATTGTCTGTATTAATTATGTCTGAAAAATCAAAAACAGTTTGAGGTAAAATTCTGGAAATAGTACAGCAACAGTATGAGATTTCCATTCATATTTTTCTTTCTTACTTTTTTCTTTCTGTCTCTCTTTCTCTCTCATGCACACATTTGTTCACTTGTCTTATTTATTGTCACATTATTATTTTTTAATAAAACTACAGTTTTTCACATAAAACTGCTGGATTAGGGTTATGCTCAAGCCCTTGAGATTTCACAGTACTCTGAGTTTCATAATCACATTGACTTGGTGCTTCAGGTTCACTGCAATTCCTCAGATTTTCCCACATTGTGCTTCCAATAACTTCCAATGGCAATAGCTGTTCTTCTGTTTTAAGACTAAATTATTGTTCATAAAACATTTAATGCAAGTGTTTGTCAGAAGTTTTTGTCAAATTATTTACATATGTAATCACTCATGTATATTGACTCTATAGGAACACTGCTTATTTTTGTTTGTAAATTCCATTTCCAAAAGCTTTCTTGATCGTTGACATAATATTTAACTTTTTAAAATATTTACTCAACTAAATTTTAATAATATTTTCTGATGAAAAACCCAAAATTGTGTATTCAATATCAAAGTGTTGATATAAATATTAATTTCAATATATTATGGGTCTGTTTTTACGACCTCGAGTGCTTCAATAATGAACACTTATGCATTGTGGAGTTAAAAAATAACCACATTATATAATATAAACATATGTTGTAAACATTCTACAGTTAATTATTCAATTTAAAGGTTCTGTGCAATAATGTAAGGATTGCATTGCTACAGGTTTTACCTGTATGTAATTTTTGGCTTATTGAAAAGGTTTTGGGGCACAGTTAAGAGATGGAAACAGTATTGTCTGCCTGCACAGTGCTGTAAGCAGCTCCAGTTAAGTGTCTATGAAATAACTGTAAAGGAAGGTGAAGTGTACCTTTATGGATCTGATCCGAGAGTGTTTTAGCAAAGCAGCACAAGAACCCAGACAATGCTGTACTGATTCTTCAGGAGGATTGTCATTGAGACCTTATAGATGGAAACATTTCAAGCATTTAAGACCATGTTTAATAAAGTTCCCTTTTTACTCTTGGCTGTAACCTGTCTCATATATATCTGAACATATTCAGATGAATAAGTAAATATAATTAGAGAGCAGTCTTCTCTGCTCACTGATAGGCCCTGGTTTGGATTATCCATGCTATCAATAAACTCCAGACCCTCTGATGTCACGTGGCGCTCCGTAATTCTGTGGAATGACCAATGTGGATGAGATTAAATGCCGAAAGAGGACTTCGCCTACTTTCCTTTAGATCAAAAGATTTTATTGCACTGGGGAAACAAAGTTCTCTGAAAAGTATTACACGTATTTTGTTAAATGTACATTTCGTTTTATTTTTCATACCAATTTGAACGAGTTCCCGTTTTTAGCTTGCAAAGCAACGAGGCCAGAAGGAGGTCACTTCCCCAGGCAACGGATCATGCTTTCTCCTATTACAAGTATTCTACTACGTTTGTTTGAAAAGTATGTTTATTGAAGTTTTCCGTATAGGGAAAGAATCCATCCCTGAAGCCACAGTTTCACTGAAAATGAACATGAGACCTTTGAAAACAATTAATGTTTTAAGTTATCAAATGTATGTTTGTATTCACACTTACAGTAGAACATGAAAGGAATTTAAAATGTCCGTTAGGTATAATGATATGCAGATAAAATACAAATGTCTATGTAAGCACTTCTAATTTCGCAAGAAAATGTGGAGGGCAGTCGAACTGGAATGCGGCAGCGCAAGTAACAATAATGGAGACTGACAGCGCCGCTTTCATGCTGTAATATCCCCCGCCACCGGCTGCGCGAAGGCCAGGAAGAGCTCTGTGGAATTTGCGGCTGTCGGCCTGAGTAATACACCGCTCTCCCGCTGTGGCCTTCAAAGCACGGAGCTGGATAGGCCTAGCTATTTCGTGGGAGTTTTTCGCGAAACCCCATATAGCCGCTTGACACAAAGACCGAATAGACACTCCTGTGGCGATTTTGCAATACTTTCAAGAGGGTCCTGCAGAGACGCCGTTCTTTGTACAACAATATTTAGATTGGACCTTCATTTTCCTCGGGCTTCGAGAGGATCGCGTCTACAACCAGCTCAGCAGTACTGATTAGATGGCGCGCCTGTGAGAAATAATTCCCCCCAGCTCCCTAACTGCACAATGAGAGTGATTTAATTGGCTAATCATGGACACACACGACCAAAGCAATTGAGGGTGCTTTCAGATTGCAGTACTGTGATATCCTAAAACTTAAGGTGATGTTGACTCTTGGTGTAGACTAACTGTTTCATAAATGTTATTGAAATGTATGTATTGTCATAAGGAATGGTGCACAACTATCTGAAAAAACATATTTTTGTTTGGTTTTTGGAATGTTATACCAGTGTTTTTTTTTTTAAACTAATCAAAACTGAACAAACAAAACAGGAAAATGTGTGATTCAGCTGTTCAGACAGAGATGAGTCAAATGTCGCAGACCTAAATAAAGGAAAGCATGTGTGGGCCTGGCAGTTGGGTCATGCTAGTCACCTCAAACATGATACAGATTGAAGGCAGAGCCATTTACTGCATGTATGCTTTAACATCTGAACAAGCTACTTCCAAAACTATTTCTGTTTTATCACAGTGACTCGCTCCATCCGAACTAACAGCACAATTGTTATTCTGAAGATAATAAGAACATAAGAACATATTATGATGAGGACAGGCCATTCGGCCCAACAAAGCTCGCCATTACATGATTTAAAGAGTATCCAAAACTGCATCAAGTCTGGACTTGAACACAGCAAGGGTCTCTGCCTCAACTACATGACCTGGCAACCCATTCCATGTATTGTGTAACTCTTTGTGTGAAATAATACTTCCTTATGTCAGTGCAGAACTTACTCTTAACTAGTTTCCATTTATGTCCTCTTGTCCTACAGACTGAACTCACCTTAAAAAATGTATTATAGTTAACCTTGTTGAGTCCCTTTATAAATTTAAAAACCTCTTTTAAGTCACCCCTTAGTCTCCTCTTGCTGAGTCTAAATAGATTAAGTAACTGCTATAATCTTTATTTTTCTGAAGCCCACCTATGAAGGTGTATTAGTGAGAAATGTGCAAGGTTTGAAAGGAATATGAATATGGCTTCAGTGATTTGTTTAAATATTTCATTTTCATATTGATTTATTTTCTATCAGCTTCTTGTTTCATTTGTGATAGAGGATACATGCAGTACATCTTAGCCAAGGCCTCAAGCCTAAATTTGCAACCTCCTGTGTTTCCAGTCTTGATTACTACTACGCAGCTATAAGATAGAAAACACAGACATCTCCTTAAGATGTGCCATAATTGCTATATATTAATTAGAAAAAAATATGTTTATCAATTATTTCCAGGTCCTGTGCCAAATGGTATAAAAATGGAAGGGCTTTTATCAAAGCATCTTTGTGCTTGAACCCACTCAAACTCAGTTCTGTCTTACATTCAGGTCCAGATGGAGAATCCCTCTGTGGATTTCCTCAGGGAACCTTTTATTTCGGTTCAAGTGGCAGCAGAAGGCAGCACCAACAATGCATTTTAATTTCAATTGAGATCAAGCCAGCACACAATAAAAGTTGTTAATTAGGAGGGATCATTAATATCAAATTTATGTTTGAATAGCATTACTTAGCTACAACTACAAATGGACAGTGTCGCTGGTAACATACTGCCTTCACTCGGGACAACAGTGCCACCTTGTGGACAACTCGAATTACTCGAAATGCTTTTCTTACGGTGAAATTAATCGGCATCAATGAGCAGTCGCCGCAAATTGAACATCGACTGAAAAAAATAGCGGAAACCATAGTTTGTCAGTTTGGTCACTTACCGTGCTTAGTTGCGGTAGATGACTTGAATAACTTGTAAAACTACAGACTTTAAATAGTAAACTAGTACTTACCTTTCAAAATTTGACTGAGCAGCTTAAACTTCCACTGTTAATTAATGCAAGAATGGATTCAGGACTAGCTTAATATACACTGTGCTTTCTTTAAAATGTGTTTGGAAATGTTTTTAATGACAGTTATCAAAAAAAGATCAAGTCACAAACAGTTCTGCTGCAACATCGAAAATCACGGTATCTAGAAATAATTTGAACGAGGAAAGCTCTGCGCTAATCAGTTTCATTTTTACCCTATTATCACTGGGAAAAATATCTTAAACGGATTTTAAAACATTGTTTTCATGAGACTGTAGTTATCTTTTGGTAAACGGTGCCCCCTCGTGGCACAGTAGGTGAAGTACCAGTGTATTAGTTTCATAAACACTGTCTGGGTGGAGCTACACTCAGCTGTCACGCAGCGACTTCTCTGAACCAATCAAAAATGTTTTTCTCTCCACAGCCTACAGCAGTCATTGGTCCAAAGCACTGAGCCATTTTTGTGTCAACAAAAAATCAGTCCCCCATCACTGGTAACCATGCAGTTTAGATCATAAGCATTCCTGCACACTCCCATGTGGTGTAGAAGCTATAATCAGAGTGCTTATGATACTTTGATTAAAAGTTTTAGGTCTAGAAAGGTGAGACAGCTTTAGTTTCCTTTTTCATATAAAACACATGGACTTTATTGCTCAGAATACAGCATGTGAGAAGGCATGAGAACGGACATGATGGACAGTCCTTCATGTCATTTACAATTCAGATAGCCTACCATCCATAGTGGCACTTTGACACAGTGCTTTAAAAAAGACATTGCTCATGTGTTAAACTGCTTTATTTATGTTACAGTTAGTCTGTTCACTGTATATTCAAACACCATCTATGGAGGGTAGATCATGATCATTCAATCCACAGTTTCCCATGTTTCAGTCCGTCTTCCTACTGTTTCTGTCTTTTTCTTCTCTTTGGTTCTACAAGACAAAAAGTAATTCCTATGTCCATTAGGGTTTACTTTCACTGCAATACTGAATAGAGGAAAGGTGGCTAATCCTAAATACACAATATGTTTTAAAAAATACCTTAAGGTCACAGAGTCACATTTTTATTTCAATTTTCAAAAAAAAAAAAAAAAAAACCCTCAATGACACTCAGGGGGAGAAAGTATTTTCTTGCACCAATCATTTAGCTGAAACTTTAAACTGAATATAAAGAAAGAAAAACATTTAACATAAAAAAGAGATCAACATTAGGAAAACACAAATGCCTCCCACCTACAACAGCTCTGCTGAAGAGGCCAACACAGTGTGCATCCTCTGTTGAGTTTGACTTGATGCATCTTTGAACATAAGGTAGCATGACAGACATAGAACAAAGCCTTACAAAGCCAACAATAAAAGGTGTGGGCAAAAAGAAACATCCTGAATAATTCAAATGATGTCAAAATGCTATTAACCATTCTGTGGGAGAAAAGAGACACTGCCAACACGCATCCGATGGGTACAATGTCACAGTCAAACAGAAGGGAAAGCTTATAGCTGAAAACGGTCAGTTTAAACCGACAGGAAGGAGGGGTCCCAGCATGTGAAAGCTGTTGATGTCCAGGCCCAAAAACAGGGTGATGGGCCTGAGCAGATCTCAGTGTCTTCATTATTGGGGGCCGGGGGGGTGAGGTGCGTGAGGTCACATGTCGTCCTCCTCATCCTCGTCCTGAGAGGAGCCTGTCTGCTGCACGCTGGCGGATGCGGCAGCTAACTGCGCCTGTTGCGCAGCCTGCTGCATCTGCAGCCACTCCTGCTGCGCTAACTCAGCTTGCTGCTGCCTCGCCTGCAACACACACAGTCACATTAATACCATACACACACACACACACTAATACCACGCAGTCACATTAATACCCCACACACACACACACAGACAGACACACAGACACACACACACACACACACACACACACACACAGACAGACAGACACAGACACAGACACACACACACTGACAGACAGACACACTAATACCACGCAGTCACATTAATACCCCACACACACACAGTCACATGAATACCACGTACTCATATGCGCATGCACACATACCCATACCTTAATTCCATACACACATAGGGTACCTGTACCCATTAAGCCCATATGCCCTTCAAGCCTTCTTTCAACTTTCAAGTCAAATAAAAAAAACAGAACAATATTTTGCACTTCTCATTATTTTAAACAATCCAGCAACTTGTTACTTCCATGTCCTTTTTAGTGCACACCAATAATATTTTCCAATGTTGGGTTAGCCCTGGCCATGTGCATGCAATCTCAGGGGACCTCACAGATATCGTCACTTTCCTGCTATTTTCAGCCACTTCTTCCATAAGTACATTTACATTATATAAAATGAGAGATTCATGTTTTTTGCGTATTAAGAAATGGTACTGTATACCAATTTATGCAATTTTTTTCCTTCATATGGAAAGATGAGTTTTATGAGCTGGCGCACACAGCTAATCTCAAAATCAAAGCATTAGCTTAATTGAGAGGTACACTGCCAAAGAATTAAGCATGTCAAGCATGTACACAATGTTTTCGGATTCATTTTACATGAGTCTACAAATAAGTACATCATAAATTGATTTGGAGAGCTGAATATTTTCAAAAATTCTCTTTTTTTTCAGGTGGTCTTAAATGGTACAGCACTACAAAAAGCATGACAACTAGAGCCAACACAAACCAACTTTGAATGAGAATAACTTAATATTTCTGTGTGTGGGTAAAATAATAATTAATATGATGCTTAGTCCACATCATATTTAGGTTCCATGAATGATTTTATAAATATATCTTTCATTCAGAAAGGACACACTGTCTTTTTTCACCATTAGACACTGTGGAACCATTTAAGGCCACCTCTATATATTTCAATGAGGAGTCCCTCTAATTATAAACTTAGATCCATTTTCATTGTACTCCTGTCTAAAATTGTTTGATAATAACAATTCTTTGTATTATTTTACCTTACTGACCTAATTTGCAACTATATTTAGACAGGCCTGTATACATTACGGACTACACACTGTTTAGAACTATTATACTGAATATAGGAATCAGCTAATGTGTATCATCATTTGTTTTAACTGAGAAAAATGACAACAAAAAGAAAAAACTACAGCACCTATCCAAAAATCATCATGGCATTTTGCCTTTACCATGACGGCACAATTCATTCTACCTTTGAGGGAGAAGGTTGAAGAAGGAAAATGTGCTCAAGGCCTCCACAGGGTTTAGTCCATGATAAGAGTGTCTGCTAAATGCCTATAATGTAATGTAATGTAAAAGGTGCTGAACGCAGGTTCATCCTTTGCCAGGCTAACCAGGAGGGTGCTGGCCATTTTTATCTCACAAATCATAAGGAAATAGAGACCCTCCACAAAACAAACTAAAAGCAATAAAATCCGCAAACTAAAAAAATTTGATTTTTTTGATAGGGTTTATTTTTAATTTTTTTAGAAATGAAAAGTAATCTACGCCTTGTTCATTAGTTGTTCTGCAATAAATATGTTTTTGATGTTAAGGGTTATTGGTTCAGGTGGTGGAAGAGAGAGAGCCAACAAGCATTAGTAAAGGGAGAGGGGGTGTTTTTTTTTTTTTTTTAAATACTTAACATTTTACTTATCTTTGAAAACAACAATTTTTAATATTTTGTCAGTAAATCATGATGTGGGCTTATTTGGAACATACACGGGCTTAAATGCTGGCACAGTACCAATTAAGCCCATGCCAGACTTTTGACTTATTTCTAAAATTATCTTTATTTTACATCCTAAAATGTACATGAAGTAATGAATATATGATCAAATGAGAGATTAATATTGCATTTTACCATCTGCTCTCCCCTATAAATCAGATAAATATCTATGAAAAATACCTGAAAACAGATTTTGGTGGGCTTAACAGGTACGCTTACCCTACATGTGTGCCATTCACAAAAACACAATGCACACATGTACATACATTCACCATAAACACACTTTGCTTCTGCCACAACTGACATGCGCAGACACACGCGCAAACTCGTGATACAGACATGACTGTGACAACAGCTGCTCTATCCTTCCATTTAAACACCTGGACAGCCATGTACCGGCCTGTCACTCTTATCTGTAGTTCAAATACCTTTTAAAGGATTTATTTTGGTGGGGGAGTCAGGGTTGTATTTGCAATGAGCAAAAAGTACTATTGTAAAGTTTTACTGTGAAACCCAAATATGTATGTTATTACAACTGAAAAAAATGAATTCTTCAGTGAAACATGCGTTTTGCAGCGGGCTGAATAAATCAGCCATGACAGCGACAATGTGAATGAGGGAACAAGACAGGTTGATGTCGTAAGTGCTGTAAAATATTTCTGCACAACTGCTTTACTTTTAAAACTGTTCAACATGAATCAAGGGCTATGGGAACCCAAGGATTGGGATTTTGTTTATAACCTGAGCAGTCAAACACTCTTGTCTTCATATCTGGGCCTGATTCTACAACTTGCAAAGGCAAAATGCACGTGCTTCGAGGGATTCTTATCGGTTTAAAACGGAGCCTGAGCGACCTTTACCTTAGCAAACAGCTCCTGCTGTTGTCGGAGCAGCTCTTCTTCGGGAATGCCCAGGTTTTCTAGACGGGAGCTCGCCTTCCTACGTTTAAGGGCTACCGTTTTACACTCTTGAAGGACGTCTTTGACTTCGGTTATGTAGGACGCAAAACCCAAGCTTTCAAGTGCTGCACAGAGACGGGGACAGATGTCAGATTGGAACAGCTTCTACTGTGACGGTATACATTAAAGTAAAAACTTGGGTAGCAAGTTATACAAGTCTATATTATACTGGTCGCAGTTTAAACAAATTGGAACCATAAATCAGTGGTTTTATTTTGCTTTCAACATGCAGATTACAAATTCATGGTTATTGAATCAGGTAATATAACAAGACTGATTCGTTACACATTAACAAATATTTCAGGACGCTAGTATAGTTTATGTACTAAACGGCATGTGTGATTGAGTATGACATTTTGTAGACAAACATCAAGTCGCACATGTGCAAACCAACAAAAATACATTCAAATTTAATATATACAAATGCACAGTATGACTCTTACCATTAATGACGTGCTCTGGAGAAATAGTTTTCTTTTCAGACTTGTTACAAATTTCATTTGCTTCTGAAGAGATGAGGTGAATAAATTCAGTGCAACAATTCACCACGAGCTCTCTAGCATCGTTTGCAACCCGAACGTTGGGAAGAGTTTCTTTGATCATTTTATTTATAGCTGCCCTTGGTATGGTGAGATCATCGTCATTACCAGATGAGGATGCCATCGTTTTAAAGTTTCTGTGTTTAAACGTTAAAAAGAGAACTATCTGCCTTGGCGGCCTAATGCTGCAGAATCGCCGGCTGTCCCACAATCGAACTAAAGTGGTTAGTTTTGCTGGCTAACGTTAACGCGTTAGAAGCCCTGTCCAATGTTACATTCTAGATAAAATGTTGTATATATGTAACGTTATTGTGGATTGCATTGAAAATCAAATTAAACCGAAAGCCAAGGAAAGCAGGCTCTGGTCCCCACGCCGGTAATTGCTGTTCCCACTCACTCAGCCGCTTTTTGTTGTGGACATAGCTAGGAAGCTAGCTAGCTAACTTGTAGCGACCGGGACTGATCTCGGCGACATTGTTGTTCCACTTACTCGTTACACGCCTGCTTTTCTTCCCAAGTGTATACCCAAATTCCGAATATACTAATTTCTAATTCTTGTTGATGAATTGCCTGATTCATATGACCGTTTTCTAACTATCACATCAGCCCCGGAATAGGCTCCAACATTCACCGGAAACGATCTTACAACATTGCAACACTCAGCGCTCATTCTATTTCCGGTTGCAATGCGAGGGCTGCTCGAGAAGCTGCGTTCCGCCAGCAGCACTCAGCCCATGAAACTGGCAGTTCGTGGTTGTTCCACGTTCGGATTTAATGCAATCCAGATATTTTACCAGTAGGGCACTGAATTGGTATTTTTGTTGTTGGACATGGCTGTGCAGCTCTGACTGACTAAAAGACTGGATGTGATACAGATACAAGATTAAAATAAATAAACAAACTCATTTAAATCTGTCTTCCATACAAAATAGTGTAAACATTTCAGTCTGACATATTATGAAAAAATTCCTCCAAGTTTTCTTAACAAATTGCAGTTCATTTAAATATCAAAACAGGGCTGTCTTGAAAATGCTTTCTGTAGTCAGGCAACCTGTAGCCCTGTACTCAGTTTTGCTGATGATAGAAAACATACTTGCAATCCTATATTGAGATGTTGGTGAACTGTGTTTTGTAATACTGTCAATAAAGAAATATGTGATGATTTAAAATTCAATCAGCAAATGACTGAATGACCTGGGCCAAACACATGTGCCTGCATCACCTCGCCTGTTGACTTGCTACCTTCTGTCAAACTCACTTTTATTCTCTTCGGGCATTCCAGCTTCCATTGGGGATTGTGGGTATTTCAGATGAAGCTGAAGACACCAAATGGGTGGAGCTACCAACAAATACATCTAAATGTAGGGGAAAATTAACCAGCAGCAATGTCAGAACTGCCACAATTATTGTGTAATTAGTACATGAGAAACTGATGCCATGGGTAAATTACTATATTAATAACTCCCTTCTGGCTGCTCTGGCACATATTTTTGCTTTCACACCATGCAAATCTTGGGACACACCACCCCTGAGAGACCTTTTGCTTTCAGCAGATGTGAGGGAACTGAGTGACACGAAGCTGACACGACAGAAGGAAGAGCCCGAGGCACAAAGTGAGAGATTATGCAGACTTTATTGTTACTACAGAGAACAGGAGAGAAATAAAGCTCCAACCCAGAGCATCTCCTGACACTGGCCACCAATTCTCTGTGAGCTCAACAACCCCCCATAAATAAAACAGTCACATTTACAGACGTGCTGACCAACACTAGCCTCCTCCTCACTTGCGGTACCAGATCTTCAGCTTCTTCTCACGCTTGATCTTTTTCTGCAGCTGCAGAGTGCCATAAAGCAGGGCCTCAGCAGTGGGCGGGCAGCCTGGGGAGAAAAGACCAAACCACCTCAACTCATCCCGCGAAAGAGTGACATCAACTGCATTCACAAATCAGGTCAAATGAGGTCAAAGCAGAGCAAAGTCCCTTGTTTGAACAATGAGGTGAGTACCAAGAAGCTGGGCTTCTGGCTCAAACCCACTGAGTGAGCGCACTCTTACCTGGAACGTATATGTCAACTGGTACAATGCGGTCACAGCCACGGACCACAGAATAGGAGTAGTGGTAGTAGCCTCCTCCATTGGCACAGCTGAGGAAAATGCAAATACATCACACTACAACTGGGGCCCTAATGCGAGACCAACAAGCAAAATGGATGCGTACCTGTTTAAAATAACATCACTGAGTGCATTTCCTATTAAATCCAATTTACTATAGTCCTATCAACCAAGCAGCACAGTTGTAAGTAGTCTTACAAGACAGAGACTGAAATGGAGAAACATAGACGGATAAAATGTTTGTTAGCAGACGTAACATAACACATGGAAATTATGCTGCTTCAAGTCAGTCTCTTCCTCTAACTTGTAATAAGTACAAAAATCTGTCCAAAAGTATCCAACTGAACATTGAAGATCAACTGAAGTAAAGGAATGTAACTTATTGCATACCTTCCCATGGAAATCACGTATCTGGGCTCAGGCATCTGGTCATACACCTGGACAGAAACAAAGAATTGAAGACCCAGGTACCAATAAAAACAATCAGTACACACACAGCACAATTGTGCAGCAGTCTGTTGGATACACAGACCACATGCACCCTGAGTTACAGCTCTGAATGCCACTCTTCAGCCACAGGCTGACTACACTCTCATAAGAGCTTGGCAACATCAGTGCAGTTCACAGATATACACACAAAGCAAAAATCCACAGTTTCTGGCAAATGAAGCTGAGGAGCAGCTGGAGAAATAAGGGGATGGTGACTCACACCTGGGGTTTGAACATTAGCTATGAAACATGGTAAACAATGGGCTAACTGGTGAGAAGAGGTATGTGTTAAATACTTTGGCAAACTACTCTGTGAGAATCTTCACAGTCTTAGCTACCATGTCTGATATGGTGACCCTGACTCCAGGCGGTGGGGCGACTGCCTCTTCACATCTCACCATCTGGGATCACCAAGGACTGGAGCTGAGCTGTAATAGGGACTGAGAAACGCGCGACACCTGTCTCAGAGAGAAGGAGACGATACCTTCCGGAGGGCGGGGGCCATCTTGTTGGTAAGGGTCCCAGCGACAATCATGACGTCAGCCTGCCGAGGGCTGGCACGGAACACCACGCCGAAACGGTCCATGTCATAGCGTGGGGCGGCCATGTGCATCATCTCTACTGCGCAGCAGGCCAGGCCGAATGTCATTGGCCACAGGGAGCTCTGCGCACATGCACAACCACCAGCATGAATGCAGTGAACACAAACACATATGAACACACTCTCACTCACATGCATTGGACACACACACACTGTATTTGACACTGCTTCTGTGTCATATTACAACATTTCTGCAAAGACATTCTAGCTTTAAGCTACATAGTATTACATTGTTTCAAAATCAATGATCTATGTGTGTGGCTGCCTTGCTGTTGTCAACAGAGAAATTCAGCATGGTCACAGAACATTTACATTTTCAACTTTTCATTGAATGTGTATGCAGCCATTCCCGTTGCCTACAGCTCTCACTAGTCATTATACAGTAACTGCCTATAAAATCTACTAGAGATAACTGAAATGCTTACTGGCAACTTACAGGACGTCTTTTGCCTGGCTTGACATTTGCAATGCACAGAGAACGAATCAGGCAGCATATGCTTAATTTGATCAGACAATAAGTCAGCAGCGCAGAGATCTATTTCCTTAAAATGGTGCAAATGGTTTCCCTGGGTGGAAGATGACACAGGATGCTTTCCTGCACTTCACATGTTCTGAGCCAAAGCAGTTAATCCTCACCCGGCGTGCCCAGTTCACCAGCTCGTCCAGCTTAGTGATAACATACTCGCCCTTACTGCTTGGCACAGCGGAGGCCTTGGTGGCAACAGCCGTGCTTTTCTTCCGGACTGGAACCACACTAGAAACCAAAAAAAAGAAAAAAGAAAAAAAAACATTAATCCACCACACAAAACAGTATGGTGTGAATTACAACTGCAGAATGACAATCTTCTCTGTCTTGTTTCTTACCTGGTGGAATTCTCATTTTTTGGACTCTGATGTAGACCCGCAGTCTGTATGCAATACGTGGACGTCGGTCTGGGTGAAGAAATGATCGAGACAAGTACATGTTAACGCATCTCCCAACGACGTTACAGTTACCTGAAATTCCACATCAGATTACTGTAATTCAGTTCGCTTGGTAATACACGCCTCAAAATTATTTCAGCAATTCACAAAAGTCAAGGAATAGGAAAACAGTTTGATCACGCTATTACATTTCTATTACTAATACATTTAAGTCAGAATTGCGTAGTACTGGTGGCAGTGGACAACGTCTGATTCTAGAGAACCAATTTCTTCGTTACAATTTAATGCGTCTACCCCCTGACAAATTGTTTCCTAAAGCAAAATGGAAGAGTCCTTATTCTGATGCTGTCCGGCTAGCGGCAATAAGTTAAACAACTCTTACAAAGTTTGCACCGACTTTGTCTTCAATTTGACAACGAGTCCCAACTGAATAACATAAGCGACAGGAGTAGGGCCATACTGATGACGCATTAAACAATCCTGAGAGTTTAGATAACTTACTTCAAGGAAAACGATCCATAACGGACCAGGCGAGGAGCTGTAGAAATAAGCAACACAGACAATTGTGTGAGGGTACACAGAAACAAGAATTTGAAATGTCAGCGTTACAAAATTATAGTATATACTGTTAACATATTTTAAGATGGTGCCTCGAATTCCGTTACACTAAATTCTATCGGTAGCAAGCTTCATCTATCATGGTAGCTAATGCTAACTTGCTACGAAACACGCAAGGTCAGAGACATCTAGCTAACTCAACAACTACGAACAACAAAGAAATTGCACTTAACAAGACAAATAATTAAATACTGGCTCTTATTTTGTTTTGACGTGCTACACGACCCGTTTCTTGGTGAAATATGAGAAAAAGGATTAAAAAACACAGACAGAATTTCTGTAAAGATGTTACGCACCGACCAACGCCGCCATCTTGAAGATGAACACTTCAAAACTTCCGGAGGGCAGTTTGGTAACTCGCCTTTTCAGTTCCGGTTTACTCACCGAGTTCGACTCTGTTCCGCTGTCATCGCCTCAGGGTGCGGATCTACAATCAGTCGCAACACCTCTAATAATGTACGCAACCAGAAACATTTTTATCATCACAATTTATATTAAATGTGCTGTGTCAGGCTAATTGCATTTCTCATCGCGCATCATCATCAGTTGTGTTCGTTTGGACATTTCGAGAGTGGAATTATGTTCTTGAATGTTCTTGTTTCATTTGTTTTCATTTACCTGTGACTTTTTAGCTTTCATTTTCTTTTCTTTTTTTAAATATATATATTTTTTGTATTTAGTACTGAATGTAAATTGAAAATTGCAATACTGAACATAAATGTGATAGGTGTGAATTCAGAATTGTCATTTAGAAATTACGAACCTGAACTTGAGGTGAAAATAATATGAATATATTATATTCAATGGAAATATTTGAATCCTCATATTTTGTGATTCCTCATTGTAGAGTTCTGATTGTCATCCAGGCTGCCAGCTCACTCCAGAAAACTACAACAAAAATTGATGCAATCGATCTGATGGGCACTTAGCTTCAGCTTTTAGCATGAATAAAATCCACTGAAGTATTCACTAATTGAACGAATTCTACAATATTATGCAGAATACAAAATAATTCCAAGCAGCATTTGTCCCGTGGCATATGAATGCAAATTTGAATTAATTTTATTGATAATATGTTTAATGTTATGCAATATAAAGTGAATGCACCAAAACATGAATTGTTCTGGCACAAGAAAAAAAGATTTTACTTACTTTAAAATACCGATGATTGCTGATTTGACACTGTAAGTAGTAGATTTTGTGCCATAAGTTATTTCATCACATTAGTGAATTGAATGAGGAGGCATGACCGATAATACTTTTGCAATCACCTGTGTGCTTTTCCCAATTCTAATGCTGTATTCTCTTACTTATTGTAAGAAACACATGCAGACACCTGGTGGCACTGTTGTACAATGAACATACTTTCAAACAAAATTCTGCTTGTTCCGAGGATATTTTTTAGTATTCTTTTTTTTTGATGGCACACATGAACCAGTGTATATGTGTGTGTGTGTGTGTGTGTGTGTGTGTGTGTGTGTGTGTGTGTGTGTGTGTGTGTGTGTGTGTGTGTGTGTGTGTGTGGAATACGAATAGGACAACTGCTGTCAGATTCAGTCTGACTCATTTAATCCAGGCTGGGAGGTGAGGATTTAAATTGAATTGGATTCATTCCTAATTCATACATGTCCTTTCTGTTTATTCTGATTGCATTCGATTACATTCTGTATGCATGCCTTGCACAGGTCTCTGTTCCCTTTTATGAAGCAGAATGGTTTTGCCAAACTGTATTCCCCCCTTTGTGTGTGTGTGTGTGTGTGTGTGTGTGTGTGTGTGTGTGTGTGTGTGTGTGTGTGTGCGTGCGTAGTGTATGCTTGTGTGTGTGTTGGGTACAGGGGTGTGTCAGTGTATGTGTGTGTGTGTGTTGGGTAGGGGCTCAAGTTGTGCTGCTGATAGTGGTGCAGCCTGGGTACACCTTTCCACACTGGTTATGGGATCAGGTGGAAATATGTGGAGGGCTGCAAGGTGGAACAGGAAGGCTAAGCTGCTAAGCTGGAAATGAATAACCAAAGATAAGTAATCTTCTGTCCTTTATGATTGCTTGTTGTAATAAAATCCCTCTCTGCTCCCTTGTGTATTTTCTTGGAGCAGTAAAACATCTTTATTTACTGTTTACTATGTATATGAAGGGGAACATTGGGAAGTATTCCTTTATGTTACAGGGAAGAATTGAAAATACATTGTGTATGTACATTCTGGTCCAAAGACAACATTTGAATGTGTATTTTTTATTGTGGCACCAAAAACTTTTTACAGATGTTTTGTAAATGTGTGTGCAGTGGGGCAGATGAGATTCTGTGCATGTTTATTATACACTGAATGCTCTTTTCATCCTGCTGTCAGTCCCTTTGACATGTAAAAAAGGAGAGAAGGGGCGGATGGTCAATTTGAGATTCCTATTGGCTGTCAGAGGCAAGTGAATGAGGGGGAGGTAATCACTGAGCTACAGGCAGGTGTGCAGGGGGTGCAGGTTATCTGGTCCCTCAGGGGAATGGTTGCCATGGCTGCCCCTGATTAATGGTGGGTTTTATGGCAGCCAGAGGGAACAGATTTATGGCACAAACACTCAGCTATCTGCTGCAAGCACCACAGAGCGGCGCCGAGCCGACCTACCACCACCGATCCAGTGCTGTGCAGTGCACCACAGCTTAGATGAAGAAGGCCTGGCTGACTTTTAGCCGGTGACGGTCTGTGCTCATACCATGAAGATATCTGTGCTAATAGCAATAGGATGCCAAGGCTAATGCTCAGTGGTGCAGTGATAACTGAGGATATGTGGGGTATACTGTCTGAGGTGGGCACAATGTATGTCCAAAGCCCATATGTATTAATGGTAATAAGGCTAATAGGTGGGCATACTGTCTGAGGAGGTGGGCATACTGTAACTCCAGAGCCCATATGTATTAATGGTAATAAGGCTAATAGGTGGGCATACTGTAACTCCAAAGCCCATATGTATTAATGATAATAAGGCTAATAGGTGGGCATACTGTCTGAGGAGGTGGGCATACTGTAACTCCAGAGCCCATATGTATTAATGATAATAATGCTAATAGGTGGGCATACTGTAACTCCAAAGCCCATATGTATTAATGATAATAAGGCTAATAGGTGGGTATACTGTCTAAGGAGGTGGGCATACTGTAACTCCAGAGCCCATATGTATTAATGATAATAATGCTAATAGGTGGGCATACTGTAACTCCAAAGCCCATATGTATTAATGATAATAATGCTAATAGGTGGGTATACTGTCTAAGGAGGTGGGCATACTGTAACTCCAGAGCCCATATGTATTAATGATAATAATGCTAATAGGTGGGCATACTGTAACTCCAAAGCCCATATGTATTAATGATAATAAGGCTAATAGGTGGGCATACTGTAACTCCAGAGCCCATATGTATTAATGGTAATCAGGCTAATAGGTGAGTATACTGTAACTCCAGAGCCCATATGTATTAATGGTAATAAGGCTAATAGGTGGGTATACTGTCTGAAGAGGTGGGCATACTGTAACTCCAGAGCCCATATGTATTAATGGTAATAAGGCTAATAGGTGGGCATACTGTAACTCTAAAGCCCATATGTATTAATGATAATAAGGCTAATAGGTGGGTATACTGTCTAAGGAGGTGGGCATTCTGTAGCTCCAAAGTCCATATGTATTCATGGTAATAAGGCAAATAAGGTATACTGTAATTGTGTGTCACCAGAAATTTAGGTAAGTGTACTCCATATACTTGTGCATGCCCTCCACTGTTGTAATATATCAAAGTGAATAGCATGAGTGTGCTGGCATTGTGAGTGTGTTTGCACTGACAAGGTCAGAGTATGAGTGCCTTTCGGTTAGTGTCAGACTGTGTGTGAGAGTGTGAGTGTTGCTCTTTGTTTTAGCGCATTAGAGCACTAAGCTCCTGGTGGAACATTGAACCCGACATAAGAAAGCCCTCTTCAGCATGTGTGCTGATAGTCTGTTTAAGCTGATCATTTTCTTAAAGGGGGAAGTGCAGGTTTGGCCATGGCTGTGGGGGCAGCGGCCGCTGAAGTAGCTCTGTGACTGTGCCCAAGATCAGGCTGATTTAAGCATTACCTACACATCTACCTGTTTCAGGAGAAAACTCCATGGATCCATGTTCCGCTATTTAATGCTTTCAGATTGTCTTTAGAAATATAGGTGGCATGCTTGAACACAGATTTTCAATTCCAAAGCAACACAAGAACAGTTTTTTGTAGCAAACCATCCTCTTTTTAGTAGTTTAGCAGCAAAATGTTTCTTATGGAGTGTGTCATATGTTTGATGTCATGCAGATACACATCACAGATATATGTAACTCAGATTCTGCCTGCACAGGTCACCACAACAGCTGAAATGAGATGGAGTATGTTTTAATGTGGCATGGAGATCTGGGTGCTGTATTTCAGTCAGATGTTTAAGTGGTGTTCTGCTCTGGGGCAGATCAGGGCACCTGTGCCAGCTGCAGCCCTCCTGTGCACTCGCCCCATGCCCCAGTGATTGCCACGCTGTGATTCTGCACTTTTATCTGGTGTATTTGAACTTGTAAAGTGCAGTTGAGGTTTGTGAGGGAATTTGGCAAGAATCTGGCTGTGCAGTTGGGTTTGTGTTTGGGGTTATGGGATGACTGTACAGTAAGGATGTGGGACTTTCCTGCATCATATACCACTACACAATATACTACTGTACTAACCACATACACAATACTGCTAACACCGTGGTATATGCCACATATACAGACTTCACACCGTTACACTCAGAATAAGGTCTTTCAGCTTGAAATGTACTTAGTTTCAACCACTTGTTTTCAAATTACTCTCTGATGCAGGTTTATGTTTTTTCTTTCTTTATGTGATTCTTAAGAACGTGGTAAAACTATTGCATTTTGGGATCCATGAAACAACAGTCAACAACCTTCTGTCCTCTGTGTATTTCAGCAAGCAAAAGACTCATAACATTTATTATTTTTCTCTCACTTTTATTGGCACAAACAAGGCTAGCTATCTGAGCCTTTTGAGTGATGTGTTTCTTTAAAAAACTGTTAAAAAAGTCTTACATTTGAGAATGTCAGACACAAAATATAAATTACACATCAACAATAGGTAAACAAAATAATATATTCACACTTTAACAGCTTTTGACAGAAACAGGAACAACAGAAACATATGATATCAACACAACATAAATCACTACATCTTCAGCAAAACGAGACAGACACATTTGTGTTCCATGGTTGTGTAGGGACATGGGATAGATCCAGACAACACCCTACATATATATGGGGGTGTGGCTGGTTTAGGGTTCAGTCAGTATGACTGAGAGGGAAGGTCCACTGTGGGGGACAGTGAACAGGGTATACGCCCTGCTGGCCAGGGCTGGAATGAGTCATGCTCTATCAGTCACTTAAAGCCATCCTCTTTGTTTTTACATTTTTACAAAGGCCTAAATTACATTTCAGAACTACTACCTGCCTTTCTGCAGGGCTCATCCGCCTTTATATTTGTAATTAATGCCCTCTATACATAAACATGCACAGATACACACCTACACACACACACACACACACACACATCTGCCCCACCTGTGTGTGGATCAGTTTGGTCAGTGCTGGTAGAGCAGGTGAGGCAGCAGTCTGAAGCATGCCTCTACAACACCGTAAGAAGGAAGCTGGCCTTTCAGACAAACGCACTTGTTTTACTTATCTTAACAAACACACACACAAAGACACACACAGGTATATATGTACATCTCATTTCTGCATTGCTTTGTTGCATTACTGTGTCAGACATAAGAGACAGAGGAAAGGTGAAGCTGTGGAAACGTGACGTTTCCGTCAGTACATGTTTGGGGGTTAGGGTTTGGGGGCCTCGGAATGACCTCAGCAGCATCCCATCTTATCAGTCTGTGCTCATCCCCCCTTTCTCCAGAGGGATAAATGTTGGGATGCAGGTGTAGGACCCCCCTAAGAGCTGTGTTGGATCTCACCAGGGGCGATCTTCATTACTGTGCTCTTCAGGGGATAATAGCGCCCCCTCCAGGTCTTCCAGAACACACCCTGCTTCCTTTCCTCCCGCTGTTTTGGTGGCTGGCCTGGGAAGTACCTGCCATTGAGGTTGGAGCGTCCACAGTTCCCGAACCACCACCCACCTGTGGAGAGGGAAAACAGGAGCCGTTTAACCGGATGACCATTTTCCAAATGCTAGGTGTGATTGTGCTCTGTAGTTCCAGCTGTAGGGTATGTGTGTACCTGAGAGCTGCCCCATCATTAGTGTACTTGAGGGGAACTTGACAGAAACTTGGCACAGGAAAGGTTGGTACCTGAAAGCAGCTTGGCACAGTTGGTGTCGGCCTTCTGGTCGTGGTCTCGGTCGCTGGTGGAGAAGGGCAGGCCTGAGGCCTCTGTGGTCAGGGCACTCTCCAGCCCCCCGGTGGTCACCTCCTGCAGGTGCAGGGCATAGGAGCTGTCCTCGTCGTCCAGACGGAAAGAATAGCGGATGGACTGGGTGTCGTCTTTCCAGTCAGACAGCTGGACCTGCAGGACATACACCCCATTTTTCGTCATGGAGTGGATCTTCTCCAGACCCAGCCAGAACTCTCCTGAAGAGAAAGGGGAAGGGCGGGGTTACACCTCAACAGCTAATTCTCTCTCTCTTATATCTGAGGCTGGTCATTATAATCTTAATCCCTACTGCAATTCCCTGAACAGAAAGGGTGATTTAGTCACCTGAAGTGACAGCAATCTGGAAATGATGTTAAGAGCAGAGATTAAGTCAGGTTTCTGCCGAGAATGCGCAGTTTTAGGGCTTTGCTATGCTCTCTGAGAAATATCACTCAGGGGCTCCTTTCCCATACCTCACATTTTCCACACAAACAGGAAAGTTGAGTGTGAGTGAAACCCAGGATATTTACCTTTCAGACTGCCAAATCCATCCCGGTATTCCTGCCACAGCTGGTCAAAATCCACAGAACCATCTTTCCGGCTCTGAATGACAGTCCAGCCACCTTCTACAGAGATCAGGAGGGGGAGGGTGGAAAGGAAGGACAGTGGTTAGGAAGAGCCCTGGAGTTAAATGTGGGCTAGCTCTGAGTGTGCATGTGTCACCCGGCACACAAGGCCTGAGCTGTTTACTCAAATGACACACTGACATTTCTCTCCCTCAGCTGATTCATATTTTTACTCACACTGGATTTCCATTTTTCCTCATGCTCTCATCTTTGCAGACTCACCTGAGGTCATTTCGCAGAACACCTGGAAAGGCTGCGAGCCACTGGGCCGGATGGTGTAGATTCCGCTGCTGGTCTCCCCACCCAGGTAGAGCTGGTGGCAGTCCGAAGCCATGTCTGAAACACACAAAAAACAGAACTGCTCTAAACACCGCAACAAGGCCCAAAACATGAACATCAGCACTTCCAAACATGCAAAACTCAGTGAAGCCTTATTCATAAAAACTGGGGTTCTGCTCTGAGCCCTGACTCTCATCTACCAGAGGGCCTCATTCTGTTAAACACAATCATAAAAAAACCCAATCTCCAGAGTACACTCATCTGTGTGAATACTCTTTATGTTTTTTTTTTTGGGCTGTTAACAGCAAGACCTTGAGATAGCTCCATAGGCCACAGGTCAGCATGAAGCAAGTGAAAGGTGAGAGGTGAAAGGTGAGAGGTCAAATGTGAACCTCTGGGCTGTTTTGGAAGGGGTCTGAATTGAGCTCCACTGAACTTTCACACACTTTCTCCTGGATTGACTGAGAATGAAAATGAGAGACACTGACCCCCTGCCCTGAACACTCCTCCCTATCTGACACCCGTTTTAGCACAAAATCTACTGCAAAGTGAACTACCTAACATTATTAACTGTCTTCTATCCTGAACTGATTCCCTCTGGCAATGCCATTGGTATAGCAGGGGCCTCCTGTTGGCTACTGGAGACCACTTTGTGTTCCTGCCAAAAGACAAAAAGTGTTTCCACAAACACTTCAGGGTTCCTGGGCAATTCCAAAATCTGCTGTGCTGATGACAGTGAGGTGCATTTACACACACACACGTAGACACACGTGAGCACGCCCACATTCTGAAATATTTACTCAAACAGGGACCTTGGACGACAAAGGCTTCTCATAGTAAATGTGAACTTTGTCCCAGTTCTCAAGCACCCTCCCCCCCAAACACACACAGAGCCAACCCTCTCCCCCTGCTGTCAGTCACGCCTCCTTCACGTGCGTGAGAGCCTGGCTCTCACACTAACCACTCTCTCACACACACACACACACACACACATATACACACACACTCACACACATACACACACACACACACACACAACACACACACACACACACACAAACACACACACACACACACTCACACTCACACACACACACACATATACACACACACACACTCACACACATACACACACAAACACACACACACACAGTATATCCATGTACATGAACATACATGTAGACACACGTCAAACATAACTTCAATGTAAATAAGGAAATATTACAATACAAGTAATTCATTGTAAAATGTTAAATGTATTTTGTATGTATTTTTTAAATGTATCTTGACATGGAAAAAAATCCATGGATTGCACAATGGAGTCTCTATATAATATAAAATTCTCTATAAAATGGTGATTAAATATATGACCAATATTTGATATATTTTGGCAACTGAAACTTTTTTCTTGGAATATCATTACATTTCACTACAGTCGAGTGTGCAGTGGGTAGGTCATTGAAAAGAGCCCTCTCTGACACAGAGCACAGAGGTAGAGAGTCCCCAGGGCCGAGTTTGGGGGGGAGAATGTGTGTGTGGGGGGCTGTCTGACTGTTACAGAACTAGGGGAAAGGTTACACGGTTTTTGTGTGCTGAGGAGGAGGAGGAGTAGAGAAGGCAGTGTCTTTAAAAACAACAAAGGATGTGTGTCCAAAGTTCATAGGCCTAAATTAAACCCTCCCCCATTCAGGAAACATCCTGTTCTGCCCCCCCAGGCCAAATTTAATCTAATTCCCCTGTGTTCTGCCTCTCATTGTGATGCTGCTTTAACCGAGTCTGAGACTGATGAACCTTCACCCATTTGGGCTCAGGCCAGGACAGCAGTTTCTGTTTCTGCCACATTCTTTGGGCTTTTGGTGTCGTCACAGACTCTGCTGCTCCTCCATTTCCTCATTTACCCTTGCCTGCCTTTCACCTTTCCCCCACATTCAGGTCCGTGTGTGCTACACCATGGGAATTCGTCTGAAATGCTACATGTGACACTCCTTCACATGTAACATGCAACATACTACATTGCATGCACTTTTACATACATATACATATATTTGCGCATAAATATGTGACGCAGTATGTTATTTATCATATGTAACGGTAGAGTCAGTGGATTTTGAAATAAATCCCACTTAATACTACTCAATTTGACAAATTTTAAGAGTACTTTTCTTCCATAAATCAAAGTGAAAAATAGTCATTTCTTTTGACATGCATTTTAGCTATGCCTGTTTTTGTGCACATGTGACTAGTTTCAGAACACTGAAGTGAGCTTCAGGTAGATTTGAGCAGCACAGGACCAAGCTGTGTAAAAACAGCCTTCAGTTCTGGTGCAAGTTATGAATTTCTCAAGGATGAGAATGATTCATTTTTCCCGTAGTTATGTGGTCTATTGCAAGTTGACGAAAGGGGAAATTTCCATTGCCTGAAGTTAGTCAAAACTCAGCTGCCTTCCATGTGGTGTCAACTTTTCCCTCATTGGCTACAACCCAACAGCATACATAACCTAGGAAACGGTCTACCAATGAGAAAAACTGTAAATACACCATATGTCCAACAGCTGGCACAAACACAATTGGCTAGCAAAGAGGTTACTTTGCCTTTAATTCATAGCATGCTGTTTTGCTCATGTGTACCTTTAATTGGTCTTATTGCTGAGCTCACACTCTGAATTTGTAATTGTTTGTGATACCTAACAGCAGATGAATGGTATCATACTTTTCACATATCTGCGCACAAACTGCTAACATTGCCTGGCTGTGGTGCTGTGTATAACCACAGAAACACTGTTTGCATTTCACAGCCTATTACGTCACATTGAGTAGCACTGTACAAAAATTACACAGACAACTATACAGAAATTACCAAGATGCTGGAACACTGCAGTACTTTCAAAACTGGATTGACTTTTTACATTATACACATCTAACCCTAACCCTAACGCCAACCATTATACACATCTACTGGGCTACACTGTTCACCCTAACCCTAACCATTATACACATCTAACCCAAATCCTAACCATCATACACATTTAACCCTAACCCTAACCCTAACCATTGTACACATCTGCTGGGCTACACTGTTGACGCAAACCACTTATAGTGTGTTACTCCAAGACTCACAACACAGCGCACCAAATGCTACTGTACAGCATAGTTCAGCCTATAAACCTAATACCAACCCCATACACCTTAGTACAGCCTATAACCGACTTTGCGCATTGTTAAAAACATGAATCAAAGCTGAACTTTATGGAACAGACTACTCTGACAAATGAATGTACCTGATCAATTTCTACAAGCATTGTACATGTAATCTAAAGTGTGCTTACCCATCGGCGAGTCGCTCTGCTCAGTGCTGGCATTCTGCGCATTTTCGTCCACTTTCCGTCTCAGAGAAGACCTTTCTTTCCTCTGCTGGATCTGTGCGCAATTCAAGTGTCTCTTTAGATAGCCGTGCTTACAAAATCACTGATTTCCTGCCCATTGACAATGTCTGTTACCGAGAAAACATGCACATCATTATAGGGCAATATAGATGCGTTAGATATGACGAATCGTCTTACCTGGTTCTGGAGGGTCCGAATCTGCACGTTCTGCTTGTCCAGTTTGTGTTGCTGTTGGCGGATTCTCTCAACGAGGTCATCAATACGTCGGGTTTGCTCCTCCAGCATCCACTGAAACAAAAAGTTTTCTTTAGTCCGGAAAAAAAACATGTGCATATGAGTTGCTTTTCCAAAACTTAGCTTATTTTTTTGTTAACTTCATTCTTGAATGGTGTTTTTGAATACTTTTCTACAAATATAAAAGGTGTCATTCTTTTTTCCTTACTCTGAACGGACCGTGTCCATTTTTTTTCACCAACACTTGTGTAACAGTTGTTACATAATGACGAGATATGGCCTAATATACATTTTCAATCGTGTCCTCCACGTATAACCTGTGAGTCATATTTATACGTCAAATTAAATCTTCAGAATCTTTAATCGTGTTAGAATAAATTTTAATCTTCTGGGGGTAATACCACGAGCGTGTGCTGTGGTATGTTGTACGCATCCTTAAGAACGTTTCCCGCAGTTTCTTTGTTCCGAGTGGCTGGTTCGCCTCGTTGCACGTACTGCATGCACCAAGCACCTCGCTAGCTCCATAAACACGCCCACTAGCGCAACGCCTCTGAGCCACGCAACAGAGAAAAGCGTGAATTGGATATTTCCCCTATACTTACACAGAATGTATTGACGACATTTAAAGTTAGTTTTTAATGCTTGTGATATTTTTGCTGTTTTATTAAACTGGAGAGTTCTTCAGCTTCTTCAAACATTGCATTGTAGTGTGGAATGGTACTCTGCATATCTCAACTTATTCGGAAAACCCAATATAACAATAAATGCAAAAAAACAAAAACAAATAAACGTTATTGGCGTATTTGTCTAAGGGAGAAATAAAGCAGCAAAGCTTTGACAGTGTGGATTTGCTGTCCAGCTCTGCCATGATGTGTGCTATTCTCACACTGGTGTGATGCTGTCTTCATTTCTGACCCAAAGATGGTGGACAGTGGCGCCCTACCTGGATGGTGCGCGCGTCAGTGTAGTTGCCATTGGCGACCTCCATGCCCTCGCCCTGCAGCATCCCGTCAACCTTCTCCTCCAGCGCGGCGATGCGGTCACTGATGCGCTGCCGGTCGCCACTCAGTTCCTCTGCCCTCGTCTGCAGCACCGCTGACGCATTGAGTGAATGTCCCGTGCTCTCCTGTGCCTGCAGCTCTGCCCGCAGTGTTTCCCCTTCCTGCCGCAGCTGCTGCGTCTCTTTCCCCAGCTCTGCCACGGTGGTGTCCAGCGTCCGAAGCCGTCCTGACAGCTCTCGCACCTGGCCCTTGGTCTTGTCCACGTGTTCCTTAAGCCCCTGTCCTAGCTGCAGCAGGCCATGGGCGATCACATTAACGTCGTCCCAGGCAGCGAACTGCACCCGCTTGTCCTTCCTCTCCAGGGGGAAGCTGCCGGTGCCACTCACCAGGGCCGCCACGCACAGCAGCAGGGCTGGCCAGGGCAGCATGGATGGCTTCATCTCTCTTTGTTCCTGCAGTCCTCTTTGGTGCTCTGTGAAAGCGTGAGTGTGTGTGTGAGCTCTGCAGCTTTCTCAGTCCTGGGGCAGCAGATGTGTTTTATACTTTCTGAGAGCTGAGCTCCTGCTGGAGTCCTGCTCTGATTGGCTGTTGCAGAGGAGGGGGGTGGCAGGGGGAATGTGTGTGACTCTCAGATTTCTCCCCCTCAGGTTGTTAACTGTTTCTGTCCATCACATGGACAAAAGAGAGTGATGCAACTGGGCAACTATGAGCCCAGTTATTGTTGCTGGTAGTCAGCCATGGTGTGGAAAAATCAACTGAAATACTTGATTCCAGAGCACAGAATGTCTTCATATGCACTCTCAGAGCAAATCAGAATAGAATATAACAGCGTAGAATAGTCTATTTCCTTAGGGGAACTACAAGACTACAAAATAACAACACCATTGAAATGAAAGGAAAACAGGCTAAAATTTTCACCTTTGAATAACTTCTTTGCCACAAATAAAACGTAATACTTTTCAAAAAGGCACTTCTTCCATGTTTAAAGAACCAGTCGAAATAGCATAATCTTTATTCACCAACTTAATGAGGGCACATATACCTAAGCCTCATGTAATGCTGTATTTCTCCTCACTTTTGTTCAGTCTGTGTAAATACAGGCATTTTTATTGGAGTAGACGAGAAGTGTTTGTGTTTACAAACATACAATGTTAAAGTAGAATGGTATCTGCTGTATATGAGCAAGTCTTTTTCCTGAATGTTATATTATAAATATGTTACATTCGTAAAGAAAGCATGAAGGATGTATAACCTTATTCAAATAAAATATAACAAATATAATTAAATGTAGTATTGCTGTCGTTGTTATTGGTATGTTTTATTCTTACAAAACTCCAGTTAGCTTAAATATGCTGAACAAGAAAAGATGTGCGTTATTCGTCATGTGAATTGTCCATGGAAGTGAACCTGTGGTCGTGCATTTCGTGCGGTGAAGCCCGCTGCGCGAGCACAGACATGGACGAGGAGAGGACGGCCGCTCAGACTCTGTGAGAAGTAGGGGAAAGTTCGCGCGTACACAACCTCGGCCAGAGCTTCCGCAGTGCACGCGGAGAATGCGTGGACACGGAGTCATCGCTCCCACAAGAAAAAAGATTAACCCTTTCTGCGCTTTCTTACATGGCAGGGGCTTTTTGGGTGAAAGGTTGCAGTGGGCTGCGAAAGCAGAAAACCAAGAAGAATTTCGTAGAATTCCGTGGAAAATCCGCTAGCTGTAAGCAAAAGAGCTCCAGATGGTTGGAGAAGCGTATAGGGTTATACTGCAGTAAGTGAATATAGTTTTATCATACCCTGTCCAGGATATGAAAGAACTAATAGAAGATATATTTTAGCATTCACTAGAACATGTCAACATCATAAAATTATTAATTGTTATCATCATATAATTGTTGTTATCATTAAATTATCAGTCATGTACGGTATAGCTCAGTGCCTAAAAAATAATCGAAACACCATGTAATGAAAATGAACTGACTGTAATGTAATCATGAAGCCAGTTTTTCTTTGTTTTATTGTATTTTAATATTGCCACACACACACACACACAGACACACACACACACACACACACACACACACACAGACACACACACACATACACACACACATACACACACACAGACACACACACACATACACACACACACACACACACACACACACACACACAGACACACACACACATACACACACACACACAGACACACACACACACATACACACACACACACAGACACACACACACACACACACACACACATACACACATACACACACACACACACACACATATTTGATATGTACTTTAGGTATAATCCCTCTGAAAGTTGTATGTTTGGTATATTCTCTCTCGAAGGTATACTTCAGGTTGTACTCTCTGAATGGAGAGCTATATAGACAGATGATTTTAAAAGCAGACCAAAGCCATTAAGCCAGACTGCTTATGATCCCCTCATTCCTGAGCCCTGACATTCTGTTTTCTCAAAGGTGTTTCAAATGTTGATTAAGACAAAAAGGCCCAGTGGATGATATCACAGGAGGCTGCAGTACAGTGCTCTTTTTATGGGGGGGGCACTGTCCTCAGGGTCTACTGACGTCTTTAGCCCAGTGTCTGTGTGCTGCTGGAGGGCAGCTGGGACAGCGGGAGGGGAACTGGACGCCTGACAATGTGTCGTTTGACGATGTTCCTCTGCCAGCAGAGACAACAGCTGCACCCTGTCGTTACCGCACCCTGTCTGTGGGGGTCACCAGAGAGCACAGGCCTGTGTGCTGTAGGTGGGGAGGACAGCCTTCATCTGAAGGGCCAGGAACTGAACTGAACCGTTTAAGTTTTATGAGTCAGAGGCCAGATATTGTGACTGCTGAAACACTGAGAACCTCCTGTTCATTCAGTCTCATGCATTCATCAAGCCTGATAAACGAGCCAATCTCATCTGCTGAAACTTTAAAAAGAACAGTAAAGCTAACTAAAACTAAACAGATTTTCAATGAAACTTGGAAGATAATACTGAAATTGAAACTAATATTAAAACACAAAACTATCGGTCCAAATGACAAAACATATTGCCGTAAAGAGTGTGAATTGCGAAACAACAAAATAAACAATAGATCATCTTCCTGCCCTGCCCCTCCCTCACTGCCTTCCTGCCCTGCCCCAAGCCTCCCACAAGTCTCTGCTCACACATCCGCTCCCATGGCATGCAGTACTGGCACGCGTTTCAACATGCTGGTCCCCTGCCATCTTTACAAAAGTAGAGGCACCTGATTATCCTCACGCAGCGACCCCCTCATTCAACAGCACTCATATGCTGTGTACCAGGTGCTGCAGGAAAGGAGTGTTGGGTTAGGGTTAGGGTTAACCCTAACCCTAACCCAATCGCACTCATCTGCTGTGTACCAGGTGCTGCAGGAAAGGAGTGTTGGGTTAGGGTTAGGGTTAGGGTTAGGGTTAACCCTAACCCTAACCCTAACCCAATCGCACTCATATGCTGTGTACCAGGTGCTGTGTTCATAAGGTGACCATAAGAGTGGTCGCCACTTCCTGGTTCATGCTGTGCTTGGTTTGCTCATCTGCCTGTAGCTCTGAGACTCATACTGCTTTGGCTGTGCTGACTCAGTAAGGGCCGACAGAGGCACAGGGGAGAGTGTGTCTCTGTGCTGACTGCCTCCCTGACTGCGCTCAGTAAGGGCCGACTGAGGCACAGGGGAGAGTGTGTCTCTGTGCTGATTGCCTCCCTGACTGCGCTCAGTACGGGCCGACTGAGGCACAGGGGAGAGTGTGTCTCTGTGCTGACTGCCTCCCTGACTGCGCTCAGTAAGGGCCGACTGAGGCACAGGGGAGAGTGTGTCTCTGTGCTGACTGCCTCCCTGACTGCGCTCAGTAAGGGCCGACTGAGGCACAGGGGAGAGTGTGTCTCTGTGCTGACTGCCTCCCTGACTGCGCTCAGTAAGGGCCGACTGAGGCACAGGGTAGAGTGTGTCTCTGTGCTGGATGCTGACAGGAGGGAAAAGGGCAACAGAATGATGAGGAACAGCCTTCAGCTTCCACAATCCTGCCCTCACATAAGTGAATGATGGACAGTCGACACAGCTGGCACTTTGCGTGCAATGCTTATGGAGGCACTGGCTGCAGATAGAGGTTCCTCTTTCAAACACACGCAGGGAGAAGGCGCGACCGCTGCCAGTCACGTCACACACTTGTGCAGTGACCTTTCTCTGAGCCTCTCAGAGCACAGTTGGAGTTCACATGGTGTCTGGACATCATTATCAAACTCATTATTATCAAATTGAATGGCGCTTGGCCAGGATTGGCTTTTGTCAGACAGTGTCGTCTCCCTCCTCGTGGTGGTCACTCCCTCCCTCTCTGTTTTATGTACTGTATTATATTGATCATATGTATCTATTTGTCTTATTGTTTTTAAAAGACCAGATTTTCATTGTGGTGAAACTTTGGAATATATATTGTGCAATAAGCAGAATATGATTTTAAACTTTCACTAAAACCATCTACTGTTTGTCACATGACCAGAGCGTGAGAAGTCTTTCATTGGTAGAAGCTTTGGTCTTGGCTGTTGACATGCAGGCTGGTCTATCTGGCTGACTGGAACTCTGGGGAAAAAAGCGCTGTAAGACAATCTTCATGGTGAGCAGACAATAGCATTTTTTATGCAAACGGCTGAGGTGGATGCAATGTGGGTAAAGTGTAGATCTGAGTGTTTAGTCTAAGAGCCTCCACCCTGCGTCAGTGTGTCATGCTCAGCGTCACCCGCCTCGCCAAATCACTGCTGAGCTGATTGAGATGATGCTTGTGTCCCTTAGTTTGCCAGCGCCCTGTGGGAATCCTGGCTTATTGTGTTTGTTGCAAATCTTTGGCAAAAGAAACAACCTTGATCAAGTTCCCTCTAGCCTGCAGCATTAGCCAAGAGGAGAACAACTGTAAAAATATCTGTACATTCTTTCATTATGTTGAGTGCCAGACTGACCTGCATCGGCCTTGGTTTTCTGTTAGGTAAGCTGTCAAGGCAGGTGTGATCATGCAGGTATGTTGTGAAAGCTCCAGGCTCTCCACTCAGCTCAGTTCCAGAGGCACTTGTCTGCCCCCTGGTGGTAGAAGTGGCATTTTCAGGCGAGTGGGTCCTTGCCTTGGTTCTGGAGGACCCTGATGTAAAATTATTTTTTTATCCAAACCGCACTCTCAATTCATGAAGCATAAAATGATGCTTTAACTAGATTGGATGCTTTATTTTCTAATAAGCAATGATTTACTCTTCTAATGCCACAGTGTGAAAGACAGATATTTATGCAGCAAAGAATGAATACTCTGCACTTGAAAAAGTGTAGCACACTAAATTGCTTTTAATCAGACATATCAATTGTCAGACAAGCAATATTTGTACAGTGATAAATGATTCTTTTTCAAAAGTTTACACTCTGTATTGAGTAACTGATGGGCCTTGAGCTGGTAATCAAAGTGCGGAAAATGAGGTGTTCTGGAACTGATTTAGGGTCACTGAAAAGACGGGTTTAATAATGAAAGGCAGGAGAGACAGGGATGCTGCAGGACTACAGCTGTGAGCCACTGCTTATTTACTGCTGAGCAGCTGGCAGCCCCCCTACACTGTGGAAGGGCAGCACCCTGGCCCCACATCCAGCGGCCTGTGAACATTGCATTGCTGGACCCTGGTGCCCTGCTGGACGGTTATCTCACTGTCCCTCTGGCATGGGTATCCAGAGCGCAGGAAGAACAGCTGTCTCTCACTAGGCGACCACACGACAGCACATAGATCAGTCTCTGAGCTCCAAAGAGGAGAAAGGATGCCAAAGGGTTAACCGAAGAGAGCAACTCAAAAACATAGTTTCCACACAGAGAAACCATAAACATCATATGGAGAAACCACTAACATTGATACCACATGGAGAGACCATAGAGTCTTTACTATTTATAACCACATATGCACATTTGCTCTACCTTCTCTTTGTTCCCTAGTTTTGAATGCCCAGCTGTATCCCATCCACATCATTATCAGTTTTTGCATTTCAGTCATTGAATCTTTTATCAAGTGTTGCTAACCCCAATGTTGACCCCAGCCCTAACCCTGCAGAGCAGTGCTAACCCTAGCCTTAACCCTGCAGAGCAATGCTAACCCTAGCCTTAACCCTGCAGAGCAATGCTAACCCTAGCCTTAACCCTGCAGAGCAATGCTAACCCTAGCCTTAACCCTGCAGAGCAATGCTAACCCTAGCCTTAACCCTGCAGAGCAATGCTAACCCTAATCTTAACCCTGCAGAGCAATGCTAACCCCAGCCCTAACCCTGCAGAGCAATGCTAACCCTAGCCTTAACCCTGCAGAGCAATGCTAACCCTAGCCTTAACCCTGAAGAGCAATGCTAACCCTAATCTTAACCCTGCAGAGCAATGCTAACCCCAGCCCTAACCAAGCAGAGCAATGCTAACCCTAACTTTAACCCTGAAGAGCAATGCTAACCCAAGCCCTAATCCTGCAGTGCAATGCTAACCCCAGCCCTAACCCTGCAGAGCATTGCCAACTGTGGTACAGTACCAGTAGAGAACACCATGCTGCAGTAGAATATCAGTGGGAGTTGCTGTGCAAGATTCCTTTAATTACACTGGACAGAAAATAAAACAGTATTCATACAATGGAATGTTTTTAAACTTGGTGAAAATCACCCTGTTGTGCTGCAATTCATGTGAAAATAGGACAACAGCAGTTCAGCCTGTAGTTACCCCTGAGAGGAAGGGTGGGGTCTGGGGGGAGGACCTCGTCCTTAGGACACTGGGGGGAAGGGGGAGGTTGGGGGATCGTAAACAACCAGGCAGTAAATCAGCCCCACTTCACCATCTGCCTGCGTTCCACGACCCCCCCCCCGGTGACAGCGAGCTGTTTTTGGCCCCTTGTCAGTGAGCTTGTTTTGTATCCTGTCAGCTGAGGGGAGTTTTTCATAGACATGTTTCTCATGCATTAGCTGTGTGAAAACAGCAGAACTGTGCAGCTTAGCCAAGTGTGGCTCACACCAGCAGAGCTGTGCACTGACTGCACAGATGGACTGTACCACAAGCGCAAACAGACAGCAGGTGGGGATGTGAGGAGGGGTCTGCAAACTGCTGTGTCGCTCACAGGGACATTCTGTGGCCAGGTACACACAGATTGTTCAGTCTGTAGGCCTGCTTCACTCCACCTAACCGTAACTCTTGTCATCTTCTCACTTCCTCCTGAAATCATTTGTCACATGCAGCGATGTTTAGGGTTAGATGTTTGTCACATGCTGTGATGTTTAGGGTTAGATGCTTGTCGCATGCTGTCATGTTTAGGGTTAGATGTATGTCGCATGCTGTGATGTTTAGGGTTAGATGTTTGTCGCATGCTGTGATGTTTAGGGTTAGATGTTTGTCGCATGCTGTGATGTTTAGGGTTAGATGTTTGTCGCATGCTGTGATGTTTAGGGTTAGATGTATGTCGCATGCTGTGATGTATGCTCTTGCTGATGTTTCAGATGTGACATTGCTATTCCATTTGTAAAGCTATGGAGGAAATAAAGGGATGTTTCTTTTCCAACAAGTTCAGCAAAGTTCTTTGCCACCACTCTTTGCTTCTGTTTTCTGATAGGTTAAATCAGGAGGCAAATTTGGCCTGAGTATGCCTTTTTTGGGACATAGGGGTACTAATCTTTATTTCATATTATTTCTGTGGGAAATTTGCTGTGTCCCTTTTTACTAAATACACACAAGCAAACATATCAGTGTGACCCACCATGCCAGAGAAAGGTTGGTTACACAGGTGAACCAGGAAAAGCACCTCAAAGGTCAACCATAAAGTTGATATGAGGTCAATGATATCACAGAATGCAGTTTTTTTTACTGTGTTTTATGCATTGCATGCACTCCACAGCAGGTGAGAGGTAGTGTGCAGTGTGTGAGATTAACCAGCTGTCTGTGATGATCCTGCTGAAGGGTGGTAATCACAGGTCTGACAAAGACAGGGTTTTGCAGAAGTCAGAGCAGCTTTGGTGTGGAGGCTTGGTTTGATTACAGTGTCACCAGACACCAGTGATCAGGTTACTGTCAGTAAAGTAGGTGAGCTGGAAAACACCTGCTTCACCCAAGGTACCCTTCCCATAAGCCTTTGCAAGACAAGCAGGTGTTTGGCATTGCTCCCACTCCTCCTGCATATCTGCACATACCTGCACAGTTTCCTTTTTTAGGGTCTGCAAAATGCATTCGACTCTCCCCTAAGCATATGTGCACATGTGAGCCAGGCTCTGGAGACTGAGTGAGTTTCTGCTCCTCAGTGGAGTAAGGACTCAGGGCCCCTCCTACAGCACTGCAATGCAGCAATGTCACTCCTTCACCTGGAGTCCATCAGGGCTGCAGTGGGACTTGGGCTGTCAGTATGAGTATCTGCCCTGAACAGAAAGCTGTGCACGCTGGAAACGGAGTGCAGTGCAGTCGTTTAAAATGTGCCTCCCATATGTTGCAGATTTACCTGAGATTAGTCATGCCATTGGCAGACAGAACTGGGGTTGTATCCCATAATGTAGCACTGTGGTTGGGCAACACGTGCAAAATCATCACTATAACTGCCATAATTATAATAAAAACTATATTAATAATTAACAATGTGCTCTCCTTTTGTACAACTGAGATTTTAGACAGGTCAATGGTGATTGCTGAGATATGGCTATCATTTTGTCACACACACTACTACTGCTAGATATCCGTAAATGTTATGCTAATGTCAGACCAGCGGCCAGACTGTGATTGTAAACAGGCAGTAAAAATATTGATATTTTACTGTAATTTTGTGATTAACAAAGAATATCCCCTCCTGCAGGATGTTTAATGTCATTGTCCTGCCACACCTGGACATGGGAGTTGATTAAGAAGATTGTCATATGAGCTGATACAACCTGACAGGTCCTGGGTTGTTGAGTTTAGAAGGGAAACAAGGACAATAGGCCCAGGACTGACCATTAAACCTATCCAGCCAGGACACAAGAGGGACAGGCGTAGGCCTAACACTAAACCGCTGTGGATGAGACTGCTCTAGAGAGTATCCATGACTGCAACACACTTGAACACCAACAAAGAACTGCTCTGCCGGTACCGCATGCCCCGGGAAACTGCTCCAAGCATTGGCAACTGTCTGTTTGTAAGATAATATTGCCTGAAATCTTTTTGATGTTTACTTTAATCATATTGGCCTTGCAAGTCACCTCTGACAAAAGTGTCTATGTAATGGATACATCTAAATGTATTAAAACGTGTATTCTGTATGTGCACAATAATGTTCCTTTCAAACACAATACAACATTGCCCTCTCCTGGATTTAGAGTGAAATGGTTCTTTCCTGTCTCACATTGTTTTCAACTCTATAATTACTTAAAAACCAGAGGTCGCTGTTCTCCATGGTTCTGCCTTCTCACAATTGAGCTGCAGTCTTTTCGCACCCTGAACCTGCACCGTCGTGAGTAATTTAAACTGATCTCGTCACAAAAATATAATCTCTGTCAAATTCAGTTTAGAAATTTTATTCTGGTTGTCTTGAAATTTATTGAATAATGAAAAAAAAGAAAACAAATAATCTGACCTCAACCTAATCTGTTGGGCTAATAGGATTTAATGACATAAAGATAAGAATAGTGACGCCGCTGAAGGGCTAGACTAATTGTACCCCAAACGCTGACAAAATAAGCAAGGGATTACACTATATGATTAAATACCTTTATATACCTTTATACCTGAGGGCACACTATATGATTAAATACCTTTATATACCTTTATACCTGAGGGCACACTATATGATTAAATACCTTTATATACCTTTATACCTGAGGGCACACTATATGATTAAATACCTTTATATACCTTTATACCTGAGGGCATGGGGCAAGCTGCGGTGTAAACTCAAAACGTATTGTGTACATTCGAAAATAGCCTTTATGAAGCAAGTAAAATAATATGTCGTGTAATTGACGTTCCGGTACCTAAGTTTCCCTTAGTAACTCAGGGGAACCCTCATCCGGCTTCAATAATTGGCCAATACCTCCCTTTGCTAATAGGACAAACGCGCTGTCATTCACTCTAATGAAGAACTGTCCCACTGTGAAATGCAAGGTTGACATGCCTTCTCACATGCGCATGTAGACTATTCTGTTCGTTCAGTTTATTTTCTGCGAAGTTACTAAGGAAGTTACATGTGCAGCAATTGCCGCCCATGGTGAAGTCGCGAAAGGTAAGAACAACCACTTTAAAGTCGCTAAGTCTGATGACCGCCTGGTTAGGGAAGACCTCGCTCCTCTGCTTTAAAAAAACACTACATATACTTATCAAAACTGCGTTTTATTACTGGCTCACAGATTTATTCAGCCTTTTGTACGTTAATAAAGCTGTACATTTGTATACAGACATGTCATAACTAGATTTTTGCAGTTCGACCTGAATCTTAACGGTAAAACATAAATAGCTGCGTGTGGATGTATACTATAGCTGAATACGTCGTCGACATTCCGAGACCATTCGGAATTGCACTAGATTGTGAAACGCCAAAGGCTACACAGTTGACGGTCATTCTTCTTCACTACAAAGCATTTGGCGACACAGTCTTTGACGCGCTTTTACGCACATTTTTATGTGAGAGTGGGTGTTTATACACATCACTGCCATGTCCCGTGGCGTGTCTCCAGTTTACATTTGGATCATCCGGTCAGCAAGAGAATGACTCGTGCTGTCTGTGCTAAAATTCATTCACAACTGTGCGTTGGATGGCTGAAGTTTGTCATTGCACATCGTCGAGGGACTTGTAACTATTCATTCGACCGTGTGTTACATGAAGCTGCTGGTTAAAAGCGCTGCCCTAGAGAACTACACGCCAGACAACATACACCCGGCACGCGTCCCCCTGTCCTATGCGAAAAGTAATTGATTCAGTTAACAAGTCCATGCACGTCCATTCTTGTGATTTACAACATGTTCAAAAAGCTTCAGTCGTATATCTAAAAGCATTTGTACTGTTTTTATTTGGAACGTTGTAGGGTACATAATATATTTATCTTCTATGGTTTAGAGTAGAGATCTTTTATTGAACAACACTGTATGTGGAAATAAAAACATTCAGTTGCAATTAAAATCATCATCTCTTAAGAATGCAATCAAAAGGCCTTATCTAAACAGCACAGATATATTGCAGCTTTAGTGATTGCAGTGTTTGTACCATCAGATGGCTATGACTAACATGCTTCAGTTTATTTGTTATCTGACAAGCCCAGATCTACTCTTTGAAATTTAACTGAAATATACCTCATTAAGATGTCAGATCAAATTTTGCTTTCATTTTCTGAGCTACACTGGATTATACTGCTGAATGCAGCTCCATGTATAATTTATTCAGATTTATATTGTTTGTGAGCCCCTAACCAAAGACAGTTTTCTATCATTATGTGATAGACAATAAAGCGTTTTGAATTTTGTATCTTGAATTGAAGCAATCAACTCCCGGTCAATGAAATGGTCTAATTTATGAACAATGCAAAATTCAGTAACAACACTAGACAATTTACAACATATACCCCCGATAATAATAAGTTAGATGTTTAGTAGAACATGAGTACTTTGTTTCAGGTTGGTTTTATAAACACCACCATACACAGTGGGTACCCAGGACTGTGAGTGAGGACACTGCTGGTCTACATGTAGGCAGCAGCTGAAGATCCCTTCCCCTGAGGCTGGTCACACACCTGAGGCTGGTTACACAGCTCACACACACCTGAGGCTGGTTACACACAGCTCACACACACCTGAGGCTGGTCACACACCTGAGGCTGGTTACACAGCTCACACACACCTGAGGCTGGTTACACACAGCTCACACACACCTGAGGCTGGTCACACACCTGAAGCTGGTTACACACAGCTCACACACACCTGAGGCTGGTTACACACAGCTCACACACACCTGAGGCTGGTCACACACCTGAGGCTGGTTACACACAGCTCACACACACCTGAGGCTGGTTACACACAGCTCACACACACCTGAGGCTGGTCACACACCTGAAGCTGGTTACACACAGCTCACACACACCTGAGGCTGGTCACACACCTGAGGCTGGTTACACACAGCTCACACACACCTGAGGCTGGTTACACAGCTCACACACACCTCAGGCTGGTTACACACAGCTCACACACACCTGAGGCTGGTTACACAGCTCACACACACCTGAGGCTGGTCACACACAGCTCACACACACCTGAGACTGGTCACACAGCTCACACACACCTGAGGCTGGTCACACACAGCTCACACACACCTGAGACTGGTCACACAGCTCACACACACCTGAGGCTGGTCACACACAGCTCACACACACCTGAGGCTGGTCACACACAGCTCACACACTCCTGAGGCTGGTCACACACAGCTCACACACACCTGAGGCTGGTCACACACAGCTCACACACACCTGAGACTGGTCACACAGCTCACACACACCTCAGGCTGGTCACACACAGCTCACACACACCTCAGGCTGGTTACACAGCTTACACACACCTCAGGCTGGTCACACACAGCTCACACACACCTGAGACTGGTCACACAGCTCACACACACCTGAGGCTGGTCACACACAGCTCACACACACCTCAGGCTGGTTACACAGCTCACACACACCTGAGGCTGGTCACACACAGCTCACACACACCTGAGGCTGGTCACACAGCTCACACACACCTGAGGCTGGTCACACACAGCTCACACACACCTGAGGCTGGTTACACAGCTCACTCACACCTCAGGCTGGTTACACAGCTTACACACACCTCAGGCTGGTCACACACAGCTCACACACACCTCAGGCTGGTCACACACAGCTCACACACACCTGAGGCTGGTCACACACAGCTCACACACACCTCAGGCTGGTTACACAGCTCACACACACCTGAGACTGGTCACACAGCTCACACACACCTGAGGCTGGTCACACACAGCTCACACACACCTGAGGCTGGTCATACAGCTCACACACACCTGAGGCTGGTCACACACAGCTCACACACACCTGAGACTGGTCACACAGCTCACACACACCTGAGGCTGGTCACACACAGCTCACACACTCCTGAGGCTGGTCACACACAGCTCACACACACCTGAGGCTGGTCACACACAGCTCACACACACCTGAGACTGGTCACACAGCTCACACACACCTCAGGCTGGTCACACACAGCTCACACACACCTGAGGCTGGTCATACAGCTCACACACACCTGAGGCTGGTCACACACAGCTCACACACACCTGAGGCTGGTCACACACAGCTCACACACACCTCAGGCTGGTCACACACAGCTCACACACACCTCAGGCTGGTCACACAGCTCACACACACCTGAGGCTGGTCACACAGCTCACACACACCTGAGGCTGGTCACACAGCTCACACACACCCTGAGACTGGTCACACAGCTCACACACACCTGAGGCTGGTCACACACAGCTCACACACACCTGAGGCTGGTCACACACACACCTCAGGCTGGTCACACAGCTCACACACACCTGAGGCTGGTCACACACAGCTCACACACACCTCAGGCTGGTCACACAGCTCACACACACCTGAGGCTGGTTACTGAGCTCACACACACCTGAGGCTGGTCACACACAGCTCACACACACCTCAGGCTGGTCACACAGCTCACACACACCTGAGGCTGGTTACTGAGCTCACACACACCTGAGGCTGGTCACACACAGCTCACACACACCTGAGGCTGGTCACACACAGCTCACACACACCTCAGGCTGGTCACACAGCTCACACACACCTGAGGCTGGTCACACACAGCTCACACACACCTCAGGCTGGTCACACAGCTCACACACACCTGAGGCTGGTTACACAGCTCACACACACCTGAGACTGGTCACACAGCTCACACACACCTGAGGCTGGTCACACACAGCTCACACACACCTCAGGCTGGTCACACAGCTCACACACACCTTAGGTAATTTGCTGAAGTTGCTGTGCTGTGTGTGAATATTTTGGCTTTAATTGATGGCAGAAGTCTTCAGTGTTGCAGGGGAGTGATGAAAATATAAAACACCAATTTGATCTATTAGTCAAAAGTCACATTAGCAGAAACAGGGAAACTACAAACAAACAAGGTCTAAATACAATTTTAAAAACTGTGAACATTTGCTGTTTCAATTGAAAGGAAAATATCAGATAAAATTTAAAAAATGGGAAAAAAATAAGATCTGATCTGATCAGTGACAGCTGGCTGTAACTGCAGCTGTGGAGACCGAACTGGCTGAGGTAGCTGCTCTGGTAGTGTCAGCGCTGGTGTAGCTAACCCTGGGTAGGGGCTGCTTCTTTTTTACTCACCACATAAAGGATCAAATATTATAATGTATTGGCCTCACGATCGCAGAAATGAAAAACAAACAAAGGAATTGCTGTTGTGGCACTGAAGTAGAGCACAGATGGGTTTAGCAGCAAGGCAGAGGGGGCAGAGGACAGAGCAACACTCGACCCGGGGATAGTGTGCTGTTTGGGGCAGGCCCAAAATAGAATGAGTGTTTCTGCAGTGCGAAAGGATTGCGCTCTGGGGACGATGAAAGTCGCCCTGGAGAACGGAGCCCCTGGGAGTGGCAGCTGGGTGGGCCTACCCTGCTGGTTTCAGCTCAGTCCACTCGGTGTCAGGTATCTGGGTTCAGATTTCCTCATATTCCCTGCCACTGTCAACATGCTGTACTTTTCTACACTGAACGGTGTGGAGTACATGGTCACCCTGTGTCATCTGTGATTTGTGAAAAGAAATTGGAGGATTTTTTACATGGCCGCTCCCACCTCACTGGACCCCCCTGACCAGTGGAGATGAGTAAATCACACTGTAGGCGGACTTCAGTCTTCCTGCTGTGCAAGCAAAGGCATGTAGAGACTCCAGTCCTTTGATTAAGCACACATTCTAAGTTACCTTTTTACTCGTAGAGTAAAATGTGTTACAGATAAACGTAGCTGGGTTTGGTTTTAAACAAGGCTGAGACGGAACGAAAAGGCTACAGAAGGGAGCAGGGACAATGAGGGTGGGAGTGGCTTAAAAGTGTGGGAGGGGTTAATGGGGGTGGGAGAGGTCAGGAATAAGTGTTTCTGCAGGTATTTTTGCAGGTCTTGCTTCTGCAGGTGTATCAGTGAGTATTTGTCTGTGTCTCTGCAGGTATTTTTTCAGGTGTAGCAGTGAGTGTATCTTTTTTCCACAGGTGTTTATGTCTGTCGTGGAGGTGCTGAACAAGTGGAGATGGAGTCAGGGCAGATTTCCCCAAAACGTCCTGGTAAGCTGCCATGAAGCTGAGGTGTTGGTGCTAATGGTACATGGAGATGGTAATGTATTTAAATTTAAACATTTAGCTTATCCACAGCACTGTACGTACTCATACTTTTATTTTCACTCAAGCAGCAACAAATTAAGTAAGTTGTAGAGGGGTACAAGAGAAATGCTCCACCTGGCAATCAAACCTGCATGCTTACAAGCCTGCTCAGTTCCCTAACCATTACACTATACGTCCTTCAGCAGTGGGGAGATAAAGCAGCTATTACGAGCAGCAAATGGAAGCTTTAGCTGTACAGAAAAATGAGTTACAAAGGTGTTAGCACTTGCAGCAATAAGAGAATTTACCTCTTGCAGTAAATGTGTATCAGTAGTAGTGGCAGATATAAGTGGTAGATCCAGGCATTAGTGTTAGTAGTAAGTTATATGTGCGAGCAGTAGATGGAGGCTTATGGGTTGCAAGGCATGTTAGGTTATGATGAGGAGATGTGCTGTTTCGGTGCTGCAGGTCTGGGCTCATCGCTGCTCTGTAGCCAGAACGGATCCTACTTCATCGAAACGCCGTATGGCTTCCAGCTGGACCTGGACTTCCTGAAGTACGTGGAGGAGATTGAGAAGGGATCAAAAGTCCGCCGGGCTGTGTCCAGGCCACAGCAGTCCGCACGACCCCCTAGACTCTCCCAGAGGGGCCCCGGGGCGGGAAACGCTCAAAAATGGACCTCCATAGAGTGCTTGACCCCTGGGAGCTGTGGGGAAGCCTCTGACTCTCAGCTCCTGGCCCCTGTGCCCCTGTCAGACGGGAGGGTAGAGCAGACACTGGCAGAGGCACGCCGCAGGCTGCAACAAATACAGCAGAACTGCTCCAAAGGCCCAGAGGAGCCAGGCGGGTCTGACTCTCCCCCAGGCTCCCCTGGTAACAGCTCCATAACAGCGCTCCACCCGCTTTGTCCCCCTACTCCACCCTCCCCAGCAGGCAGCCTGAGGGCAGGTGTGGGGCTGGAGGGGGTGGGGAGACTGGAGGAGGGTAGGCGGTCAGTGGCAATTGGGGACGATAGGCCACTGAAGGAAGGTGTGTTTTACTGGAGGACAGAGGTGCAGGAAGCGTGCGTGGGGGTGGAGCCTGTTGAGACACACCAGGTGGGGGTTGGGACCGAGGCCTGGCTAGAACCTGAGGCCGAGCTGCAGAGGGAACTGCAGGCTCTGCGCCAGCTGGTGGAGATCCAGCGTGAACGCATCCATGAGCTGGAGGCCCATCTTAGCCATGCTCAGCAGGAAGTGCTAAGAGCCCGACAGGAACAAGGGAAGTCCCAGATATTAGCAGCGAGTGAAATATGTCCCGAAGTACTGATGGGCAGAGCCCAGGTACAAATGGAGTCTTCACAGCCTTTAAACAGGACTGAGGGTCAGTTGAACTCACCTAGAGACACAGGTACCGATGAGGTGCCATGTAGCCCTGGCAGAGCCTGGAGTCCTGTCGTTGAGCGACATGATCAGAGCACTCAGACAGACTCCAGCCGCAGCACCAATGGGGGAGCTTTACCAGGACTGATCAGCAGGGGGAGCCAGTGGGAGAATCCTGATGAGGAGGGGAACAAATCTACCATTCCTGCATTGAAGAATGGGGAGACCACAGCCTCCAGACCAGCACCATGTAAGTGTATGTAGGAGTGAGTGTGTGTATAAGTGTATTGTGTTGGGTGTGTGTGAGTGAGTGTATGTGTGGGGTGTGTGTGAGTATATGAGTGTATGTGTGGGGTGTGTCTATGAGTGTATTTGTGGGATGTGTGTGAGTGTGTGTATGAGTGTATGTGTGTATAAGTGTATTGTGTTGGGTGTGTGTGAGTGAGTGTATGTGTGGGGTGTGTGTGAGTATATGAGTGTATGTGTGGGGTGTGTCTATGAGTGTATTTGTGGGATGTGTGGGGTGTGTGTGTGAGTGTGTGTATGAGTGTATGTGTGGGGTGTGTGTGAGTGTGTGTATGAGTGAGTGTGTGTGTATGAGTGTATTTGTGGGGTTGGGGACTCATCAGTCAGTGGAGTTGGGAGTAAGTGCTTCTTGAAGGTGTAGACTCACAGACCGCCCTGGTGGTGTATCCCTGAATTGCAGGTGTGCTGAAGTCAATCATGAAGCGGGGGGATGGGAGCAGCTCCTCAGGGCCCAGTGCTGGACGCAAGAAGTGCCTGCAGTTTGTAGGGATTGTCAATGGAGGGTGAGAAACACACACACACACACACACACACACACACACACACACAGGATCCTGGTATTTACTGTGAACCCTGTTTTACCAAATAATGTCACTGTACTGGCTCAGCTGAGCCTTGCCTGGCTGTTGTGGAGGCTAGTGTCGGAGGTGGTGAAGTGTAATGGTTAACCGGGTTAGGGTTGGGGTTAGGGCTGTTGAGTGTAGTGTTGGAGGTGGTACAGTATAATGGTTAACTGGGTTAGGGCTGTTGAGTTTAGTGTTGGAGGTGGTACAGTATAATGGTTAACTGGGTTAGGGCTGTTGAGTTTAGTGTTGGAGGTGGTATAGTATAATGGTTAACTGGGTTAGGGCTGTTGAGTTTAGTGTTGGAGGTTGTATGGTGTAATGGTTAACTGGGTTAGGGCTGTTGAGTTTAGTGTTGGAGGTTGTATGGTGTAATGGTTAACCGGGTTAGGGTTGGGGTTAGGGCTGTTGAGTTTAGTGTTGGAGGTGGTGTAGTGTAATGGTTAACCGGGTTAGGGTTGGGGTTAGGGCTGTTGAGTTTAGTGTTGGAGGTGGTGTAGTGTAATGGTTAACCGGGTTAGGGTTGGGGTTAGGGCTGTTGAGTGTAGTGTTGGGGGTGGTATAGTATAATGGTTAACTGGGTGAGGGCTGTTGAGTTTAGTGTTGGAGGTGGTATAGTGTAATGGTTCACCGGGTTAGGTATGTTGAGTGTCAAGTTGGAGGTGGTGTAGTGTAATGGTTAACTGGGTCTTGAAACTTAGAGGTTATAGGTTTAGTTCTCACCTAGAGCACTGCCAGTGTAACCATGAGCCTAAATGTCTTCAGTAAATACAGATGCACACTTTGGTGGTGTGTTTAGTGTGAGTCACTCTGGATACAAGAATATGCTAATTGTTAAAAGTCTAGTCCTGTCATGCAAAAATTAGAGAGTAGCTGTGGGATGGACTACATTTATTGTCCTGCAGATATGACTCAACCTCAAGTGAGGAAGATGAAGAGGAGGAGGAGGAGGAGGGTAGTTGGGGGTTTGGGGGCTCAGACAATGGTGAGGAGGACACTACCTGTGAGGAGAAGAACACCAACGCAGACAGCAACAGCGACCCAGATAAGCTGAAAGGAACAGACAATGAAGAGGAAAATGACAAGTATGCCCCCTTTTGGAGTCCACTGGTACTGCTGTGGGGTAGGGGAAAGACAGGAAATGGGACATTAGTCAAACACAGGGAACAGTGGGTCATGCTACAAATGTAAAGTCTTGGGACGTGGGTCTGAGAAGACAATCTCTTGATAATGTAAGGCTGTGAGCACATGGGTTTAAATTCTATTATCATTTCCCCCTTACATTTATTTCAAAATAATGCAGATGTGGCTTGTTGGAATTTCCTTTTTGTTTTGAATTCTTTATTGTCTAAGACATAGTTTAGGATCAGGAATCTGATGACCCCGGTTTCACCAGTATGGATCCCCATGATTCTCATGTTTCAACTCTCAGTCTATAATCTATTCATTTCATCAATTCAAAGTGTAACCAGAGAACTTGGCTTGTAACAGAAAGGGAATGACAGCATTACTTTACTAAGTTCACTTAGTTTAGAGTACTGGGATGTGAAATATGGGACTACCTCTATTAAGATACTCATTCCTCATGACATTGAAATGTCTGACTAAGAGCAATTAGCAGCTTGTTGGTACTCGTATGTGTGCGTGAGCTCCAAACTGAATCCCTCTCCAGTAAAAGGGGTGTCACTGTGTTGCAGGTTTGAGCTGAGCGCCCAGATGCGTGAGGCCTGTCTCATCCTGAAGAGCCACCTGGATGATGACCTCGATGCTCAGAATGAAGATGATGTGGTGGGTATCCCAGCATTCCTGCAGCACAGTCACAATGAAAACAGGTATTGCCTGCCCTGATCTGTCTCAAATACGACAAAAATTTATTTCATAAATAAAAAATGTAAAACTCTGTTCAAAATAATGTTGTTTTGTATTCTGTATGGTATCATTGTTGTTGCACAAGGATGAACATGTGAACATTTTGGGCTGATTTACACATGGTTTGAAACTAGCTCAAGTTGTTATGTCACAACTGGGTTTAATTTGCATATCTCCCCCATGATCCAATCAGGTTGCCTGGTAAATGTGGGATTTGACTGCTCTTTTCTATACATGCACTTTGGAAAGCAGTTTACTTTGGGCAGCAGTTTATGTTTTGAGGGGCTCTGAGGATTGCGCAATCACCAGTACTGTCTGCCAGTCAGGGCTATGGTTTATTAATATGAATGTCCAAACAGCATGCTCACTTCAGGGGGAGAAAAAGGTGAAGGTAAATTCATGATTATGTATTGACATTTTTCATTAAAAAAACTACACTTACATGTTGCAGGTGCCCAGGAATGATTTAACATTTGAAACTGAAATGACCACATGGCAACTTTTCATATGAATTTTTACATTTTAAAATATAATTTAAAACAGTATAGTTCCCTCTTGGGTCCAAGTGCCCACTGTACCTCAGCGTGAGCTTAAACATTCAGACTGCCGTCCCAAAGCAACAGGAATTATTGCTACAGTGACATTAAAGTAACACTGCAGTGTAATGGTGCAGTACCATAACCCTGACTTTGCAGTGAACTAACTGTTACCTTGCAGCTGTCCTGCAGTCGCACGGTGGAGCTGGAGTGGTTCCGTGTGTCCAGCAGAAAGACTGCCAAACCAGCCCATGTGACCAGCTACATGGCAGCCTTCTCAGAGGTTTTCCCTGGCCTGATGGAGTGCGTGGTCAACATGGCAGATGTCAACGGCAACACAGCTCTGCACTACAGCATCTCATACTCCAATTTTGACGTGGTCCGTCTGCTGCTGGACACAGGTCAGTGCTGTGGCAGGGTACCCTCACAGTGGGAGGAGCTTTACATAACAGAAAACAGACACCAGAGAACTCAGTCAGGCAGCAAAGCTCAGGTGAAGTAGGATCTTAAAGTGGGGTGGATCAGCTTCCTGATTATCAGACACAAGGTTCTGCACGGTTATGGAAAGGTTTTGTGCGGTTATGGAAACTCTCGCACTTCTGCTACGTATTCAAAATTTGGCGTTCCCTTCAGGACAAAGTTTTGGTTTGATTCAGCAGCAGACAGTGCCAGTGTTTTTATCAAGCTCAATCCATTGTGGAAAACCTGTCCTAGTAAAAATGCATTTCACTGAAGCAAAAAGAGCTTTCTACTTTTACATTCAGAACCACTGAGAGGATGACCACCATGTGTCCAAACTGAAAACCTTACCCCGACTCTGCATATGTAGAGCACTGTTTCAATAGAGGGAGACTGTATGTGTGTCTGGTGTGTGTGCGCTGTGTGAGTAAATCCTTCGTACTGTGCAGGTTGGTGTCGTGTTGACCAGCAGAATAAGGCGGGTTACTCAGCCCTCATGCTGGCAGCTCTGGCCTCACTGAGGGCGGCTGATGACATGCAGGTGGTCAGGCGGCTGTTCAGACTGGGCAACATCAACGCCAAAGCCAGCCAGGTGAGCCCCCAATCCCATCGCTTGCCACCAGATTCATCTTCACACATTACCAATCAAGCAAATGTAGCTGTGTCCCATTAGACTCAAATGCCTATTTTAAGACCGTATGTGAGGTGGCTCTGCTTACTGCCCCCTCACTGCCACCATGCTGTAGTGCTTGGTACTGCAGCAGATGCAAACACACACTCTACACTGCACTACACATGAGTATGCCAGCCATATTGCTGCACAGCTGCAGTATGCAGGACAACACAAAAGAATAGATCTGCCTGTACATCAGAACCACCATGAGCTAAGGCCTTATTGAAGGGCTAAATATAGAAAGTCAAGGGCTAAGTACAGTCGGTGAAGTACAATTCTCATTTTGGACCACAGCTGTAGTATGCTGCTTGCAGAAATGTGCAGAACATTATGCACACTAGCTGACTGGGTGGTATGGTAATGACCAAACAGAGTAATGAAGAGCAGAGGGTGGATTTGACCAGCGTTGGCTATGTGCGCAGGGAGGGAAGACGGCGCTCATGTTGGCGGTGAGTCAGGGCCGGATGGAGATGGTCTGGGCTCTGCTGGACTGTGGCGCAGATGTGAATGCGCGGGACAAGGGTGGCTCCACTGCGCTGATGTGTGCATGTGAACATGGTCGGGCACAGATCGTCTCTCTGCTCCTACAGCACCCCTGCTGTGACATCACCCTGCAGGACAATGTGGGTACTGCATGCAGCGTGTCCTCTTGCTACAACTAGCTAGAGTCTGCTTCCCGCAAAGCTCACCGTTTACTGCACCTGCTACTGAGGCCTACTTAAAGTTTTAGTGTTTAAGCACCTGTCTGGTGTCTCATCCCCATCATGTGGGACGATGATGACCAGACGCCTGCCTCTCCTTCCCTGTGCAGGACGGGAGTACTGCCCTGTCCATCGCCCTGGAGTCATCCCGCAGTGACATCACCGTACTGCTCTACACTCACATGAACAGGAGCATCGCCCACACTCCAACAGCTGTGAGTTCACCTGATCACACACTTCCACTGTGTCTGTGCGCAGTGTCACCAAATCACACACTTCCTCTCCTTACCACCATGCTTACTGCCGCTCCACTTTCAGCTGGTATCCCAACAGCTGGATGCAAAATGTTTGTTATGCATTTTAAATGTGACACATCTTGAGACTCGTGGGCTCATTGTAAATTTTCTCTGACTCTGTTTCAGGTGACAAGCAATGGGGTCCCAGGAAGGCCCCCTCTCCCCAGAAGGCCAAGGCCACACAGCCGCCCCCTAGCTGAAAAGACAGAAAAACTACATGTGTGATATTGTGATTTATGAACTTTATATAATGTTTACATGTTTATAGCAAACATAAACCCTTCATATACTTACACAGTGACATTTTGTTGTGTCTCCAGTTTCCAAAGTAAAGCTGGACGGACAGCAGTGAATGCGAAAGCCTGGTGGTTACAGGTCTGATAACGTGTTGAGTGGGGGCTTCCCCAGTATCCTGGCAACATTCACGCCTTGTCCCCCTCCTCCTCGGGGGGACTGGCTCCATGGTTCCCTCCCTCCTCACCTACAGCTGATGTGTGGTGAGCACTCTGACACTAAATGGCTGCCCTGCATCACCCAGGTGGTGCTACACACTGAATCTGAAATTTCACCAAGAACAAAACCAATGAAGTGCTGTTTGAGATGGCATGAAGACTGAGCTGTTTTCTATCGCACTGCATTATGGATCCAGCTATAAACTGACAGCATGTACATCATACTTTGTAAACACCTCTGGATAAAAAAAAAAATCTGCTCAATGCTCAAATAGAAATGGTTCAAAATTTTGGCTGGCTGGGGAATAGACCCTGTTAGCTGCTGATCAGTTTGATCATGACTAGTTTAAAGAGGCTCTGACCTGCAGACTGAAGACTGCTGCCGCCCTGAGCGTTGGCTGTGATCCATTTTTGTTGCCAGGAAGCCCTGCAAATAACAGGCTTCCTTCTCGCACAGCGCTGGTTGGCACAGTAACAGTCTCCATGGTTCAGATGTCAAACGGGGACAGTCGCAGCGTGCGTGCGGAAGATGGCCAGGACCAGGTGCTCTGTAACAGATGCAATTCACACACATCACCTCACTGGATGATTTGTGGCATCTTCCATTTCAGAGGCTGGTTATTTCTGGGGTGGCGGTGATGTCAGCCCACATGAAAAGCTTTCAAACCCTGATTACCTTATTTCCAGCCTTCCAACCACATCCATTCACTACAGTGATCAGAGCGACAGCTACCGGACCAGTAAGAAAATCAGTCACAGACAGCAAACAAGTTAAGGGCTTTTCAGTTATTTTAATGAGATTTTGAAAAGACATTGTTAGTTGTTGTTGGCCATTCCATTTTGGTAAAACTTATTGGCTTTTCAATAGGTAGGCCTGAGACACCTCTACATGTGCTGAGACGCAAAGACAGCTCAACGGCCTTCACTCAATCACTTCCCCATACTGATGAATGGCTTCCATAAAGAGATGTGTCAAGAACAATAGGGTTCAGATCCAGGCTGAAGTCGCGTTCACTGAGGCCAGCACAGCAAATACGTTCACATTCACACATTTAAGCAGGTACCTACAGTACACCTCAGAGGGACTTTACACACTATCCATTTACAGTATACAGCTGAAGAGATTCATTTAACACGGACTGAAAGGCAAGAACAAATGTGGACATAAAATAGAGCACAAAGTGACTTTCCAACCATCTCTTTTATTGTCAATCTGTGGGCGCTGAATGAGACAGCAGATGAAGCAGCTTCTGTAGGAGTCATATCCAGATCTCCATCTCCACAGGAAACTGCAGGAAGACAACCACAGTTTAACACCTGCATCAATGCAGACAATTCTCTAGCAGCAACTCAAACCAACTTTTAGAAGAAATGACTTCTGGGAAAACCAAATTCATCACTCGGTAAAAATGATTTCATTTGGTTTCTAGTTTTCCCAGCAACACTCCTGGACCAATGTTCTCTACAGTTGCAGAGTGAGTTGTAAAAGAAATCCATACGGTATGTTACTATGGCCACTGTAACGGAAAGCGCATTCGTAATCACGTTCAAAGCTAAATTAATGTGGTCGTTTTCAAACTGTGGCATGAGAAATTAACATTGTGTTGCAAAACCACTAATAATTACCAGGAAGAACCCTGTTTGCGGTAGAGAAAAAGGACCCGGTCTGGGACTGCATTCAGTGTGATTGATGGGTCTCACCTCCTATCGCAGTCTCTTAATGCATGGGTCTCACCTCCTATCGCAGTCTCTTAATGCATGGGTCTCACCTCCTATCACAGTCTCTTAATGCATGGGTCTCACCTCCTATCGCAGTCTCTTAATGCATGGGTCTCACCTCCTATCACAGTCTCTTAATGCATGGGTCTCGCCTCCTATCGCAGTCTCTTAATGCATGGGTCTCGCCTCCTATCGCAGTCTCTTAATGCATGGGTCTCGCCTCCTATCGCAGTCTCTTAATGCATGGGTCTCGCCTCCTATCGCAGTCTCTTAATGCATGGGTCTCACCTCCTATCGCAGTCTCTTAATGCATGGGTCTCACCTCCTATCGCAGTCTCTTAATGCATGGGTCTCGCCTCCTATCGCAGTCTCTTAAGGCATGAGTCTCGCCTCCTATTGCAGTCTCTTAATGCATGGGTCTCGCCTCCTATCGCAGTCTCTTAATGCATGGGTCTCACCTCCTATCGCAGTCTCTTAATGCATGGGTCTCACCTCCTATCGCAGTCTCTTAATGCATGGGTCTCACCTCCTATCGCAGTCTCTTAATGCATGGGTCTCACCTCCTATCGCAGTCTCCGGGCTTCTCTCTCAGACTCCAGCAGAGTAAGCACATCTCCCTCCCTCACTGGGCCCTTCACATTACGGATAATCGATCGCTTGCTGTCGTCCATGAAATCAACTCGGACCTGCAAACATTAAATAACAGCAAAGCAGTTTTTTACAACTTTAAACAACAATGGCTGTAATGAATCACCATATACACATCACCTCTTAACTATAATACATGTGAATTATTCAAAGATTAGTTAAAATGCAACTTAAACAGAGTTTACCCAACTTCCTTTTCTCCAAATCTTTGGGTGTGCAGGAAATTTGGTTGAATCATAAATTAATTTGCTACTCAAACAGGAATTTTCATGTGTGTGCAGGAGCCTTTAGTGGACTGCCTATGCCAGTGTGACAGGCTGTCACAGTCACACTCTGACCAGCTATGCCAGTGCGCCAGGCTGTCACAGTCACACTCTGACCAGCTATGCCAGTGCACCAGGCTGTCACAGTCACACTCTGACCAGCTATGCCAGTGCACCAGGCTGTCACAGTCACACTCTGACCGGCTATGCCAGTGCACCAGGCTGTCACAGTCACACTCTGACCGGCTATGCCAGTGCGCCAGGCTGTCACAGTCACACTCTGACCAGCTATGCCAGTGCGCCAGGCTGTCACAGTCACACTCTGACCGGCTATGCCAGTGCGCCAGGCTGTCACAGTCACACTCTGACCGGCTATGCCAGTGCGCCAGGCTGTCACAGTCACACTCTGACCAGCTATGCCAGTGCGCCAGGCTGTCACAGTCACACTCTGACCGGCTATGCCAGTGCACCAGGCTGTCACAGTCACACTCTGACCGGCTATGCCAGTGCGCCAGGCTGTCACAGTCACACTCTGACCGGCTATGCCAGTGCGCCAGGCTGTCACAGTCACACTCTGACCAGCTATGCCAGTGCACCAGGCTGTCACAGTCACACTCTGACCAGCTATGCCAGTGCACCAGGCTGTCACAGTCACACTCTGACCAGCTATGCCAGTGCACCAGGCTGTCACAGTCACACTCTGACCGGCTATGCCAGTGCACCAGGCTGCTGCAGTCACACTCTGACCAGCTATGCCAGTGCACCAGGCTGTCACAGTCACACTCTGACCAGCTATGCCAGTGCACCAGGCTGTCACAGTCACACTCTGACCGGCTATGCCAGTGCACCAGGCTGTCACAGTCACACTCTGACCGGCTATGCCAGTGCGCCAGGCTGTCACAGTCACACTCTGACCGGCTATGCCAGTGCGCCAGGCTGTCACAGTCACACTCTGACCGGCTATGCCAGTGCGCCAGGCTGTCACAGTCACACTCTGACCGGCTATGCCAGTGCGCCAGGCTGTCACAGTCACACTCTGACCAGCTATGCCAGTGCGCAAGGCTGTCACAGTCACACTCTGACCAGCTATGCCAGTGCACCAGGCTGTCACAGTCACACTCTGACCAGCTATGCCAGTGCACCAGGCTGTCACAGTCACACTCTGACCAGCTATGCCAGTGCACCAGGCTGTCACAGTCACACTCTGACCGGCTATGCCAGTGCACCAGGCTGTCACAGTCACACTCTGACCAGCTATGCCAGTGCGCCAGGCTGTCACAGTCACACTCTGACCGGCTATGCCAGTGCGCCAGGCTGTCACAGTCACACTCTGACCGGCTATGCCAGTGCACCAGGCTGTCACAGTCACACTCTGACCAGCTATGCCAGTGCGCCAGGCTGTCACAGTCACACTCTGACCGGCTATGCCAGTGCGCCAGGCTGTCACAGTCACACTCTGACCGGCTATGCCAGTGCACCAGGCTGTCACAGTCACACTCTGACCGGCTATGCCAGTGCGCCAGGCTGTCACAGTCACACTCTGACCGGCTATGCCAGTGCACCAGGCTGTCACAGTCACACTCTGACCGGCTATGCCAGTGCGCCAGGCTGTCACAGTCACACTCTGACCGGCTATGAAAGGGATTAACATACTGATTTAATTTGTCTGATCACTCTTTGATGCCTTTCCTAGCTGGGTGCCTGCAGGTTTTTTAAGTGAACATAGGTTGACCTGCTGGCTGTGAAACACGACAAGTCATAAATGGTGGACACAGTGGCAGCAGTGTGACACACAGCAATGGCCGGTCACCACGCGCACCAAACCTGTGAGTCCCAACATACACCATTCCCACCGGAGTTTAGGAGAGGTTCACAGTAGGGGGGAATTACATATCTTCGTCTCACTGGGGAAGTTTCTCTGTCTCACACACCCTGCAGCTTCCTCACCTGAGTACACTGACCCTGCGAGCCTGTCCGGCCCAGCACCTTGGTCACCTGAAACAAAATGAAAACGTTTTACAATAAATGTATTATCAAATTACATTCAGCCAGCACTAGTAGACATAATAACAGCCACTTCATCAACATGGGCAGCTTGAGACTTTTTTACAGAAAGATGTTCAGAGGGATATCAGTTCTGTGGTAATCACCTATGTTTAGAATTCTTTTGCTTTACTGACTATAAAAACATAAACCTGCAGCTGAAGCAAGACGTGATTATGGAATACTCAAATGTGGTTTACTTATGTTTATAGTGTAGCTGTAACTACAATTACAGTTACAAAGCGATTTGGTTGACTGTACGTTACTTCTACAGTCACTACCTACTACTATTCCTCATTTTCGAGAAACTTGGTAATTAACGACACGAATAATACAGAAGCGAACACAACATCCCGATTGGAGCTGTTCAATGATTCCGTACGGACTGCAAAGAAGGCAATTAGTGAGTACATCCCTGCTGGACTGCTGCACTCATATTACCCTTACAGAACATTAACGGTCGTTTACAATATACATTATTTAACGAGTGCTACCTTAACACACAAGCCATCAAGCCACATACCCAATGAAAATCATGGAGATCGTCAATGCTTTCAGCCAACACAAATTGTTAGCTACGTTCCAAGAGATAAACCATGCCTTTCGAGGAAGGACCAGGAAACTCCTGACATACTGCCTGCTAGTCAACGCTCAATAATCGGAAATGACCGGTTGAGACCAACGTAAACATGCCTGCTCCGCAACGTGATTCTTTAAAAGTCGAGTGTTTTGGAACCAAGGCTTTTGCACTTAGGGGGTACGAGGGACTCTAATAACGTTAATCAGCAAATGGTTCATTGAATAATCGAGGACGAAGCCTAAATTATTAGTTTCTTACCCTGGCGAGCTTGACAGGCTGCACACGACTTGCGTCCATGTCGGCAGCTTGAGTCAGAAGGGAAGTCACGTGTGCAGACGAGAGTTTATATTTTCACAAATAAACAGACGTTAAATATCAATGTAAATCAGTATATTTACAATATTGAAAGATATATACAAAGCTTAGGTCTTTATTTAAAAAAAAAAAATAAAAAAAATAAAAGACGTGTATATATTATCTTCCTCCCGTCGTACCTTGCGTGAATTTTGAAAGGATCGGCTAAGGAATGAGCCGCAGTGTTTCCTTTGGGCTCCATATTATTAGGCTTAAGCCATTCTTGCGTTTCAAAATATGACTTTTGAACTCAAATAACTGGCTAACCCTAACCCTAACCCTACACATCACGTCATGTAGTTTTAAAATAATTGTTGCATGATGATCCAAGTCCAAAAATTGACATGATATGAACATATAAGTGCTGTGGTCATAAAATTAATTTTTTCAGACTCCTGAAAACAATTTGCCACATGCTGTGATTGGCATTTTTGCACACCTACAAATGTTCTGAGAAAACGATGTGGTGTTACTGTGCTATCCAACTACATCACCACTCTCTGCTCCCTTCTACGACTATTTCTTCCCAGGTTGTTCCTGGAGTATGAGCTTGAAGGATTATTGTGCCTTTGCATCTACCTCATTTTAGCCACCTAGCACTGCAGATGTATACCTTGCATTTGTAACCCTTCAGTTTCAGAACAGGAACTAGCAGGATGTGATTCTATGATAGAGCACTCTGCTATATTATTGAATACTTCGGTCATTAATGTTCACCTCTGTGGTGTTGTTTGCAGCTTTACATTTTCATTTTTCCTTAACATCCAGCAGGCAGCTGCAATATCCCTATATATTCCATACATGAATATAGAAGACCTCTGATCTGATCCATACAAATTAGATCACTGTCATTATTTGAACGGTTTAGCTGCAGAGGTGTTAATGGGTTCATAGAGACTATTGAATCTGTTGATGAATCATGGCTGGGCAAAGTTGTATACTTTAGGTTTAATTAAACGAGTTTGTTCCATTGTGGCTTGACCAAGGTGCATCTGTAAGACTTTAATGGCTGTGGTTTAATAGTAGCTGTTCCTCCTAGCCTTCACTTTTCCTCAAAACCAAATCCTTAAATCACGTTGTGCTAATCCCCATGGACAGTATTTATAACTCTGCTTAAGATAGAGGGAAGATAAAAGAAGCCAGAAGCCAGATTATGACCCCAGTGGGCGGAGGGTTTGAGGGCGGGGGTGTACTCTTGATCTTCTGCTGTGCTAAAAACACAGTCTTCCTCTTCTTTATCCCTTTCTTCCTTAGCTGCCTGTGCACCTTGGAGGTTGGTGTCCTCCCTGTGAAACGTCAGTGGACCAGGGATTCCCAAAACAAGCAGTTAGCTGGGGCCAAACGATAAAGGATTATTGCAGTGTGTTTGGGTTCAACCTGCTGCCAGGCAGACGCAAAACAGCTGCATAGAATTTTGGGTTGGTCCCCCTCCTTCTTTGTCACTATGGATACCCCCAGGAGGCACACCCTCAAGAAGCTGAAGAAGAGGCGCTCCAGCCTGTTTGCCAACCTCAAATTTGCTGGAAGCTTCTCGCAAAGCATGGAGGTGGAGTCCAGTGCTTTCCCCTTTGCCCAGGACAGTTCAGTCAAGGCCTGGACATCCATGGACCACCTGGACAGCCCCCTGCCCATTCCAGAGGAGCCCGCAGAGAGTGGCCCTGGGGTCAGGAAACCAGCAGCCGAACCAAGGCCCCATAAGAGGCAGTCCAGTATCATCCACATCAACGTGGGGGGAAAGGTGTTCAGTATTCCCAAGCACATGGCGGTGAGGCACCCCCATACCCGCATCGGCATCCTGGCCCTCTGCACTGACCCAGTGCGGCGGCAGCAGCTCTGTGATGACTACTCTGTCCACACCAATGAGTTCTTCTTCGACAGAGATCCCACCTTTTTCCACTACATCTCCCACTTCTACCGCAGCAATGTGCTGTGGGTGATGGAGGGGCTGTGTCCTGTCAACTTTGAGGAGGAGATGGACTTTTGGGGGCTACGCATGCGTGACACACAACGTTGCTGCCGCATCCTGTTTGAGGAGAAGGTGGATGAGCTGCGCGAGCAGCTGAAGGTTAACCGTGAGCTGATGGCGGAGATTGACCCCCAGCATGATGAACAGGGGTTCCAGACCATGCTCCTGGGTGGCCTACGCAAGGCCGTGTGGAATTTAATCGAAAACCCCTACTCCTCACTGGCCGCCAAGGCCTTCGCCATCTTCTCCAGCATCCTTGTGGTCGTCTCCATCGCGGCGATGACCCTCAACACTGTGTCTGAGCTGAAGGGCCCCACCATTTATGGCAAGACCTACATGGAGTGCGTGGAGATCGTCTCCATCCTCTTCTTCACCCTGGAGTACTTCCTGCGCCTGCTCACCACCTGCAACGTGTTGCGCTTCCTGCGGAGTGCACTCAACTTTGTGGACCTGGTGGCGGTCATGCCCTATTTCATCCAACTGATGTTTGAGGCGATGTCTGACCAGGAGGACGTGAGCTTGCAGGACGACCTGCGGGCCATGTCGCGGGTCAGCAAGGTCAGCAAGGTGCTGAAGGTGGTGAAGCTCATGCGCATCTTCCGCATCCTGAAGTTGGCGCGTCACTCCACCGGCATGCGGGCTTTCGGCTTCACCTTGCGCCAGTGCTGTGAGCAGGTCTGCTGCCTCTTCCTGTTCATCGCCATGGGTATTTTCACCTTCTCCGCCCTCATGCACTCCGTGGAGAATAAGGTGGAGGGGACACCCTTTAGCAGCATCCCTGACATCTGGTGGTGGGCAGCGGTGAGTATCCAAAATGCCTGACTGCCAAGCCATTTCACAACTCTTCACAGCCTGCAGGGCAGCTTAGTCTCACTGCTGCCAGGGGCAATGCACAGTGGAGCTTCATTAGACCAAACATGGGCGGAGCCATCATATGCTCGTTGACTTACCCTTTTGAAAATAATCATTGGGTTTGGTGTGGATTGCAAAGGCTTTTGATTTACTCAGGAAAATCATTAATTGACAGCTCATTGCTGACACTTCCAGGGATTTGATAAACTTCTCTTTTCCATCATTGTTTACATGCAGTTTGGCTGCAGGCAAAAGTGTCAGAAATTCAAAATTGTTTATGACTTCATGTTGTTTTGTTGAAACAGTTGTTATTGTGAGAAATACAAGAGTACTGCATGTGCATGGTTAAACCACTTGGGTGATTCTAATATCAAACCTGAACAACTTATAATATATTATATTTTTGAGCACCACAACATTGGCAAACTAAGTCTCACCCAGATTTTTGTGGGATAGCTTAAATATACTTACCAGGCAAATCCCAAAGCTCAACAGCTGTTTTTACTTTGATTTTGTTTGGTTTCTGCTTTTCTGATTTAAAATGATGGAGTCAGGGTGGTAAAATGCCTGCTGTTTTTCACTTAATGTTTGTCATCCAATACCACTTATTAAGAAAGGTGATTGGGGGTTGTTTACTCTGCACCCTAAGCAGGGTGAATATTAGTGGAGTAACATACATGTTACAGCATTTTATAAGAAATATCCGGTCCATAACACCTGAGCTCTGTCAGAGAGGGCAGTGTTTCAGCCACACGGGCAGGCGTTTGGGGGTCGGCACATGGCGTGATGGGGGTGTCCCTTGTCCTGCAGGTGAGCATCTCCACGGTGGGGTATGGCGATGTGGTGCCAGTGACCGTGTTGGGGCGTGTGGTGGCCTTCTGCTGTATCTCCTTTGGGATCATCCTGAATGGTATGCCCATCTCCATCCTCTTCAACAAGTTCTCTGACTACTACGCCAAGCTGAAGGAGCAGGAGCACAACTATGTGAACACACAGCGCCGGCTGGAGCTCCGCACCCGCCTGGCCCGCCGTCTCAACAGCTGCTTCGGACCACCGCCGGACGAGTCTGAGGAGAACGAGCAGCAGGGAGAGCGCAGGGGTGACCCCAGCCGGCACTGTCACTGCACCCCCCACCAGCTCCAGCGCTGAGCCCCTGAACCCCTCCAAACTTTGGGACATGTTGCTGGTGTGATCCCAGAGGTAGATGTTGCTAGAACCCAGCTCTGCATCCACCAGAGCTGGGAGGATGGAGCCAAGGCCACCAGGATACTGCCACCATCTGGTGATGGCAAGAATAGCACCATGGCTCGCTTTCCTTTGTGAAGGCATCATAAAAGCCTGTAATCATCACAGGTCAATGCAGGGCAGCTTTTAAAATAAACCTTTATGTCACAATAGAGAGATGTCTAACCACACTTTGTGTAAAAATGCATTCAGTCAGTCTTTATATTTACTAAAATTAATTTAGCAGGATTTCTATTCGGACTCTCAAACATTATCATAAAAATGATCAAAAATTATTTTAAAAAATAAAGCTCATGGTTCATTTTGAATGTGTCTGCTCAGTTGTAATTGTAAATGAATTTGTAAGTATTTATGCAAAGAGAATTTCTGTGTGCACCTCGACTAATCCTGTGCTGCTGCTGAGAGCCATATGAGTCCAGTTACCAAACTGAGCTGTCAGCCCTCTGTACAGTGACCTGCTAATCCCATGAGCTCGCTGAAAGGGTTATGTAAGTGCCGTATAAACACGAGATTACCGGGGCTGTTTAAGAGCCGTGGTTTTGTTTTAAAGGCCCAGTTAACTCATCACTACTGTTTTAGCTATATGCTCCATCATGAAGTTTTGAGGTTGTTACAAACACACTCCATACTGAGCCAGTGCTCTCTGCTTCAATGAGTATTTCTCAGGGTAACATCAGGATTCATGATCAGATGGAGCTCACCAATAAAATTAGTATCTTCACATTTTTTTGCTCTGAGAGCATTTCAGAACGACTGAGAATGTTTGTATTGTGTTGGTAGTGTTTGTTGTTAGGTGTGTGTTTTGTGTGGATAGTGTGTGTTTATGGGTGTGTGTATTGTGTGGATAGTGTTTGTTGTTAGGTGTGTGTATTGTGTTGGTAGTGTGTGTTTTGGGGTGTGTGTGTATTGTGTGGATAGTGTTTGTTGTTAGGTGTGTGTATTGTGTTGGTAGTGTGTGTTTTTGGGTGTGTGTATTGTGTGGATAGTGTTTGTTGGTAGGTGTGTGTATTGTGTTGGTAATGTGTGTTTTTGGGTGTGTGTATTGTGTGGATAGTGTTTGTTGTTAGGTGTGTGTATTGTGTTGGTAATGTGTGTTTTTGGGTGTGTGTATTGTGTGGATAGTGTTTGTTGGTAGGTGTGTGTATTGTGTTGGTAGTGTGTGTTTTTGGGTGTGTGTGTATTGTGTGGATAGTGTTTGTTGGTAGGTGTGTGTATTGTGTTGGTAGTGTGTGTTGTTGGGTGTGCATGGCCTCCTACACACAGTTAGCTGTCAGAAGGCCAAGAAGCACTAGGCTCCTAACAGGATTGGAGGAGGATCATAGCCTTACAGAAGCTGCATTAGGGGCCGTAATCTTCATGGAACAGAGCCAATTAGGGTACCTCACCGTGTCTCACAGCCAATCAGGGCAGGCCAGGGCTCTGAGCGCAGCCAGTACCGGATTGTGACTGCAACTGTGACTGCAGTCAGTCATAGCACTGTCACAGAGCAAAGAGACTGACAGCTGGGCTGTAAGAAAAATACTCTGTGGACTTTCTGTGCTGATAGCATTGCTTTTATTGTCATATGCAGTAAGAGCTTGTCCAAACATTGGTGGTTGTCCCTGGGTTATGCTCCTTTTAGAAACCTCTCTTCCTGCCTTTTGTGGTTTTGTGCCTGAAAATAATACATGTCTTCTGTATTCTATATTGAAACAGAATATTTTTAATCTTTAGAATAGCTTTAAAGGGGAGGATGGGGGTGGAGGGTGTGGGAGACACATAGATTATGGTCAAATGAGTTGAGATTATGTCCAACACACCCCAGTAAGCACCCTACTGTAAGCATTGTAGCACGGCTCACCCTGGCTTATAGGCAGGTCAGGGCCGGGGGGCTGCGTAATAGATGTGCAGTGGCTCAGTGCGCACTGTTTTACCCATCAGATCAGACAAAGAATGGAAAAACTACTCAACTCTCACCATCAGAACGCCTGTCCTGGATAGCCATGGTGACATTCATTGATCAAAAATTGTATTTAACCATGTACTGTGCACATTTATCCTAATGTTTCCTCTCTCTGAATTTGTAAATATTTTGTTATTTTGTTACACATGTAGATACCATGTTGTACAGTATCTACACAAAGTTTATTACACTCTTAGATTCTCTGCCAGACCTAAACATAATCACAAAACATTATTAACACATCAGGTAACAAACCTAACCCTAAACCCTAAACCCTAAATCCTAACCCCACATGCCATTAAGCTCCCAGCCACTAATTCTGTGACAACAGCTAAATAAAATATTTTGATCCAAGAAGTGAATGTGTGAAATCAGACAACAGCTCCATAAAGAGCTGCAACAATAATTGCTTTTATGACGACATGAAACTTTCATATTGTATGAACCACAGAGACTATAGAAAGAAAACCATTACAAAGATAACTGAGTGATTTAATATTGATTATACTGGTATGTAATGTTTTCCATTTTAGGGAGTACATAAGCAAAAATTTGAGGTATAACTATTAAAAAAATGATGTCATAAACTCAACAGCAGAAGTCAGTATGTGTCATATATGCATTATTTGCCTTCACAAATTAAATATGAACCTGGTCATTACTGTTAGTGCTGAAACATTAACTTTATAATTACAATCATTATATTTACTGTCTGAATGCTTTTAGTATTCATGTGTACAATGGTGACATTCACAGGGAAAAAACCACAATAAATATAAATCAAAGAAAACTAAAATAATTACTCCCACTTGATGTTGAAACCCCTTATCACACATAGACACTGCATTAGAGATATATGTGATCATGGATTGGCATGGGGGGTTCAGCAGTACTGCACCAGCTCACTCATGGTACAGCCTGACCTGCAGCACACCCCAGCGGGGCCAGCGCTGCGTCGGGCTCGAGCTGGCTCCCTGTCCTGGAGGACAGGCCTGTCTGCCCTGGCTGCTGACTGGGGGCCTGAGGTGGGGGGCAGGCCAGTATCCAGGGGGGCTGAGGCCTCTGGCTCCCTCATCAGCTGGTCCCACATCTCTCCTGCAGACGGACAAAGACAGACACACAGACGGGCTTGAATAGGGCAGGGAACTTCTGTCCTCCCTCCTTTGACTGGCGGTGGTGGACAGCATCCAGGACAATTCTGCGCTGTCACCTCCCCCTCAATGCCAGAAAGCCAAAATATCTGATGGCAATTTTTAGTGCTCAGAGACATCGCAGTTGGCAAAATTGACAGAGCAAAAGGGTCCCTAACTGAAACAGGTGCATTGCAAAGGGAGCCCTGAGGTAGCGATTTGTGCCTTCATTTAGTCACGTTAAAAGCAAAGGTGCACGTAGCTGTGTGCTATATGTGTGAGAGGACATGAAGGAGCAGTGCTATAGGAGTATGGAGAAACCATCTGCATGGTTTAAGCTCTAGGTCCATAGGGCTCCAGAATAGCACATTTCACATGTTTTCCTGACAGCCACACACATTTGAGGTTCTGCACCTCATGTTTGTATCCAGCTCTCAAATTCTGAGCAACTCTGTTCCTCAAGTTCCACAGATGTTTCTGTTTTATGTTTCCTGTTTAATATCCAAACCACAAAAGGGAAATCCTGTGTCCTGAGAATAGAGGTACTATCATGCATTTGTTCCAACCATCAACTTAACCAGCTGATTTCACTAATGAGCTACCTGGCTGAAGAGCTGTGCTAATTACAATCAGCTGGTTTAGTGCATGGTAGAAACAAATAAATGGTAGTACTTCAACTTTCTAAAGCTGGGTTTTCCCCTCCAGGCTTTAATTACATTATCATACAAATTATTATGCTTGATTAAGCCAAGTAACCATTTTCTGGAGTTTGTCTCAGTCTTTTCTGGAGTTTTTTGGCTCAGATAATCAGGTAAGTGCTCAGAATGTAATCAGAGCTTTGGTTGGAATAAGGTCCTCTGCAGGGCCTGGATGCCCACCTGAGCAAGCTCAGCTGAAGAGGCCAGTTCTGTTCTTTAAGGTGAGAGGCACACTTACCACCCGCATGGACCTGCATCGGGTCCAGGTCTGCAGGAGATCGCCTGTGGCGGGAACCCCCACAGGAAGTGACGACCATCCGGATGAACTCACGTCCACACAGCTTCACCCGAACATCCTCACGCCCTTGCGCCCCCTGCTGGCAGAGCACAAGCAGGATGCATAGGAACACAAAATGGTGGGTAGCCATCGCTAAAAGCCCAGGAGACAGGATAATGGAGTGCAGGAGAGAGTAGAGTCCTTTTGGGGGGCGGTGCAGCTGGCGCTGAGATGTGGCTGTCCTGAAGAAGGTTGTGGAAGCTTATATACCAGCAGGCTCAGGCAGGGCCTCTGTGGGCTGGCCAAGGAACCTCCTGGCCTTGACCAGAGAAAGGCATGTTCTGTGTCCTGGACTTCATTATGACAGTGCTGGAGGAGAATCCACAAGGCCAGAGCTGGCACCAGAGAAGGACACGTCACCTGGTGATCCATCACACAGGCCACGCCCTTGACTGCTGCCCATAGCCATACCAACACATCACCATCTCAATCTGCTGCACACAGCCATACCAACACATCACCATCTCTATCTGCTGCACACAGCCATACCAACACATCACCATCTCTATCTGCTGCACACAGTCATACCAACACATCACCATCTCTATCTGCTGCACAGCCATACCAACACATCACCATCTCTATCTGCTGCACACAGCCATACCAACACATCACCATCTCTATCTGCTGCACACAGCCATACCAACACATCACCATCTCTATCTGCTGCACACAGCCATACCAACACATCACCATCTCTATCTGCTGCACACAGCCATTCCAACACATCACCATCTCTATCTGCTGCAGACAGCCATACCAACACACCGCCATCTCTATCTGCTGCACACAGCCATACCAACACACCGCCATCTCTATCTGCTGCACACAGCCATACCAACACACCGCCATCTCTATCTGCTGCCCACAGCCATACCAACACACCGCCATCTCTATCTGCTGCACACAGCCATACCAACACATCACCATCTCTATCTGCTGCACACAGCCATACCAACACATCACCATCTCTATCTGCTGCACACAGCCATACCAACACATCACCATCTCTATCTGCTGCACACAGCCATACCAACACACCGCCATCTCTATCTGCTGCACACAGCCATACCAACACATCACCATCTCTATCTGCTGCACACAGCCATACCAACACATCACCATCTCTATCTGCTGCACACAGCCATACCAACACACCGCCATCTCTATCTGCTGCACACAGCCATACCAACACATCACCATCTCAATCTGCTGCCCACAGCCATACCAACACATCACCATCTCTATCTGCTGCACACAGCCATACCAACACATCACCATCTCTATCTGCTGCACACAGCCATACCAACACACCGCCATCTCTATCTGCTGCACACAGCCATACCAACACATCACCATCTCTATCTGCTGCACACAGCCATACCAACACACCGCCATCTCAATCTGCTGCACACAGCCATACCAACACATCACCATCTCTATCTGCTGCACACAGCCATACCAACACACCGCCATCTCTATCTGCTATTGTGGGGGCTATGGCCAGGGTTGAGTGTAAAGCATATTGTGGCAAATGTTTGTGAAATTGTCTATGGCTCTTGGTAGTTTTGGAAGGCTCTTAAAAGGCCTGTATTGTTTCAATTGTGAATATTTCAAACAAATTGTTTTGTACTCTATGTATTCTGGCTATTTTCTTTTTTCTTTCTGTAAACTTGGCACATTCGCAAAAGAGGCTCTTATCCCTCAATGTGTTTTTTCCTGAGTGTAAATCAAGGTTAAAGAAAATAAATGCACTGCGCTAAGGTGGATATCAACACTGAAACAGAGTAATATTGATACATAGAGAAGTTTAGATCCATAGATAAATATTTATTTTAGTAAATATTTCTTTCTTGACCACAGGAAAAGAAATGACAATATCATTGTACTTTTTCCCAGGATAAATAAAACAAATATGAATATTATGTACATATGTCTGAAAATCAGATAACAGCAAAAATCTGATTACAGCCCAATTTTTTTGGCAGAGAAACGTTCTGCCCATATTTCCATGGTGAATTTATTTCCTTTATGATAAGATAACAGCTGCAACCCTGCAGACGTATTTTCTTACACTGCGTGTCTGTATTTATCTTGAAGAATGGAAGCTGACTGGATCAGGGTGCAGGTGTGAGACTTAGGGGTCAAGGAGACAGCCACTCCCTGCTCTGATATGTTACTTTTAAAGACAATTTGTCCATTTATTACCAAGCAGTATGTAACAACCAGACAATATCAACTTTCACACATGGACATTTTATGTAAAAGATTTGAAATAGCTATGGAAAGTACAATTATGTTCCAGAACAAAACATCTTGTGCATGTGATCATGGAAATATCACGTTTATTCATGTGTCACTATGTGTGCAAAACTTTTAGAAAAGTGATGCAAAACTCCTGCTGAATACATTTGATGATGAATGCCATTCAGGATCCAAATGCATAAAATGGTAATATTTAAAAATGTATGAGAAATTAATTTTGAACATTTATGATTCTTTTGATTAACTCACAGGTCTAACAAAACACTAAGGAGTTTTGATCATCAACTTCTTCATCACAGTGTTGTCTGTTGTCCTGCTCAGAATACCGACTTGACTTGAGACATATATCCTTCAAAGCATGAAAGCATGTTGGCAAAGCAACATGCTTAAAAGCTTCATTTCTGGTGACTGATTACCAAATGAGATGTTATAGAAGAATATTGTTTACCAAGAGGACTGAGAAGAACCAGTGACAGCTACCACAGTTTGGTTTCATTGGTTCTGCTCACTCATAAATTGGGAGAGAACATAAAAAAACAACAAATAAAATAGAAGAAACTTCACACTTTTGTGGGAAGAGTGATGGGTGGAGTGATGAATGAAAATGCTTGCTTGCATTATCAGATTCTCTGTCTGTCCTGTGCCATGACTCAGCTGCAGTAACAAATTGTGACCACATGGAGGGAGTATTGCCATTGTTATTCACTGAGGTGGCCGGTGGAGCCGTATTGAAAAACAGCATCCTCTCCAGTTTGGAGAAACACACAAAATGACAGCAACCTCCCTGTTCCTGACTTGTGGCTGTGTAGAGTGATTGGATTCCTTGATATTTTTTCAGGAGAGAATAAATAAGTGAACTGTTTCTCATATGGATTGAATGACAATGCAGTTGTAGATGAAACCACTCCACTATACTGTATAAATACACTCTACACTGCAATGTACACAAACTTTGCACTACACTGTAAGAACACACTCTACACTGTATTTTACACACTCTGCATTATAGTGTGCACACACTGTACACTATACTGCATAAACACACTCTACACTGTATTTTACACACTCTACACTATGCTGTATAAACAAATTCTACACTGCACTGTTAACACACGCTATGCTATACTGTATAAGCACACTCAACACTGTATTTTACACACTCTACACTATGCTGTATGCTGACATTCTACACTGTGCTGTACACACATAGTCTACACTGCCCTGATTGAACACACAATGCTGAGCTGTACATAAGCACTCAATAATATCCTGAACACTCACACTGTGTTCTCAGGATGAGCAAGGAGGGCGATGTCTGGATATCATGCCAACTTCTGCTTAACTTTTTAATTGCATCAATTAATTAATGTGATTTGACAGTTTGGCTACATTTTGGGCTCATGAATGACATCCAAGAACTGTTCTCATTTCTGCTCAGAGTTTCACTGTGGTCTAATTTAGTTTTGGCATGAATACATGCAGCTCATTAGTTGATTGAGTCAAGGTAATTAGAAACAAAGTGCTGGTAGGGCAGGCATCCAGGCATAGAGTTCACTCATATTCATCTTCTGCACTGAGAAGAAGAGTTTACTCATATTCATCCTCTGCACTGAGAAGAAGAGTTTACTCATATTCATCCTCTGCACTGAGAAGAAGAGTTTACTCATATTCATCCTCTGCACTGAGAAGAAGAGTTCACTCATATTCATCCTCTGCACATCCTCTGCACTGAGAAGAAGAGTTCATTCATCCTCTGCACTGATTTACATCCTCTGCACTGAGAAGAAGAGTTTACTCATATTCATCCTCTGCACTGAGAAGAAGAGTTTACTCATATTCATCCTCTGCACTGAGAAGAAGAGTTTACTCATCCTCTGCACTGAGAAGAAGAGTTTACTCATATTCATCCTCTGCACTGAGAAGAAGAGTTTACTCATATTCATCCTCTGCACTGAGAAGAAGAGTTTACTCATATTCATCCTCTGCACTGAGAAGAAGAGTTTACTCATATTCATCCTCTGCACTGAGAAGAAGAGTTTACTCAAATTCATCCTCTGCACTGAGAAGAAGAGTTTACTCATATTCATCCTTCTGCACTGAGAAGAAGAAGAGTTTACACATCCTCTGCACTGAGAAGAAGAGTCATCATCCTCTGCACTGAGAAGAAGAGTTCACTCATATTCATCCTCTGCACTGAGAAGAAGAAGAAGAGTTTACTCATATTCATCCTCTGCACTGACTGAGCACTGAAAGAAGAGTTTCTCACATCCTCTGCACTGATTCATCCTCTGCACTGAGAAGAAGAGTTTACTCATATTCATCCTCTGCACTGAGAAGAAGAGTTCACTCATATTCATCCTCTGCACTGAGAAGAAGAGTTTACTCATATTCCTCTGCACTGAGAAGAAGAGTTTACTCATATTCATCCTCTGCACTGAGAAAGAAGAGTTCACTCATATTCATCCTCTGCACTGAAGAAGGTTCACTCATATTCATCCTCTGCACTGATTCACTCATTCATCCTCTGCACTGAGAAGAAGAGTTCACTCATATTTATCCTCTGCACTGAGAAGAAGAGTTCACTCATATTCATCCTCTGCACTGAGAAGAAGAGTTCACTCATATTCATCCTCTGCACTGAGAAGAAGAGTTCACTCATATTCATCCTCTGCACTGAGAAGAAGAGTTCACTCATATTCATCCTCTGCACTGAGAAGAAGAGTTTACTCATATTCATCCTCTGCACTGAGAAGAAGAGTTCACTCATATTCATCCTCTGCACTGAGACGCAGTGGGGTACACTCCCCTCGAACCCATCTGTCATTACTCAGAGGTAGATGGGGGGGTCAGTCTTAGCTTACCCCCCTTGGGCACAAACACCACAAGGTCACACTGTTAAACCTCTCTTTCCATGCTTCCTTTACCACAGTAGCTTCTTTATTCTGTTTGGTTCTGTTCAGTCTCTCTCTCCCTCCCTGTCAAATTAAAAAATTGACAGTGACTGCTGCTGTAAAATGATACCACCACTAACAGCAAAAACAACTGTCTTTGTAAAGAGCTGACTGCTCCTTACTGCGAGGAGAACTCTTGTGATAGAACTGGTATATGAAAGTAAGCAATCAATACACACAATACAGTGTATGACAGTGAATGTGTATACAGTGAATGCACAGCATTACGGACACACCTGCAGCTCTGCATGGGAAAGGGCACACACACAGTGTCTTCCTTATGTCTCGGGGACGCTGGGCAATGGTACAGAAAAGACTACAAAAGACTACAAAGGCAAACGGTGAGCCCACCAGACATTAACAGAAATGTTCACTGGGAACATTACTATCGTTACATTAGCCGACTGAAAACGTTTCATTATTTGTACACCTTTCACGGAATTTAAGGAACGTTGTGGGAAAGTTTTATTTACCTAAACATTAACTTCTGCTTTGCTGACTTCACTTGTTCTAGCAATATGCTTCCAATGTTTTTAATTAGCGCGTTTTTGTTACTGCAGGACGTCGTATCCGTAGTTTCGTGCCCTTACCTTTCGACGTGTGCGCACGGTTACCTGAAAATGAGTCGTAGGCTGTGAAAAGTTCCAAAGCTATAAGGACAGGCAGCTTACTTAATCTATGAATAAACAGGAACCTTTTATAACATTTACTTCATAGTTGTCTGTATTTATTATGCATAAGAATTTCATGTTTTTGTGTTGTTATTATTATGGTAATTTCAGTAAACTTTGTCCACCGTTAATGTTCTCTGAGTAAGTACAAGCCGGACAACGAGGGGCTGTTGATTTGAGGTAAGTTAACGTGTCTTTACTTAAGGTAATTAAAGCTGATTAATGTCAGCTTTGAACACACAAACACAAAATCAGGGCAGGGCAAACGTCTTATTATCCTTCTTTCTAGCGATATGGATGGGATTAGGCTGACCAGCTCGCTAACATTTTAACTGGCTTAATAAAATTATTCAAACTAGTTTCGCGAGCAAGCACTTGGCAAGGGCTGGTGAAATGTAAATTTGGAAATGCTCAGAGAATTTTCATAATGTAAAATGTATTCACATTTTTAAGAGGGCAAGGTGGTCAAGAACACATCACGCCTATATCATCTCAGTATTATATTCATAAAGAGATGTAGAATACCATAAATAGATAAAGAGGGCCTGGGGACATGTGCTGCATGTCATTGCATACCCTTTTCAGTCGGTACACCATTATATGGCTGTATATGGCATTTCTCACCCCCGAGGATGTCCAGATGTCGTCGCTCGGAACTTAGCTTGTAATGAACTGCTTCAGGTGGGCCGACCCCCTGGGCCCAGGGGACACGCAGATCCCCAGACTCAGAATTAATCTGGATGCAGGGGGGTGACTGAACCCTCCTCCTCCCAAATGATTGGATCAATTACCCTTCAGCCGGACACCAAGGTCACGCCTCAGAATGAGAATTTGTACACGCTAAAATACTCATGTGATGTATTACCTCCTGTGTGTATGCATTTAAAATATGAATTTGATGTTTGTCAGTTTATGGTGCACATTAAGAAATTATAAATGTGTTACAGCAGTGCACTGTATTCTTTAATTAATTTGTTTGCTTGCCGAAGGATGACTTCTGTATAACTAACTGCTGTATAAAGTGCTTTGTGTGTAATACATGTGCGGTATAACTGCATCATTATCTATTAAGTGTACAGTTAGCTAGCTAACGTTATTGTTAGAATTTATGTTAGCTCGCTAGCTGCTTTGCCTTTTTGCTAGCAAACAACGAATGCATACCAGTAGTACTGACTGCACAAATGTAATGATCCGCAGTTTGGAAAGGACTGAATGCTTATGGCATGAGTCAGAGAAATCATATGTCACAGCTGCCTCCACCTGAGTGGGCAGGATCAGACTGCTGTGTGAGACTAAAGAGACTGGCTATGCTTGGGGGGTAGAAAGGGGAAAAAGTGTCATGTCTCCATTACAGCTGCATATTTTCAGAAAAGTCTTCCTACCTGAACTCTCCCTCTTCCCTCTCCTTCTCTTTCCAGAATACCTCCACATTCATTTCGATGAGCACTGGATTCAGTGTACCTCCACTGTTCCTGTCCTGCTCCTCACAGTCAATGCCCCCCTGTGCTACCAGGCATCTTACACCTGCATGTTGTCTTTATATATTATTTTCATTTTTAAATGATGTAGATGGCGTTGTGGAAGTTGAAGGCTTCTGCACATGCTGGTTTCTTGGTAAAACCTGTCCTCAACCTCAGAGCTTCCTTTCAAACATTTAACCCATCCGGCAAACATACCTGCTCACACATACATACACTCCTTTTATTTCCTCCCTGGCTCTCCACAAAATAATGAGAAAACCAGTTTAACTATATGTCTACAGAGTTGTGGGAATGTTACTCATAAATTGCTTTACTGTTCAAAGCCAGTGAAAGACTGAAGGCTGGATTCACACTGAGAGTCAGTGTGAATCAATTACACTGAGCCTCCCTAAGACCATATCTAAATCAAATCTATTTGGATTGCCCAAATCTAGCCCAAAATCATCTAAACAAAAAGTATATACATTAAAATAAATACTTTTCTATAAGACAAACATACTGAAATAAATGTTTTAGCAAGTTGAGGACTAACTTAATAATTACAGTGACATGTCTCCTCAGTTTTTCTAGTGTCTTCTTCTGGTACCTTTCTTTCATTCAACTTTTCAGTGCTCCAGCTCGTCACATAGACTAAGGCTTGCTCTCTGCCTGGTGTTCACAATATTACTCATAGTTTTACACTGAAAGCACTGGCTAACAAAGCTGACTGAATTTAGCACAGGCTATTTGCTGAAAACAGCACTTTTAACAAGTCCACTAGGGGGCATACATGGCATTGTGTTTGCTGTCACACATCACAGTTTGTGAAACTTATCAACTGTGGACTTATGGATAAGTTCTTATTTGTTGCATGTTACGTCGTGAAGTGTTACTAACTATGGCTATGACTAACACATGACCATATGTTGTATTTGCCCAAGTTTGTATTGCTGTTTTTGTTTTAAAATTATTCATTCTAGTTTTCTGAATTGATTTTATTTGTACTTATCGATACAATTTCAGTAATTTGTTGAAAAATAAATGGTCTGACTTTATCAAATAGCTTAGTACAGGGGTGGCCAACCAGTCAGAGACTAAGAGCCACATTTTTTACTGTGTTACTGCAAAGAGCCACATCATACACATGGGCACACAAGTCTTTGTGACTATGATTTGAAGTGGCTCATGCAGACTCTAAGATAAATGCATAAAGACACATTATAGCACTGATTTGTTGATTTATAAAAGCAGTCAAAGTTAGTGTATCAATTCCATCACTGATTATGGCCTGTTAGTATGGACCAGCATGTTCAAGAGTAAGAGAATAGTTTATCCATTGATTTCTAAGTACAATTCTTACAACTGGATTGAACTGCAAAAGTTTCATATACTCGAGTGATTGAATCGATATGTTCATTTGTTGACAAACTGCACATCAGTATCTGAGAGCTTCAGAACCTTGCTCAGGCTGACACACTTCACTGATGCTGAAGTACCTGAATAGGTTGGTTTGAAAGCTGAGGTGGGGGCACATACAAATACCCGCTTCTGCACAGGAACAAAGCATCTCAGCACCATGCATTTTACAATATATTATTCCAATAAAACATAATCAAGTGAAATTCATTTTGAAATGGAAGACTTGAAGAGAGGGGCGACAGCATGGTGTTGAGCAGGGGACTCAGTGAGGGAGCTGTGTGTTTAGCAGATCGTTTGGAGTGGGAGGGGATGTAGGCAGGCCCTCTCTGGCTTCCCTTGTGAGGCCATTTAATCAGGCTGTAGCAGCATGCAACCATAGATCCTGCAGACGCCGATATTTCCACTGATGCTGTGACAGGCCAACAGGTTTAATATGCGCTGTTTATGTCAACATCAATACCAGAGCTTTATAGAGGAATCGCTTATTCATTCCCCTTCTGCTGCCTGCTGCCCTTCACACTGCCCTCCCTGCAGAAGGACCTGAATCAGCCTGATAGCCCCAGGCCACCACACACCCCCAATGAAATCCTGTTTTTTCACAGTGCCCATACAGAAATCTGCTTTTCTCCAAAATATTATCATTTATGTTGTACTGTGAACATGTTGGTGCACTTGCTTATTTCTGTTGCCTGTCAGAGATTAAGCCTAATGGTCAAACTCCCTCCATTAAAAATATAAATTTGAAATAGATTTTTTACATACTACATACAAGAAATCAATTGGGATATTGGGGGTACTTATGGAAAATAATTAAAAATACCATTCTCTCAGTTAATGCAGTTACTGCTCTCATGCATTTTTGTGCATTTCTCTCCTTTTAACCCATTAATTTGACCTGTGTAATTAACCCTAATTGTAAGCCTTTCTCACAGGAAGAGGCTGTGCACAGTAAACCTTAAATTATTCAGATAATGACAAGCCTTTGCTATTTTTGCTATATTTCACACTGCAGATGCATCACCAATTACGCACTGCCTTTTTTTTCAGAGGAATACTGAGTCAGCATAATGCTCAGGTCATGACTCTGCAGATTCCCATCCAGCCAGCAGACGGCACCAGAGAACAGTGAGTCCCCTGAGCTGCATTGGGGGTTGGGTGTCACTGCCAAATGTCACTGATGACATTTTGGGCACCAAAATTTGATTTTGAATTCTAAAATGCTTTACGACACTCATTTTGCCGTGGAAATATACAAATAAAAGGGTTGATTTCAAAATAGCTTTTATCGTGGAAAACGTCAGTAATAAGTGTAAACATGAATACGAAGCACGTGAAGACTTCAAAACAAGAGGCCTTTTCATGTACTGTTCCCATTATTCCGTGTGCCTCCTAAATGCCTGAGTTTACTGTTTGCCTGTGCGATGGATTGATGTTTTGAATCTCGTTCTCTTCGCATGTCATTCTTTCTATTTCTGTACCAACCTTTCACTGCTTTTCAGCACCACGGAGACCACTCAGGCTGTCTTTCGCTCTCCTCCATTTAAACCTCCGCCAGCATGTACCTCGCTGCTGTCACGGAACTGAAACGAACTAATGAATGAAAGCTTGTTGCAGGAAGGCGGGTGTTCATGCGCCAGTACCCAGCACGTGAGCATGTGCGGGACCTGTGACGTATTGGATCGTGTGGCATTCCTTGTCTCACGGGGCAAACCGTGATCTTGCAGTTATCACCACATCTCTATGACACCCATAAGACATACCGACCTCTGCAACATGTGAACATGTAGTTTACACAAAAGCCATCAACCAGATTCTATGCACTATGGGTAACGTGAAACCGCGCTTAATTAAGATTAAGACTTAACTTCAAGTAAGATAAGCACTGGAAGGGGTTTTAGACGATTAAAAAGCCTGACTATGTGTTTCCACTGAGGTGCCAAATACAGGCGATGTTTATACTCAAGTCTGAGCGCGCTTCCTGCACTTTCCGCTTTATTATACGACCTGTCATTTGCTTGACAGTCAAGTTATGCACGTTTGTTGTCATATAAATGATGGTAAAGATTGAATAAATATTGAATAATCATAACAATAATAATACATTATTGGTGTTGTCCATATGTTTTGTTATAATAAATGTTTCTATTAATACGTATAATCTATTTCCTCGTTTTTTCATTGTGTCGTTTTCACTGGAAAGGAGCTCGTTGTTTTTATCGAAGCATTCTTCATCAGTCCAGCCAGCCCCCTCCACTTTGCTTTTTGTTGTTAAGGAGATCCATTCTAGTGAATAAGATCTCTGTCCAGCGAAGGGGTGCTTTTTCGTAGCTCTTCAGTGACGTTATGAGGCTGGTCCTGCCCAGGTCTACCAATGAGACAAACGGACTCGATTCTACTGGGGCTGTTCGCGATGCACGGGCGCCGGAGCATTACAGCACGAGGGAGCAGCCACGGCAAGAAGCTGCCGATGAGGGAATGCGGCATCGGGACTCGGGAGCTGTGCATCAGCGCCAACTGCCAAGCCAGGACAGCAGCAGCGCACAGAACAGCGCCCAGCTTTCTCGCTCTGCAGAGTCGACAACGGCAGCTCCTTTCCGCGGTTTGCCGCCCCCACCCCCGCCGCTCAGACAGCGCTCCTCGACCGCACATCACCGGAACCGCCGGGAGCTGCCCAACCCCACATCGTGCGCCCAGAGAGGTAGAACACCTCCTCAACCGCAGCGGGGCTGTTTATCGCCCGTGACGATCTACGGAACTGACCAGGGAGCGGAAAACCGCGGCTGGGTACTACCCTGTCAGCCTCTGCATTCGCAGCACAGACTTGGGCCCGCTGCCGGGGTTCATCCGCAATCTGACCAGTCGCTATTTCATAGCTGCAACTGCGGGTCTACAGAGGAGAGCCATCAGAGCCAGTGCGAGCCGGACTGGCCTCAGCCCTCCCTGCTGTCGTCGTTTTGGCAAAACCCGAGTAGTGAGGCTCATTTGCAGCAGATAGCTATTTACCGCCAGGACCACGCCGCCAATGTCTACGAGGAGGCGCTAGGGCTGCAGGGACACCAGCGGTTGCAGCTGCAGCTGCACGGTGAAGCGCAGCTGACGGCTGGCTCCTCCGGCTTGGTCACGCAAGACCGGCATCAGGACCTCAGTGTGCCCGCAAGTGAGCCAATACAAACGAACGACCACCATCTGCGTTCATTACAACCTCGGGACCCGCCGCAATTACAGGCACAGCAGCAGCTACTGGTGGGCAGAAGTCTGCCCAACAACTACTGCACCAAAAGCGGCTCGGGCGAGCTAAGTAAAGAGCTGAGACCGCCACCGCTGCTGCCGCAGACGCAGCCCCGGCAGCAACATACGCACCGCCAACCCCTCCTGCGACAGCACACTGACCAAAACTGCAGGTCGTCAGGTAAAACCTATCAACCACAGCCTCAGTGCCAGCAACCCTGTGTCAATCTACCTAGCTGCCCGGCACTCAGAAACTCATCTGCGGGCAGCAGCAACAAAAGCAGTCCCACTTACTGCTCCAGCGACCGTCTGTGGCCGGAGAAGCACCTCCATCAGGACGGTCTCCAGGACCGATGTGAGCAAAAGCAGGTACATGTATATTTAATCACGAATTCCGCTTTAGGCTTTGGCCTGAAGCTTCTCTCCTCAGCTCATTTCAGTATATCCACTTTCTAGTTACTAAACTGTGGACGCTCGCATATTCATTGCGAAAAGGCGCATTATCGATGTATGCCGCCTAATGCGTGCAGCGCGTTTTAAACTTGGTTTAGGGTTTTATTTCCGCATTGTTAGAAGGATAGTTTCCCCCGTTAATGACTTGATGAACTGCATTCCTTGGCGGATGATAGCTGAAGTGTGTCTAGTATAACCCTTATGACTACTTTTAACTGACAGTTATTTTGATTTTTTCACATTACATAATGTAACTGAGATTCATATTCTTTGTCAAAACTACTTCTGAAAAAGATATATCAGGTTGTTACCCGCATGAATGTGAATCGTCCGTGGCATGTTAATGGCACGTCTACACCAGTATGTCATTGTAACTTTTTCTTCTTGAAGTGGTTAAAGGGATTACTAAAATATCTAAGACACCGACCGCCTACATTCCATCCTGTTCATGCTCGCAATGAAAAAGTCTATGTGTTAAATTGAGAGGGGGTTGTACGAGTCGATTTTGTTGTTCAAGGTCTGGGTCTGTATCACACCCCATGACATGCGATTCACAAGGAAATATTTAATTATCAGCCTCCTGTCAAGTGGTTGTCGTTCTCACATGTATTTAGGCTATTTGTTCAGTTGAACAATCCAGAACCTCGGTATGGAAACAAAGCAGCCAGCCTCATATCTAAGCAACAGTCTTATTGCTGTAGTCAATATTATTTGAACAGCGTAAGCATTTTATATTTCACATACATATTTCACATGTGTGCTGTTTCGGCAAATCTGTAGCACATGAGAGCAACTGACAAGCAGGCACAAATGAAATCCCATTGACACGACTAATGGTTCACATGACCTGGAGGGATCTAGATATGTGAATAGGATGTGGATTTTTGATAAGTTCTTCTATGTCCGGTAATAATTTACTGAATAGCAATAAGCATACAGTATTAAAGGTAGGATGGATTGCATATGGTAATTTAGGACTACAGTCAGTTAAATGTTGTAGGCTGTTCAGCAGCTAAACACACTTGCACACTAGTGAATGAAAACACATTGACGATGTGAATCATTTTAACATTAATCTACACAATGACACATGTTCCATTTGGGGCATAGTTCCAGATTTGTTTAATAAAGGCAGCTCAGAGAGAAAAGATCTGGCAACTAACAGTTGCAATTACATCACTTTTAATTAATTGAATTTAGGTCCATTCAAGTGGGGCTTGGGAAGATAAGTACTAAATTTGGCGGTAATACTATTTGTTCTGAAAATAACCATATTGTTATAAAATTATTCAGGTTAAATAGTGCTGAAAAAAGAATCAAAATCCAAACATTGTACAAATTGCACTTGGGTCTTTACACCTCTCTAGGGTTATCTTTGCACTTTTTGTACCTTTCATTTGCACTTTGCCTTGTAAGTCGCTCTGGATAGCAGTGTCTAACAAATGCCTTTAATGTTATGTAATGTACAAAATATTAATCGAACAGTATCAGTTTTAATTGATTTTTAATTGATTTTTGTCAATTGCACTGAACCTTAGTCAGTGGTTATTTTAGCTACTGTGTTTGCATGTTGCTTGGTAACAGCTTTTAGTGTGCTAGCACAGTGTCCAGCATGACAGGACCTCTGGGTCAGGAAGGCTCTGTGTGGGTGAGAGAGCCAGACACCCTGTGTGAAGCTTATGGAGACTGTAGATACCAATAATGAATTCCTATATTGCCACCTGGAATCATGATTGTTCCATTTTTGTTTTTGAAAAGACAATCAATTGTAGCGCAGATGCAGGTGCAGCCACTGGAGCCGGGTGGTGAGTGACAGGAAAAACACAAAAGTTAAACCAAGAACTTTGGCCAAATCCTTTTATTTAGCTCTTTAGGGTGAAGAATTTTAAAACAAAGAGCAAACACAAAAGTATGACCTCCAACAAAAAAAAGACAGCACAGCCAGCAAAAACCCAACACAAGACCTACAACTGTCCTCTCAGCCTTCAGTGCTGTGCTTAAATTAGTGGCCTAATTGAAGGCAAGTGCTCAAACCTGAGTTGATTGGAAATCTCCTCCAGCTGAGGCGGCCTGTTAGTGAGGCTGTTGCTGTTCAAGTTCCTGCATTCTCTCCAGGCTGAAGGAGGGGCCTGGAACTGACAGCAGTCTAAGGAGGTGAGTAGGGGAGCTTGCTCTCTTGGCGCCACACCGTAGAACAGCAGAATCATATCAGTTTGTGTGAATTTCTGCTGTGCTGAGATGTGCTGCAGTGCACTTGCTTTGTTGAGCTGCTGGCATGTTTGTGTAAAGCATTGCTTGTGATTCATAGACCAAAGTAGAGTCTGTTAGCTGGAATAATACCTTTGCAAATGCTGTCAGTGAAAAGCTGGACAGCCTAACCTGACAGGTCCACCATCCTGATTATGCTAACCTAGATTCCTCAAGCACCAGTGGTCAGTCCCTTTCCACAGCTCTCTCAGAACATGGACACAGCACTGCAGGTTTCTGTACAGGAAGTTACCTGCCCATTGAAAGTGCCCATTTGCTGTATGTACAACTATCTTTTCCTTGTGAAAATGGTTTTCATTTGTCTCTCTTTTATTCTCTTCATTACTCTCGTTCCCTCTCTCCCTCCTTCCTTCCTTCCTCATATGTTCCCTTTCCCTGTATCTTTGAGAAAGTTGAGCTATTGTGACCCCCTGCATTCAGCATGTGTTGAAAGGGGCCAGTGCCATTGTGTGTGGAGGCTGCAGTTGGAGATTATGCCTGTCGGGGTGTGCAGATATGCATCACTTCACTAAATTGACCAGCAGAGGGGGTGGGGGGCTCTGGTTTAGCCCTGGGGGAGAAGAGGGGACTGGTCCTCTGAAAGCTGTTTGTGCTGTGGTTCACGTGTGGGCTGTGCAGAGTTTTTCTTCTGCACACTGATTCAGTAACAGCCAGGGTCCAATCAAATCAACCTCTTCAATGACATATACAATTTAATATGACCTTCTATATGGCTGCAGTACCTCTCTGACCTCTGCACCAGCCTGCCTCCTACCTCATACAGAGTCCTGTTGTTTAGGGCCGCAGTACCTCTCTGACCTCTGCACCAGCCTGCCTCCTACCTCATACAGAGTCCTGCTGTTTAGGGCCGCAGTACCTCTCTGACCTCTGCACCAGCCCGCCTCCTACCTCATACAGAGTCCTCCTACCTCACCTCTGCACAGAGTCCTGCTGTTTAGGGCCAGTACCTCTCTGACCTCTGCACCAGCCCGCCTCCTACCTCATACAGAGTCCTGCTGTTTAGGGCTGACCTCTGCACCAGCCCGCCTCCTACCTCATACAGAGTCCTGCTGTTTAGGGCTACCTCTCTGAGTCCTGTCCTGTTTTAGGGCCGCAGTACCTCTCTGACCTCTAGTCCTGCTGTTTAGGGCCGCAGTACCTCTCTGACCTCTGCACCAGCCCGCCTCCTACCTCATACAGAGTCCTGCTGTTCAGGGCCGCAGTACCTCTCTGACCTCTGTGGAATCGCAGCTGCAGACTTGGCAGATGTTCTTTGCTAATGAACTGGTCTGCTTCTGCTCCAGATGACTCATGATCTCTTATAGGCAGTGCTGTATTCAGAACCATAAAACTCTCTGTGGTTACTCTGTAATAAATTATCTACAGACTAGCTGCACTTTTCTGGCCTTACTTAGAGCCTCATTTACTAATAATTAATTTTCATTCTAGTTTTGAGTGCTGCCCTCATTATTCTGTACTCCAGCCAATTTTTACACCAGATTTGGAATACCCAGTGACAGATGTTGTGCAAAAACTCTGTGAATCATGTATGTGAGTTTCACCATTTTCTCACATATTTTACATTTTAACTTGAATTATGGCAAAGACACTGTGTAGGGTAAACATTGTGAAACTGTGGTTACAGCAAACACTGCCACCTGCCAGCATGCTTATGGACCTGTTTGATTGCACAAAGGCCTTATTCCAACACATATCCTATACTTTACTCATTATTTTAGTACAACACCATGCCCCCCAACCCCCACCTGGACCCCTACAGTAATATACTCCCTGACTACAATACATTATTAATAACACATATTCTACAGCCACTGTCCTTGGTCTATGGTCTGAATGGTTACTGTGGATACAGTGTTAAATGTTCTTGGTGTCCTTGTAGTTTCTCTCTCCACAAAGACAAGCAACAAAGGATTTCACCACAAGCACAGGCTGATCCCTATAGAGGAAATCAGTCAGTCAAAGATGGGACCTTTAGAGTGACTCAGTCAGTAAAGGCCATATAGAGTGACTCAGTTAGTAAAGGCCCTATAGAGTGACTCAGTCATTAAAGGCCCTATAGAGTGACTCAGTTAGTAAAGGCCCTATAGAATGACTCAGTTAGTAAAGGCCCTATAGAGTGACTCAGTCATTAAAGGCCCTATAGAGTGACTCAGTTAGTAAAGGCCCTATAGAGTGACTCAGTCATTAAAGGCCCTATAGAGTGACTCAGTCATTAAAGGCCCTATAGAGTGACTCAGTTAGTAAAGGCCCTATAGAGTGACTCAGTTTGTAAGGGCCCTTTCGAGTGGCTCAGTCAGTAAAGGCCTTATAGAATGGCTCAGTCAGTAAAGGCCTTATAGAATGACTCAGTCAGTAACAGTCCTCTTTCACTCTCTATCTGTACCTGCACAGGTAGATGCTGAGGCTGGCCAGCTGAAGCAGAAGCGGAGGCATGGTGGTTGTCAGTCATCCTGTAGCTCTAGCCGGGCCGCCCTGCCCCAGGTAGCCATGAGCAGCTGCAGGTATAATGGGGGTGTCGGGGGACCTCGACGAGACTCTGAGACACAGCCCCTGCAGACTCTGCGCAGCTCTGGGCTGGAGGTGGTGGTCTCCAAGGGCAATGGCACAGAGGGGGGTGGGGGCAGGGCATCACAGGAGAGTCTGGCTCGGTCAGGAGGGGGCAACACACGCCCACCCCCACCACAAAAGAAGAACAAGGACATTGGCTACAAGCTGGGCCACCGGAGGGCGCTGTTCGAGAAACGCAAACGCCTGAGCGACTATGCCCTCATTTTTGGGATGTTCGGGATTGTTGTCATGGTGACCGAGACCGAGCTCTCCTGGGGGGTTTACACAAAGGTAGGGGGATGGGCAGAGTCAGCACAGGTGGGGTGTAAAATAGGTAACCAGGCCAGCCGTGACTGTAAGAATAATTAATCAACACTATCGTTTATAATACAATAACAACAACAGTGATAAAAATAATAACTGACTGAGGGCTTTTGTATGTACCCAATCACACAATCTGTGTGTAGGCGAGAGACTGTAGAGAGAATGGCCATGAGTGTGAGAGAAATATAGAGACTGTACCCTGTTGATCAGAAAATATCTGTTAAATCTGCATTTTGGGTGTCACTACGTGTTGCTCAGGTTGTGGCAATCTCTCTCTCTCTGGTTACAGGAATCTTCATATTCATTTGCACTGAAATGCCTTATCAGCTTATCTACTGTTATCCTGCTTGGACTGATAATAATGTACCACACCCGCGAAATCCAGGTGAGTTACGCACAACACCCGCGAAATCCAGGTGAGTTACGCACAACACCCGCAAAATCCAGGTGAGCTACACACAACACCCGCGAAATCCAGGTGAGTTACGCACAACACCCTAAAAACCCAGGTGAGCTACACACAACACCCGCAAAATCCAGGTGAGCTACACACAATACCTGCAAAATCCAGGTGAGCTACACACAATACCTGCAAAATCCAGGTGAGTTACACACAATACCCGCAAAATCCAGGTGAGCTACGCACAACACCCGCAAAATCCAGGTGAACTACACACAACACCCGCAAAATCCAGGTGAACTACACACAACACCCGCGAAATCCAAGTGAGCTACACACAACACCCGCGAAATCCAGGTGAGCTACACACAACACCCGCAAAATCCAGGTGAGCTACACACAACACCAGGTGAGTTACGCACAACACCCTAAAAAACCCAGGTGAGCTAATTCAGGTGAGTTACGCACAACACCAGGTGAGTTACACACAATACCCGCAAAAGGTCCAGGTGAGCTACTCACAACACCCGCGAAATCCAGGTGAGCTACACACAACAATACCCGCAAAATCCAGGTGAGTTACACACAACACCCACGAAATCCAGGTGAGTTACGCACAACAACCTCGAAATCCAGGTGAGCTACGCACAACACCCGCGAAATCCAGGTGAGCTACACACAACACCTGCAAAATCCAGGTGAGTTAAACACAACAACTACGCAAATCCAATCCAGGTGAGTTACACACAACACCTGCAAAATCCAGGTGAAAACACAACAACCGCCCAGGTGAGTTACACACAACACCCACGAAATCCAGGTGAGTTACACACAACAACCTCGAAATCCAGGTGAGTTACACACAATACCCGCAAAATCCAGCTGAGTTATGCACCACACCTGCAAAATCAAGGTGACTTACGCACAACACTTGCAAAATCCACGTGAGTTACGCACAACACCTGCAAAATCCAAGTGACTTACGCACAAAACCCGCAAAATCCAGGTGAGTTACGCACAGCACCTGCAAAATCCAGGGAGTTACGCACAGCACCTGTGAAATCCAAGTGACTTACGCACAACACCTGTGAAATCCAAGTGAGGTTCAAATAAGAGGGCCGGTTGAGTCACCTGTAAACCGTGCTGTGGAGTCTGGGGAGTGAGGGCCAAGTTTGCTCTGCAGTCACACGCTTCAGGCACCGGCATCCGCAAACACTCACACGCTTCAGGCACTGCCATCCCCAAACACTCACACGCTTCAGGCACCGCATCCCCAAACACTCACACGCTTCAGGCACCGGGCCCCCCAAACACTCACACGCCAGGCAATCCCCAAACACTCACACGCTTCAGGCACCGCCATCCCCAAACACTCACACGCCCAGGCACCGCCATCCCCAAACACTCCCGCAAACACACTCACACGCTTCAGCACCGCCATCCCCAGGCACCGCCATCCCCAAACACTCACACGCTTCAGGGCACCGCCATCCCCAAACACTCACACGCTTCAGGCACCGCCATCCCCAAACACTCACACGCTTCAGGCACCGCATCCCCAAACACTCACACGCTTCAGGCACCGCCATCCCCAAACACTCACACGCTTCAGGCACCGCCATCCCAAACACTCACACGCTTCAGGCACCGCCATCCCCAAACACTCACACGCTTCAGGCACCGCCATCCCCAAACACTCACACGCTTCAGGCACCGTCATCCCCAAAAACTCACACGCTTCAGGCACCGCCATGCCCAAACACTCACACGCACCAGGCACCGCCACTCACACGCCCCAAACACTCACACCGCTTCAGGCACCGCCATCCCCAAACACTCACACGGCACCGCCATCCCCAAACACTCACACGCTTCAGGCACCGCCATCCTCAAACACTCACACGCTTCAGGCACCGCCATCCCCAAACACTCACACGCTTCAGGCACCGCCATCCCCAAACACTCACACGCTTCAGGCACCGTCATCCCCAAACACTCACACGCTTCAGGCACCGCCATCCCAAACACTCACACGCTTCAGGTACAGGCACCTCAAACACTCACACGCCATCCCCAAACACTCACACGCTTCAGGCACCCCAAACACTCACACGCTAGGCATCCCCAAACACTCACACGCCCCAAACACTTCAGGCACTGCCATCCCCAAACACTCACATGCTTCAGGCACTGCCATCCCCAAACACTCATAAGGACTGATTTATGAGCGCATTAAACACAGAATTATCAGCTCATTACTGCTGTTATCTGCTGCTAATATGTCATGTATTTTCCTGTATAAATGATTCCTTTGAGTTTTCGTTTCATCCAGTAATTAGTCAGGGAGTGTTTGATAAATGTCTGATGCTTTTCCCCTCAGCAGTTTTTGGAGGTTATCTCAGAATAATGAATGAGCTTGCTGTTTCCATTAGGTCTGTCTCTCAACTGGGTCAGAGTCAAAGCTGGTCAAAATTATACTCCGTAAAACTTTATAATGGTGTAAGAAGATACCGTGCCATTCATCGAACCAGGAGAAATTAGTTTTTATCTTCAATGGGTGAAGCATTTTCCCTGGTGCATTGATTTCAATAAATTAACTAATAAAACGAAATAACAACTGAAAAAAGTAGCCATAATGTGGTGAAATATATCATTTTCTTGTTTATTGGTCATTTCAAAATTAGTCAATGAAGAATTTTTGACGTTCTCAGTTGTTATGCTCTTTTTTTTTTTTTTTTGGGAGACCCTCACTCAATTACCTCTGCTTGTCAAACCAGATCTGAGGGAATCTGTGGCCCACCAAGCAAAAGTAAAAACCAGACCTGTCCCTGATTGGCTGTTCTCTGCCCACAGCTTTTCATGGTGGATAATGGGGCGGATGATTGGAGGATAGCCATGACATATGAGCGCATCCTGTTCATCGTGCTGGAGCTGCTCGTGTGTGCCATCCACCCAATCCCAGGCCAGTATGAGTTCACCTGGACGGCGCGGCTGGCCTTCACCTACACGCCCTCAGTGGCGGACGCAGACGTGGACATCATCCTGTCCATCCCCATGTTCCTGCGGCTGTATCTGATTGGCCGGGTTATGCTGCTGCACAGCAAGCTGTTCACCGACGCATCGTCCCGCAGCATCGGGGCCCTGAACAAGATCAACTTCAACACGCGCTTCGTCATGAAGACGCTGATGACCATCTGCCCCGGCACCGTGCTGCTGGTCTTCAGCATTTCCTCCTGGATCATCGCTGCCTGGACCGTACGCGTGTGCGAGAGGTACAGCAAGCACATGAGTGTGTGTGTATGTGTGTGTGTGTGTGTGTGTGTGTGTGTGTGTGTGTGTGTGTGTGTGTGTGTGTGTGTGTGTGTGTGTGTGTGTGTGTGTGTGTGTGTGTGTTTGTGCGCGCAAGAGGTACAGCAAGCACATGAGTGTGTGAGTGTGTGAGTGTGTGAGTGTGTGTGTGTGCATGCAAGAGGTACAGCAAGCACATGAGTGTGTGTGTGTGAGTGTGTGTGCGCAAGAGGTACAGCAAGCACATGAGTGTGTGAGTGTGTGTGCGCAAGAGGTACAGCAAGCACATGAGTGTGTGTGTGTGTGTGCGCAAGAGGTACAGCAAGCACATGAGTGTGTGTGTGTGTGTGTGTGCAAGAGGTACAGCAAGCACATGAGTGTGTGTGTGTGTGTGCGCAAGAGGTACAGCAAGCACATGAGTGTGTGTGTGTGCAAGAGGTACAGCAAGCACATGAGTGTGTGTGTGTGTGTGAGTGTGTGTGTGTGCGCAAGAGGTACAGCAAGCACATGAGTGTGTGTATGTGTGTGCACAAGAGGTACAGCAAGCACATGTGCACTCACGCATGTGTGGGTGTGACCATCACTGCCTTAAGCATATGCATGTGTGAGAGGTATCACACATGAGTGTGGGTGTGTGCATATGTGTGTGAGACAGTTTTTGTGCTCATGTGTACAGTGAACTATGATGTAAATTAAGCAAACCTATGGCACAGTAAAATATGCAAGCGGTAACAGTGAAACACGTCAGGGGGTAACAGTGAAACACGTCAGGCGGTAACAGTGAAACATGGCAGGCGGTAACAGTGAAACATGGCAGGCGGTAACAGTGAAACACGTCAGGCGGTAACAGTGAAACATGGCAGGCGGAAACAGTGAAACATGGCAGGCGGAAACAGTGAAACATGGCAGGCGGAAACAGTGAAACATGGCAGGCGGAAACAGTGAAACATGGCAGGCGGAAACAGTGAAACATGTCAGGCGGAAACAGTGAAACATGGCAGGCGGAAACAGTGAAACATGTTAGACGGAAACAGTGAAACATGTCAGGCGGTAACAGTGAAACGCGTTAGGTGGTAACAGTGAAACATGGCAGGTGATAACAGTGAAACACGGCGGTCGGTAAAAGTGAAACACAGCAGGTGATAATCGTGGCAGCAGGTTGGTATGGCCTGGCCCCTCATCCTCTAATGAGTCTCGCCGTTCTGGCCAATACCAAAGCAGACCCATAGAAACTGATGTTACAACACTGAGATTGGGAAGACCATGCCATTCAGCAGAACATTTACATTTGAAAATGCTGACAAAGTTAGATTTCATAATATTTTCATTCCTAGTTATTCTGCGGTGTCAGTGATTTCTTCTCTTAGTACAGCAGCATTTTTCTTTGCCTAATTTTTGGAGACGTGCTGTAATATAATTTCCCCTGATAGAGCTGGCTGGTGCTCTGTTTTTCCTGCCAGCAGCATCATCATTAGGAGACTTTTAAAATGACAAATAAATTGTGCTTTTTGGAGATTAGAATGACCCACTGGCCTTTGGAGGGAGGGAGCAGGCAGGAAGGCATGTGTGTGAGTGTGTGGGTATAGGAGTGTGTGAGAGTGTTTGACTGTGTATGCATAGGAGCGTGTATGAGTGTGTGTGAGTGTATGCTTATAGGAGTGTGTGTGAGTGTATGGGTATAGGAGTGTGTGTGTGAGTGTATGGGTATAGGAGTGTGTATGGAGTGTATGGGTATAGGAGTGTGTGTGTGAGTGTATGGGTATAGGAGTGTGTGTGTGAGTGTATGGGTACAGGAGTGTGTGTGTGAGTGTATGGGTATAGGAGTGTGTATGAGTGTATGGGTATAGGAGTGTGTGTGTGAGTGTATGGGTATAGGAGTGTGTGTATGAGTGTATGGGTATAGGAGTGTGTATGAGTGTATGGGTATAGGAGTGTGTGTGTGAGTGTATGGGTATAGGAGTGTGTGTATGAGTGTATGGGTATAGGAGTGTGTGTGAGTGTATGGGTATAGGAGTGTGTGTGTGAGTGTATGGGTATAGGAGTGTGTGTGAGTGTATGGGTATAGGAGTGTGTGTGTGAGTGTATGGGTATAGGAGTGTGTGTGTGAGTGTATGGGTATAGGAGTGTGTGTGAGTGTATGGGTATAGGAGTGTGTGAGTGTATGGGTATAGGAGTGTGTGTGTGAGTGTATGGGTATAGGAGTGTGTATGAGTGTATGGGTATAGGAGTGTGTGTGAGTGTATGGGTATAGGAGTGTGTGTGAGTGTATGGGTATAGGAGTGTGTGAGTGTATGGGTATAGGAGTGTGTGTGAGTGTATGGGTATAGGAGTGTGTGTGTGAGTGTATGGGTATAGGAGTGTGTGTGTGAGTGTATGGGTATAGGAGTGTGTGTGTGGGTGTATGGGTATAGGAGTGTGTGTGTGTAGTGTATGGGTATAGGAGTGTGTGTGTGAGTGTATGGGTATAGGAGTGTGTGTGTGAGTGTATGGGTATAGGAGTGTGTGAGTGTATGGGTATAGGAGTGTGTGAGTGTATGGGTATAGGAGTGTGTGTGTGAGTGTATGGGTATAGGAGTGTGTGTGTGAGTGTATGGGTATAGGAGTGTGTGTGTGAGTGTATGGGTATAGGAGTGTGTGTGAGTGTATGGGTATAGGAGTGTGTGTGAGTGTATGGGTATAGGAGTGTGTGTGTGAGTGTATGGGTATAGGAGTGTGTGTGTGAGTGTATGGGTATAGGAGTGTGTGTGTGAGTGTATGGGTATAGGAGTGTGTGTGAGTGTATGGGTATAGGAGTGTGTGTGAGTGTATGGGTATAGGAGTGTGTGTGAGTGTATGGGTATAGGAGTGTGTGTGAGTGTATGGGTATAGGAGTGTGTGTGAGTGTATGGGTATAGGAGTGTGTGTGAGTGTATGGGTATAGGAGTGTGTGTGTGAGTGTATGGGTATAGGAGTGTGTGTGAGTGTATGGGTATAGGAGTGTGTGAGTGTATGGGTATAGGAGTGTGTGTGAGTGTATGGGTATAGGAGTGCGTGAGTGTATGGGTATAGGAGTGTGTGAGTGTATGGGTATAGGAGTGCGTGAGTGTATGGGTATAGGAGTGTGTGTGTGTAGGAGAATCTTTTTTTTATGGATGGGCCGCTCACGCACTCTCTCTCCCTGCCTCTCTCTCTCTCTCTCACTCTCTCTCTCCCTCCCTCCCTCTCCCCCTCTCTCTCTCTCTCTCTCTCTCTCTCTCTCTCTCTCTCTTGCCAGCAGTTGATGGTTTTTAATGACAGAGCTGTTTGTTTGGCTAATTGCACAGGTCAGTTGGACAGTTCATTACCTTCTAGGTTAAAGGTCGGGGCTTTGCGACTCAGCAAAGACAAGCACCACAGAGTCAGGCAGCCCATCCACGGTCACTATGGAAACTGTCAGATATGCAGATGAGGTACTGAAGTTAACGTAGCCCAGCTCAATAAAGGCTTATTGATTCTGGCTTAGCACCAGGCCCTGTGCAATGCTCTCACTATGCCATTTATTTAGGTTTGGCTGGGGCTCTGCTTCAGCCTGCTCACAGTCACAGCCATTTGACATGTTATCCATTTATACAGCTGGATATTTTCTGAAGCACTTAAGGTGAAGTAGCTCGCCTGGCGATGCTTCACGGGGCACAGGCATCCAGCTCTCTCTGGGAGCAGTGCTGCCGGGGCTAGACTACACACCCAGGAATGCCTTGACACTATGTCAGCGCTATGCTATGCTAAGTTTCCTGCAGTATGCTGGTTCTGTGCTATCTGGTTTTTCCTCTCTTTTGGTTGGCTGGGTTTGGTCTCTACACTGGTCAGTGCATTGAGGATATGACAGTTCTCAAAACTATTTGCTTTAACATCATCAGTTCTCTATAATAATGTGCAAAGTGACTTTTGTTTTTTTTGTGTGTCCTGAGTTGTATATTTCCCCAGGTCTTTCCGCACTCCACAGCTCAGCCACAGCCTTTACTCAGATTCAGGAGTGTCTGCCTTTGACCCACGCTTATTACAGTCTACCTACGCAGTCAGAACAGGAAGTACTCACAGGTGTCCAGCTGGCCCGGAGTTTAATGAGTCTGATGATTTTACCCTGCTTCAGCAAGGCGGAGCCAAAACTAATCTCATCATGTGTGAGTGTGTATGTTAGTGTATGTGTGTATAGGAGTGTGTGTGTGTCAGTGTGCATTTATAGGAGTGTGTGTGTCAGTCCTGCCACATGTCTGTGCTTGTCAGAAAGCATGCAGTCATTTATCTTATTCACATGTCTTTTTCCTGTACCACTGCAGATCATGACACCAAATATGTACAATACACCATATAAAGAACTCTCTCTCTTACACTACACTGGGTCTTATATTCCATATTACTATGAAATTATGAGAATTGGTGATTCCTTTGTTTCCTTTTTCTGTCATCTCCCCTCTGCTGTAGGTATCACGACAAACAAGAAGTCACAAGTAACTTCCTGGGAGCCATGTGGCTGATCTCCATAACCTTCCTCTCCATAGGCTATGGTGACATGGTGCCTCACACCTACTGTGGGAAGGGCGTGTGTCTGCTGACAGGGATCATGGTACGCTCCCAACCTCTCCCAGCCTCCCTCCTCTTTCTCCTTTCTCTCCTTCTCTCCTCATGTCTCTGTCCCTCCTTCCTTCCCTCTCTGTCTCCCTCTCTACACTTCCCATCTCTCCCTCCCTCTCCTCATCCTCCCTCTCTCTCTCCTTCTCTCCCATTTCTTTCCTTTCCTCTCTCTCTTCCTCTATATTGTCTATCTCTCCCTCCCTCTACCTGGAGGATAAACATGGAGAATGATCTTGGTTGGACATAAGGATTGTGAAGGCTATCTGTTGTACACAACATATGCTGAAGAAAATAAGTCAAACTGGTACTGGGTTTCATATTCTCCAACTATTTCAGGAACAGGCAAGGATATGTTTAAACTTCTGAATTATATAAATATAAAATAAAATAATATACTACATGAAATAAATTAAAATGGTCAATTTCTTCCATTGAAACACAATCCATTAAGTCAAAAAAAGGCTGTGCCATAAAGGTAAAGCATCTTCCCACACAATGGAGACTTAATCAGGGATGCATGAACACTGATGGGGTGGCTCTACTCTTTTGGGTGCCATCAGGTAAAGCTCATGGTTCACATAATCATTACTAAGGCAACAGGCACTTCATCCAAAACATGCTGCTTCCATATTGTCAGGTTCCAGGGGGATCTTTAGCGATGTCGTTCAGGCCATGGGATTCCTCCAGTAAACGGGCACTGCAGTCAATGCTATGAACATACAACGGCTGTTTTAGCACTGAAGGTCATATCCCAGAATCCTCTCTGTCCACCCCACCCCAGGGAGCTGGCTGTACTGCACTGGTGGTTGCCGTGGTAGCAAGGAAGCTGGAGCTGACCAAGGCCGAGAAACATGTTCACAACTTTATGATGGACACGCAACTCAGCAAACGAGTGAGTTCAGTCCAACACAACACTAAACTGCATTTCCCTGATTTCACAAAAAAAAAAAAAAACATATCGGCTTGATTTCAACAAACATGGACCATTCCATAAATTTGGATGTCAAAGAATGACACTGTGGTCAAACTTGCATCTTTACGGTAATGCTTTAGCTGTTCCAGTATAATTGCATTTTAGCATTAGTTTCCAGTATAATTGCATCTTTACGGTATCTTTAGCTGTTCCAGTGTAATTGCATTAGCTTTAGTTCCAGTATAATTGCATCTTTACGGTAATGCTTTAGCTGTTCCAGTATAATTGCATCTTTATGGTAATGCTTTAGCTGTTCCAGTGTAATTGCATCTTTATGGTAATGCTTTAGCTGTTCCAGTGTATATCTTTATTAATGCATCTTTCCAGTATAATTGCATCTTTATGTAATGCTTTAGCTGTTCCAGTGTAATTGCATCTTTACGGTAATGCTTTAGCTCTTCCAGTGTAATTGCATCTTTACGGTAATGCTTTAGCTGTTAATGCATCTTTTATAATGCTTTAGTTTCCAGTATAATTGCATCTTTATGGTAATGCTTTAGCTGTTCCAGTGTAATTGCATCTTTATGGCAATGCTTTAGCTGTTCCAGTGTAATTGCATCTTTACGGTAATGCTTTAGCTGTTCCAGTGTAATTGCATCTTTACGGTAATGCTTTAGCTGTTCCAGTATAATTGCATCTTGACGGTAATGCTTTAGCTCTTCCAGTGTAATTGCATCTTTACGGTAATGCTTTAGCTCTTCCAGTGTAATTGCATCTTTACGGTAATGCTTTAGCTCTTCCAGTGTAATTGCATCTTTATGGTAATGCTTTAGCTGTTCTTAGACTGATGATGTTCTGGTGTCTCTTTCCCCTCTCTCTCCAGGTGAAAAACACAGCTGCTAATGTTCTCAGGGAAACATGGCTAATCTACAAACACACCAAGCTGATGAAGAAAATTGACCACGCCCGTGTGCGCAAACACCAGCGCAAGTTCCTGCAGGCCATCCACCAGTAAGCATGGCCTGTTCTGCCATGTGCTGCAGTGCTGCTTTTTCTGCTCCTGCAGGCTCGAGGCTTTAGCCATGCCTACACTCACAAGTCTAGCTGTAGTGGTGGGAGAAGCAAAAATGAAATTAGCTGTTGCAGTTGAATTTATAGTTACTCTTTCCCAGGTTATACTGTGTTTTCATTATGATTTTTATTACTTGCTTATGATTAATTGTGACAGAAACAGAATTTTCAGCTCATTTCTAGAAAGCTGCCTCTTTTCATCGTGTTTAAAAGACTTTGGCTGCCATGCCTGATACCCTGAGTATACCTTAATATAATATCTGTTGTCATTCTGCACACAAAGTTTTGCATTTCATTACATTTGTATTCAGATGTTTTGTAAACCCCACCCCCTTATTAAAAATCTTGCAGATCAGAATATAAAGCCCCTCCCCTTCTCCCATCCTCTCTCCTCCCCTTCTCTCCTTTGTCACACCTCTATGCTGACAGTGAGTAGTGTGACGGCACTGTGTAAGTTGTGTGGTTTAAACTTGTTTTGTGTAAGTTGTGGGGTTTAAACTTGTTCTGTGTTCTGTCTTTGTTTTGCTCAATCACCACAGAGCTCAGAAGTAAGTGGTGTCCCTCTATTTATTTCTCACTCGTTCACTCTTTCTTTTTTCTCTATCACTATCGCCCTCTCTCACTCTCTTTTTTTCTCTCTATCACTATCGCCCTTTCTCACTATCTTTTTTCTCTCTATCACTATCGCCCTCTCTCAGTCTTTTCCTCTCTGTCTTCCCCTCCTTATTTTATTTGTTTCTCTCATGTGTAGGCCTTGCCTTGCATGGGTTTTGCTGGTTTCTCTCATGAGTAGGCCTTGCCTTGCATGGGTTTTGCTGGTTTCTCTCATGAGTAGGCCTTGCCTTGAATGGGTTTTGCTGGTTTCTCTCATGAGTAAGCCTTGCCTTGCATGGGTTTTGCTTGTGTCTCATCCGGTTAGTTCTTTTTGGTCAGGCATATCTCGGATATGTAGCCATATGAGCCATGTGTTTATGAGCCATGATCTGGCGCTCCTTCCTGTGCTGAGTGCTAACAGCTGTTAGCATTTTGCTTCCATCATCTGGCTCAGCTTCCCCTTGAGAGCCACTTCTGCAGCTCATGACAGAGAGGGATGATGGGCAGCCAGAGGTGCTGTTCAGCTTTCTTACTTTTAATGCACATGTTTTATAGAGCTGCGTTTAAATCAAAGTCCCTGATCCAATCCTGTTGTGAGTGGGCATAGTCTGGAATGATCCAATCACAGATCATACTGATCAGCCAATCACAGACTGCATGTACAGTGGTTCCTGTTCTCATGTCTTTCAGTTTTGCCCAGAGCTGCACTGAGCTGCCCCCTCACACTCGTCCATGCCCTGGGCTCAGTGGATGAGATCATCTGTCAGAGATGGTGTGAGAGAGGCAGCTGTAGAAAGCAGAAGCATTGCTCTGTTTTTGCTCCATGCTCAAACCCAGCTTATTTCACTCATTAGCTCCCCTGCCTGAGGACCTGTGCTAATTAGAACCCAGGTCTAAAGCAGGGTGGAACAAACACATGGCAGTGTTGCTACCTTGTGAAGCTGGAGTGGCCACCTGGGTGTTCTCTGCTGGGGAGTCACAGTGCGAGCGCACAGAGACTGGGAGCTCTTTGGTGTGTGCGTGGGTAGGCTGTCTCGCTGGTCTGCATGGATTGGTTTTGCTGTAGCAGGGAGGAGGGGGATGGTTTGCATGCCCTGTCTTTGGTGGCCCTCGGGAAGTTCCCTGACTGTGCTGTGTCCCCCCCCCCAACCCTCCCTCCAGACTGCGCAGCGTTAAGATGGAGCAGAGGAAACTCAACGATCAGGCCAACACGCTGGTGGACCTTGCCAAGGTGTGTCCCATGATGCACTGCACTTCCTTTCACTGTGAATAAAATCTATTTACTAATGATATTTTTTACTTATATTTTTCCACTTTTACCCGTTTTTCCCCCCACAAACTAAACTGTGCCATTAGTTCCTCCTCCTGACTTTCTGCTGTAGACTCTGGAATGACTACTGTACACTATCCATCTGTGGAGACAGGCGTGGATGTGTTTCACCCGTCCCACATTTCCTCTGCCACTGGAGCAGCACCATGCCAACACCTGTGGGCACTCTGCCAGCCAGGAGAGGCCACTAGAGAGCAAATAGACTTAAGATTTTAACAGGCTATTTAAAATTTACCTTAAACACCTGATATAAAAATATGCTAAAGGAAATATGTAAACCCATTTGTCAGTGCTGGAGGTGGAGTTGGCAGGTTAGGGTTAGGGTTAACCCTAACTACCACACAGGTATTGGGTTAGGGTTAGGGTTAACCCTAACTACCATACAGGTATTGGGTTAGGGTTAGGGTTAGCCCTAACTACCACACAGGTATTGGGTTAGGGTTAGGATTAGGGTTAACCCTAACTACCACACAGGTATTAGGTTAGGGTTAGGGTTAACCCTAACTATCACACAGGTATTGGGTTAGGGTTAGGGTTAGCCCTAACTACCACACAGGTATTGGGTTAGGGTTAGGGTTAGCCCTAACTACCACACAGGTATTGGGTTAGGGTTAGGATTAGGGTTAACCCTAACTACCACACAGGTATTGGGTTAGGGTTAGGGTTAGCCCTAACTACCACACAGGTATTGGGTTAGGGTTAGGATTAGGGTTAGCCCTAACTACCACACAGGTATTGGGTTAGGGTTAGGGTTAGCCCTAACTACCACACAGGTATTGGGTTAGGGTTAGGGTTAGCCCTAACTACCACACAGGTATTGGGTTAGGGTTAGGGTTAGCCCTAACTACCACACAGGTATTGGGTTAGGGTTAGGGTTAGCCCTAACTACCACACAGGTATTGGGTTAGGGTTAGGATTAGGGTTAACCCTAACTACCACACAGGTATTGGGTTAGGGTTAGGATTAGGGTTAACCCTAACTACCACACAGGTATTGGGTTAGGGTTAGGATTAGGGTTAACCCTAACTACCACACAGGTATTGGGTTAGGGTTAGGGTTAGCCCTAACTACCACACAGGTATTGGGTTAGGGTTAGGATTAGGGTTAACCCTAACTACCACACAGGTATTGGGTTAGGTTTAGGATTAGGGTTAACCCTAACTACCACACAGGTATTGGGTTAGGTTTAGGATTAGGGTTAACCCTAACTACCACACAGGTATTGGGTTAGGGTTAGGATTAGGTTAACCCTAACTACCACACAGGTATTGGGTTAGGGTTAGGGTTAGCCCTAACTACCACACAGGTATTGGGTTAGGGTTAGGATTAGGGTTAACCCTAACTACCACACAGGTATTGGGTTAGGGTTAGGGTTAACCCTAACTATCACACAGGTATTGCTGAGAGATGCTGTACAGAGTTCTGAACGCTCTCTCCCCCTCACTCTGCAGACACAGAATGTGATGTACGAGGTGGTGTCGGAGCTGCAGGAGCGCAGTGAGGAGCTGGATAAGCGTATCAGGCAGCTGGAGGAGAAGCTGGACTCCATCGCTGGCAGCCTGCAGGCACTTCCTGCTCTGCTGTCCATCGCCATATCCCAGCAACAGCGAGACTTCCTGGACAGTGTCACGCACCGTTTCCAGCCAGCCTCGCAGGGCTCTGAGCACTCCTGGACGCCAACGCGCCAGCGGCAATCGCCTTCCACTGCGCCACACACGTCCTCTGACAGCGGGTAGCTCCACCCCTCACCCTGCCCCCTTCCACTGTGCCACATACTTCTTCTGACAGCAGCTTGTCCCACCCCTTTCCACCACACTTACCAATTCCTATGACACTGGCAAGCCCTCCCCAAGCCAGAAACTTCCAGGCTAACCCCACCCCCTTTCACTGTCCACACGCTTCCCCTGACAGCGCCTAGCCCCGCCCCAGTCCCGTCCCCTGCTCTTCCACTATCCACATACTTCCTCTGACAGAGCCTAGCCCCACCCCTGCCCCGCCCACAGCAGCTGCCCACTGTGCCTCCTGCTGCAGGTCGGACAATGGACAAAATAAAAGAAAAAACTGCGAATAACAGGCCACCCGAAAACCCAAATATCATGAAAAAATGAAGGTTAGCAATGTGGTTTATGCTTAGCCATTGTGTGGCTGTTGAAGTTTAGCTTTTTTGTAAAGCCCTTGTACAGTTACTGAGCTGAGGGTGCTGGAAAGTGGGCGGGGGCCATGTGGGCAGGCACTGTGGGCCTAGATGTTCATGTGAAAGCCAGAGGGATGCACCATGCAGGGTGACCTGGGAGGGACTGACAAGATCTTTGGAAGCTCTGAAACCTAAACCCACAAACACACACACACACACAGGGGAGATTTGTGCTGTTAGACATGCATTCCTTTTTCACATACAGTCCTCCACACATTTTCCAAAATAATAAATACTGATCTCAGTATATTATTAGTAGGATTATTTTTTCTTTCACAGTCCACTGTGTCACATAGATGCTTGTTTTAAAGACCCTGTTTAATCATGCTTTGTTTTACTTTTCCTGTGTTTACATATAGGACTTCTCTTTAAACCTCCACCTTGAAAATTAAGACCAAAGAGATGGGTCTTAATGCTTTTTTAATCATTTTAAATTTAACTACACTACTACATGAGAAAGAGGACCAATCATTTTACTGCACCTTAACACGTGGGCCCAATCTTTGAGCTTCACCTTAACATGTGGGCCAATCACTGAGCTTCACCTCAACTTGTGGGGACCAATCAAAAAACAGTTTCAGTGCTATGCTATTCTATGGCATCCTTCAGAAATAGTCCTATTCCCTTTAGCTCACAAAGTGGTATTTCCTTTGGGAGCTCTAAATATGACTCCATTCTGTAATGAACTGTGTAACCAAATCTAGCAAAATAATGTACCAGGGTAGTTCTATAGCAATTACATTTGTGTGTAACAACACATTTTGGGTAGGTAAGATGGAGCAGTGTTGTGCAGTTTAGATATTGTGTATTGTGTAAGCTGCAAATTGCTTTTCGGCACAGAGCATAGTGGCTTTGTGCATCCATCCTCAGGATCAAAGTGTAAACCCACAGACCTACAGTTCTATATTCCCCCAGCGGGGGGCAGACATGGGCAAATATTCTTGTGAAACTGATTTCAGTTTGCAGTTCTCATCAAACTGGAAGTGACTACTGCCCAGACTGATTCAGTGACTGCACTGTCCAGTGTATGTGGACCATGGCCAAAGTCAGATCCGTTGCTATGCCTTATTTTCCCTCTCAGTCCGCCTTAGAGAGCTGTGTTTAACGATCACCTTTCTCACTGCCAAATAGACTCATAGAGTGTTCATTTCATAATCATAATAACAGTAATAACAATAGTAAATATTATTATTACCATTATTATCAGTCATATTTGAGATTCTTGTTTCAGGTTTTTTCTTTCTAGGTGTTTTGATGGGTCTGTATAAAGGTTTATGTTTTTGCAGCTACAAATAAGCTTTTATACAGTCAGCTGTAATAAAAAATAGGAAATAAAAATCTTAACACTTGGGGTCTTTAAAACACCTCCATATATGTATAAAAAAAAAAGAGAGAGAACCAGACTGATGTTTCAATACACTTTCTCATACATCACAACGGAGCTTCCAGGGGTCTTCTGGTATTTATGGAGGGAGCCGATTCCTGGAGCACATCCATGGCTGCTGGGCAGAGACCTCGCCATGCATGTCTCCATGCAAACAGTGAAGAAGCAGCCCTTTGGGATGGCTTTATGTAATGTTTTTTCTTTCTTTTTGTAACAGATTACATTTTTAGAATCAGAGACCTAGGATTTTTATGGCAGGTAAAGACATGTAGAGTGGCAGAAATATGGTGAAACATGCATTCCACTCTCCACTCTCAAACCTGGCAGGCCAGCATACTTCAGGCTCAGCACTGCTGTCAGTCCAGCAGCAGGCTCAAATGAAGCTTTATTTTGTATAGTGTGTAGTACAACACAAATTGTCACAATGCATTTTTAGATCTCAGGCCTGAAACGCACGATAGCGAATCAAGGGCAACAGTGGCAGGGATAAAATCACTGACTCGCACTGCACCCTAGTTGGGGAATCAGTGCTACAGCATGTCCCTGGAGGAGATCTGAGACCTGAGGGACAGAGAGGAGGGACGGCCGGACAGCTGAATGGCCCCGCTAATGAGAGACCACTGCACTGGGGATCTGCAAACTGCTCTTGGGCTGACAGCAATGCCTCCTGGGAAATAGGAACAGAGAGTAGATTGATTACACAGAAAAATATGAAATCCAATAATAATGATTAAATTAAGTAAAAAACAGAGGATCTTTTTGGGTACAGAGAGGTTCCTGATATGGTGCCCCCAAAACACTATAGTCTGCCAGCTCTCAGGCCGAGTGAATGTTACAGAGGGAATGTTTTAAACATGTCTCTGCCCTCCGCTGTTAAAGTTCACCAGTACGAAGATGCCCCCCTCCACCTGCCATCACACCGTGCGATACAGCGCAGTATAATGGAATACAATGTGAAAGTAGCTACAAATGCCACCCCTCAAAGCAAGAGGGCAATTTGACAACATGTTGATTTGGTCTCATATCCCTTACCCTCCACCCCAGGAGGATCAGCAGCAGATCAGCCACTGTGCTGTGACATTGTTTGGCTCTCAATCTCCATTTATCCATTTTAAACATTTCTCTCCCTCTGCTTTTTTTGATTTAAATGTTCCATTTGAAATTACTCAACAGTAGCTGTTCACAGCATACTAATTTGCCAGGGACATTTGCACATGTCCGCTCACTGTGTTTCAACTGCTGTTGTTACTAGCTCCCTGGTTACTGTAACCCAGTGATGCTGTTGTTACTAGCTACCTGGTTACTGTAACCCAGTGATGCTGTCGTTACGAGCTCCCTCGTTACTGTATCCCAGTGATGCGGTTGTTACTTGCTCCCTGGTTACTGCAACCCAGACATGCTGTTGTTACTCGCTCCCTGGTTACTGTAACCCAGTGTTGCTGTTGTTACTAGCTCCTTGGTTACTATAACCCAGTGTTGCTGTTGTTGCTAGCTCCTTGGTTACTGTAACCCAGTGTTGCTGTTGTTGCTAGCTCCCTGGTTGCTGTAACTCAGTGTTGCTGTTGTTACTTGCTCCCTGGTTACTGTAACGCAGTGATGCTGTTGTTGCTAGCTCCCTGGTTACTGTAACCCAGTGATGCTGTTGTTACTAGCTCCCTGGTTACTGGAACCCAGATGCTGCTGAATGCTTGCTCATCACTATGATCGATGGAATGAGAGCAGTCTGGACTGGGGGCAGTCTGGGCTGTAATCATGTGCATGTTTCACCATCACTGACAAAGGTAACAGAGTGCTCATTCTGAGAGACTCTTAAAGTATTGCTACCCTCACCTCTGAAATATGGGGTTCTAAAATGGCACTGTGCTCTGGGCCTTCGGGTTACCTGAGCAGGCAGAGGACAGAGACATGTTGAATGGCAGGTTTGTCCTCTGTGAGGGCTGAAATACATGAGAGTCTGGCCTATTCAGTACTGTTGAGTCTACTTCCTTTCCTTCAGAAATTCTGCACCCCTCAGATCAAATGGATGGGCATTTTTCTTTCTGGCTGTATTACTTAATTCATTGAATTATCTATTTATAAATTGTACTATGGTATTTTTCACAAAACCATCTAAGATACAGGTTTTCTCAAAACAGTTAAAATAGATTTTTTAAAAGTTTTTTTGCAGTTAAAATATTTGACATAAGAACTGAAATTACATATTTTGAATGGATAAGCCTGCTTCTACAATTTATTGAAATCGAAAATTAGTTTCAATTTAGATAATAAGTTGAGTCGGAAGGATCCCCGACCTTCCTTCCTAAGTGTTTCATCCCAAAAGTAAGTCCTAATCAAGCAGGAACCCTGCATTTATGTTCCTAGAGTCCAATGGCCATAACATTCTTCTTTATTACAGGTAGAAGTCATGGCAATGGGTTGAAACAAAAATGACCATGAAACACCCTTAAGATACATTGGAGAAGAACCAAGTACCTATCCGTTAGACAATGTTATGTCTTATTAGTGATATCAGATTATTTTCTAAAGAGAATGAGTAAATAAACAACTTTAAAAAAAGAAATGTATAATCACTGTTTTTGTAAACACTGCCACATGATGCATATCTAGTAGCACTGGAATAAATCTACAGTCATGGATGGGAAACACTGGCTTTACTGTCTTTGTGTTCTCCAGTAACAGGTGAGAATCAAATCAGCATCTGCCTGTTCGCCATCAGCCAACCAGTGTTTTCCCTTGCCTAAATTAATTATCTAATAAGTATTCACCCTGATAAGAAGCATCCAATCAGCATCTGCCCTGACCATCATCAAATTATCTTTACATCCATTTGCTGGGCTGGCTGAGGCAGTCTCATTGTGTAGCCACCAGGGGGAGCCACACACTGCTGCAGTAGCCTTCATCAGAGCTGTGTTCCTGCTTTTATGGCTGCTCTCCAGTCATAGTAAACTGTGCTGAAGCACTGGTACATTTTTCAGCATTTAATGACTGTCTGGAGAGCGTCCCCTACCTCACAACCTGTCACACGCAGCTTATGACATTTTTACTCCTTAATATTAACTTCTTTTTTGGGGGTAGATGACATGAAATATTGGACCTATATAATTTAATTAGTGACAAGCGAGCTGCAGTGCTCTGCTTAATTAATGTCACAATAAACTTCTACAACCATTACTGAAAAGTTTTTATTTACTTCTTACTTTCACGCTTCTTTAAAAGTTTAATAACAAGGGTAAAGCAGCCTAGCACTACGCAGACAGATATGACCTTTGCTTCTGAAAGGTTTATGACTCTTCGCTGCAGGATTTTCTGAGTGATTGGTTACCTTGCTTTGCCAAATTAACATTCCTTTGAAAAACCGCTTTCTGTCAGCCTACTTGAGGAAATTCCACAGCGTTTCTTTTTTCTTCCGACGTTCTTTTCTTCTCTCATCAGTTAAACCGCTTGTCCACAATTCTAGGTTTAACCTTAAAACCATATTCAAACACACCCGTGTCATTCGTTTGTTTGCCAGGGTAAGGCAGTGATGTTAAATTGGTAATAAGTTACTTATAATACAGCCTGAAACCTTCAAACACAATAGGCTTGAGTGTGAAACCTATGCTCTAAACCACGGTTCAGTTTTAGCAATCGGTCTTTCTTTTGCACTAAGAGAATTTGATCCGTTAAAGTTCACAGATTCAATGCACTCTCCCATGCGCTCTAGCCAATATATACAGTTTATAACTGAGGAATACAATAATTGGATGACCTCAGAGCACTGATACAGCCAGAGACGACAACGCCGACTGGTATCAGGTGAGTCTACTAGTTAGTTATTCTTCTTGTTTAGTTGTAGCGCAGAATTTCTCTTTCTCTGTTTCGTAACTTACTAACTGAGCATGGACATCACTTCTACAATTCACAACCATCACTTGTTCAAAGTTGCATTTTCAATATTGAACAATTATATTTTTTGATGATGATAACTTTTATATTGTAAAAGTGAAGTCGCTGATGAGTACAGAATTCATTTAAGAGCTCTTGGTCAGCTCTGACTCTGTCTTAGGCCGGGGTGTTCTAATTCACTGGTAGGATATGACTGTTCGTGAAGGGGACGTGATTTAAGATGAGGAATAAGGAAGCACTGAAGACATAACAGAGCATGGTGTTGTGCACTGACCACTGCCACACCCCTTGGGGGCACTGTCTTTCCCCAGGTCTCTAATGTACCAGACACGACCCTATGACCACCCACCGGAGTACAGTCCCCGCTCCTCTAATGCCTCCCATAGAGGCCATTCCTCCCAGCTGTACTCCGAGGGGGGACCTTGAAGGGAGGCCCCAGGAATTCTACCAGTGTCTGGCCCCCACAGGGGTGGTGAGGGTCCTGCAGGGCCTGATTGCTGTTCTCAGTTTCATAATCTTCACCTGTGCAGCTGCTGCGCTGGTGTGGGACATGCAGCCCAGCTCGGTGGGGGGTTATGGCTCTGCAGTGGGAGGGTACAGCTTTAGTGACGGCCTGGAGACAGGCTATTCCAGCTCCTACCCAACGCCACGCTCTGCCAAAGCTGTCATGCTGACTGTGGCTGTTCTCAACTTCCTGGCTGCATCACTCTTCCTGGCAGGGAGCTTTCGCAGGACAGCTGCCACCTGTGGGTGCAAGTTCTACCTGGCCGTGCTGCTGGTCGATGTTGCCATGGTGATCCTGCAGGGCATTGCAAATGTGGTGTTTGTGCTCGGGGTGAACCCCATGACCCAGGGGAGCATGTCCCAAAACCATCTGCTGCTCATGTGCCAGAGCCTGGATGGGAAGAACGTTTGGGAAGGTGCCGGGGGTGTGTGGGGGTTCCCAATGTTTACCCAGTACCTCTTTCACTACTGCTACATGGACGCCCAAGAGGTAACACACCCCCGATGCTTGAGACATTTGATATGAAAAATTTCTGTTTATCACTGTACATTATGGGATGGCAGGGGTTTACTGCAGTGATGGTGAGTTGCTAACATATGGAGGCACACTGACACCCTGCTCCTCTGTGCTTCAGATCGTAGCAATGGTGTGCGGCTTCATGGTGGTGATCCCTTTGGCTGCGACTGTTTACTTCTCCCACAAAACGCGCAGCAAGATCTGGAGACACGGAAAACACAACATTTACTGGGATCCCCCACTGGTGGAGCCCCCTGCAGGCCTCAAGGACTGGGTTAGTGTTTGATTTGATTTATTCAACATATCACAGTAAATAACATGTTACAATGTAACAGATACCTACACCATGAAATGCTGAGGATAACACGGAAATCATTAGACCTGTTTCCACTGTGGTCCTCCTGAAAGGTGACATAACCAGTTCCATTATGTCACCTTTATGCCACCTATCTGCTGGTATTCAAACCTACTGCGACAGCAGAGGAGCAGTTTGTACAGAGACACACAGGGAGGTTTGTACAGAAACACACAGGGCAGTTTATACAGAAACACACAGGGCGGTTTGAACAGAAACACACAGGGAGGTTTGTACAGAAACACACAGGATGGTTTATACAGAAACACACAGGGCGGTTTGAACAGAAACACACAGGGAGGTTTGTACAGAAACACACAGGGCAGTTTATACAGAAACACACAGGGCGGTTTGAACAGAAACACACAGGGAGGTTTGTACAGAAACACACAGGGCAGTTTATACAGAAACACACAGGGCAGTTTGTACAGAGACACACAGGGCAGTTTATACAGAAACACACAGGGAGGTTTGAACAGAAACACACAGGGCGGTTTGAACAGAAACACACAGGGCGGTTTGAACAGAAACACACAGGGCGGTTTGAACAGAAACACACAGGGCGGTTTGAACAGAAACACACAGGGAGGTTTGTACAGAAACACACAGGGCAGTTTATACAGAAACACACAGGGCGGTTTGAACAGAAACACACAGGGCGGTTTGAACAGAAACACACAGGGCAGTTTGAACAGAAACACACAGGGCGGTTTGAACAGAAACACACAGGGAGTTTATACAACAGAAACACACAGGGCAGTTTGATACAGAAACACACAGGGCAGTTTGAACAGAAACACACAGGGCAGTTTGAACAGAAACACACAGAGCAGTTTGAACAGAAACACACAGGGTGGTTTGAACAGAAACACACAGGGCGGTTTGAACAGAAACACACAGGGCAGTTTATACAGAAACACACACAGAAACACACAGGGAGTTTATACAGAAACACACAGGGCGGTTTGAACAGAAACACACAGGAGCAGTTTATACAGAAACACACAGGGCAGTTTATACAGAAGCACACAGAGCAGTTTGAACAGAAACACACAGAAACACACAGGCGGTTTGAACAGAAACACACACAGGGCACACAGTTTTGAACAGAAACACACAGGGCAGTTTATACAGAAACACACAGGGCAGTTTGAACAGAAACACACAGGGCAGTTTGAACAGAAACACACAGGATGGTTTGTACAGAAACACACAGGACGGTTTATACAGAAACACACAGGACGGTTTGTACAGAAACACACAGGGAGGTTTATACAGAAACACACAGGGCGGTTTATACAGAAACACACAGGATGGTTTGTACAGAAACACACAGGATGGTTTATACAGAAACACACAGGAGGTTTGATACAGAAACACACAGGAGGTTTGAACAGAAACACACAGGGCAGAAACACACAGGATTTATACAGAAACACACAGGATGGTTTATACAGAAACACACAGGATGGTTTGTACAGAAACACACAGGACGGTTTATACAGAAACACACAGGAAACACACAGGGAGTTTGTATACAGAAACACACAGGATGGTTTGTACATACAGAAACAGAAAGGGATGGTTTATACAGAAACACACAGGATGGTTTAAACACACAGGATGGTTTATACAGAAACACACAGGATGGTTTGTACAGAAACACACAGGATGGTTTGTACAGAAACACACAGGGAGGTTTATGGAAACACACAGGACGGTTTATACAGAAACACACAGGGGTTTTATACAGAAACACACAGGGAAACACACAGGAGGATGGTTTGTACAGAAACACACAGTTTTATACAGAAACACACAGGAGGTTTATACAGAAACACACAGGAGGTTTATACAGAAACACAGGATGGTTTGTAGAAACACACAGGAGGTTTATACAGAAACACACAGGGAGGTTTATACAGAAACACACAGGGCAGTTTATACAGAAACACACAGGAGGTTTATACAGAAACACAGAAACACACAGGAGGTTATACAGAAACACACAGGGAGGTTTATACAGGGAGGTTTATACAGAAACACACAGGGAGGTTTATACAGAAACACACAGGGAGGTTTATACAGAAACACACAGGATGGTTTGTACAGAAACACACAGGAACAGAAACACACAGGAGGTTTATACAGAAACACACAGGGAGGTTTGTACAGAAACACACAGGAGGTTTATACAGAAACACACAGGGAGGTTTATACAGAAACACACAGGAGGTTTATACAGAAACACACAGGGAGGTTTATACAGAAACACACAGGGAGGTTTATACAGAAACACACAGGAGGTTTATACAGAAACACACAGGGAGGTTTATACAGAAACACACAGGGAGGTTTTGAAACACACAGGGAGGTTTATACAAAACACACAGGGAGGTTTATACAGAAACACACAGGGAGGTTTATACAGAAACACACAGGGAGGAAACACACAGGGCGGTTTGAACAGAAACACACAGGGAGGTTTATACAGAAACACACAGGGCAGTTTATACAGAAACACACAGGGCGGTTTATACAGAAACACACATGTACGGAATCGTCAGTAAAATATAACTCACTCCATCACATGTACCGAAATACTGGAGGCATGAGATTCAAGGCCCAGAGAGAGTAAGCCTGTAGTACAGAGGTCAAATGTCAGAACTGGGAAAAGCTGTGACTTATACTACCATGGCATGGTTCACAGTATAGATTTACCTCTCACTGATTCACTGCTCATTTGCGTCAGACTCTGCCTCCTAATAGATATCACACTAACCTTAACCCTAACCCTAACCCTCCTAGCAGAGTGGCTTTTTTAGTCTTTCGGCCAGTTTGCCATCAAGCTGCATTAGCAAAGCCTCTCACTGAGAGCACAGAGTAACATAACAAAGAAGCACAAGCAACAGGGAGCTCAGAGTCACATAAGAAGCACAGGCAACAGGGAGCTCAGAGTCACATAAGAAGCACAGGCAACAGGGAGCTCAGAGTCACATAAGAAGCACAGGCAACAGGGAGCTCAGAGTCACATAAGAAGCACAGGCAACAGGGAGCTCAGAGTCACATAAGAAGCACAGGCAACAGGGAGCACAGAGTCACATAAGAAGCACAGGCAACAGGGAGCACAGAGTCACATAAGAAGCACAGGCAACAGGGAGCACAGAGTCACATAAGAAGCACAGGCAACAGGGAGCACAGAGTCACATAAGAAGCACAGGCAACAGGGAGCACAGAGTCACATAAGAAGCACAGGCAACAGGGAGCACAGAGTCACATAAGAAGCACAGGCAACAGGGAGCACAGAGTCACATAAGAAGCACAGGCAACAGGGAGCACAGAGTAACATAAGAAGCACAGGCAACAGGGAGCTCAGAGTCACATAAGAAGCACAGGCAACAGGGAGCACAGAGTCACATAAGAAGCACAGGCAACAGGGAGCACAGAGTCACATAAGAAGCACAGGCAACAGGGAGCACAGAGTAACATAAGAAGCACAGGCAACAGGGAGCTCAGAGTCACATAAGAAGCACAGGCAACAGGGAGCACAGAGTCACATAAGAAGCACAGGCAACAGGGAGCTCAGAGTCACATAAGAAGCACAGGCAACAGGGAGCTCAGAGTCAACATAAGAAGCACAGGCAACAGGGAGCTCAGAGTCAACAGGGAGCTAGAGTCACAGGCAACAGGGAGCTCAGAGTCACATAAGAAGCACAGGCAACAGGGAGCACAGAGTCACATAAGAAGCACAGGCAACAGGGAGCACAGAGTAACATAAGAAGCACAGGCAACAGGGAGCTCAGAGTCACATAAGAAGCACAGGCAACAGGGAGCACAGAGTAACATAAGAAGCACAGGCAACAGGGAGCACAGAGTCACATAAGAAGCACAGGCAACAGGGAGCACAGAGTCACATAAGAAGCACAGGCAACATGATTGGCTGTTATGTCCAGTCCGAAGTGTACTGTGTGCAGATGTGATATGAACAGTTTCGATCCTACTGACCTACAGTGAAACATTTATTCAGAAAATTTGGCTGTATTTCAATGTATTCTTATGTTCCACTAATTTACCCGAATGTCATGGATCTTCCCCCAGTGAAGAGTACGATACAAACACTATACTGATTAGCAGCTAAAACACTGACTATGCACAGAGCCATGTACATATGTTAGCATGGCCCAGCCAGATTTTGTAATGACTGATTTGCTTTTAGCCCAACAGATGGGAAGGTGGGCGGAGCATTCACAGTACCTCTACACTGCCAATGACAGAGAAGCCCTCCTCCTTGGTCAGAGCAACCAATAGTATCATTTTCTATCCTGTAGCGACAGACACTGTTTTCAGTGAGGGAACTGCACCGGGCTATGTGTAAGTAATGAGGAGTTACAAAACATCTACCTATAGAGTAGCAGGCTTTAATGTGACAGGGAGAGAATGCCTAATGAATGGATGTGTAATGGTAAATTAGGTAAAGACTGAGTTGAACTGCAAAGACAGAATCTAGCACCATAACACTTGCATTATAAATTTAAAAACTTATGAATTTTCCCACATTTTGTACAGATACACTGCAGAGCATTCAGACTTTGTGCAGTAGAGTGTCTGTTGGTGATGGAATATCTGTGGTAGATCATTGAGCATAAATCTGGGGTAGAGCATTTATATTTCATGGAATATTTGTGGTAGAGCCTGTGGTTGGTTATCTAACTTCAGTGGAGTATCTGTGCTGGAGCGTCTGTTGTACGTTGATTTTCTGTGATAATTAGAATATCTGTGGTGTTTCATCAGCAGCTCCTCTGAGTGTTCCGTAGGTGGCTGCACAGAAAAGCCATCACCAGACAGGGGGATCCAGCCCAGCCCCACGGTGAGAGGGGGAGAGGGGAGGCAGGACCTCAGCTTAGGCAGGGAGAGACCCCAGAGGGAGCCTGGGTACACCACAGGTAGGGTAATGCCCCAGAAGCACCACCTGGAGGACCTGATGAGGTAAGGCCCAACCCAACCCAACCCAACCTGCACTACCTGCACCCCTTAGTGTGTCTCAGCCAAACAGGAGAGTAAAAGTAGAACTGGCAACCTCACACCTCTACTGGCCAAGAGGCAAAATTTCACTTAAGCCTCAGCAGCATTTACAGTGCAGTGGGAGGCAGAGAGACAGGCTGTGTGGCACCGGAACATATACCACACAAGTTCATGTAGCCAGTCAGCTGACTGTACTGCACATGATTCAGATGAAATAGTAAAGTGAGCTCACCGTCTACATGTGCTTTCAACCACTGTAATCACAAAGTGTGATGAAAAGTGATTATAAGCATTATAATTTGATTTATAAGCATTATGATTTAAAAGCATTATGGTCTTGTAACTATATTTCCTCACAGAAATCTTTCCTCTTCCACTTTTTACGTCACTGTAAGTGCATTAATGGAGTAAACGATGCCATTGCTGTTCAGTTGGTGAATAATGCCCCATGACAGTGGTTGGAAAATGGCATGTTATGTTAAGGTCAAGGAATAATGGCATTGCTACTTGATTGGTTGTAGAATAATGGTGTCATTGCCTAATTAGCTGGGGAATAATGGTGTTGTTTTCTAATTGGTTGGTCAGCCTGTATCCTGAGATAACCTCAGATGACCAGCGGAGGGAGTATCGGAGTGTGTTTGACTCTGGCTTGGCGCTGTACAAGCGCCTCTGCACTGAGATGGACGCCGTCACCAGCCAGGTCAGAAAGCTCAGCAAAGACCTGGACAAACTGCCTGAGGGCAGCACCCAGCACCAGGTGAAGGCAGCAACCCTATGTACTAACACTCATAACCCTAACCCTAACTGCCCAAGGGCAGCACCCAGCTCAGGCTGCCACGTTCCTCAATTTAACCTTGGAATTTTAACCATAAAAGAGCTGAATTGATTCATAATTTATCTGTAAACAAAGATTTATTTGATATCTGCGTCAGGCCAAAGGGTCTTTGTTCTACCTGTTTGGGCCTTTAGCATTGCAGTGATATAACTGTGTCATCATACTTGGTTTTGTTATACTTGCTTACTAAATTTACATCAAAATAGTCATTATCAAATAGTTTTGAAATAAACATGACAGTAATTATTTTAGGGAATGTGCTTGCCAGTTGCACAATCAGGTTTGATTGGTAAAGCAGAGCACTCAGGGCCAGATTTACCAAAGAATTGTGACGGCTTTTTGGGCGTAAAAACAGCTGCTAAAACGCCTTGGTATTTTCATGGTAATTAATAAACAGTTGCAACGGGTGAAAATCACTATTAAAATGGGATTTGCAACTTTTCACTTTGCAACTTTCCTCTTGATACATAGTAAAATCTGTCCATGCATATGTATACCTGGAGTGAAGGCACTGAAACAGGGTGGAGATTTTGCAAATGAGGCCAATTAATTATTTAATCTAACTTACTAAACCTTGCAATAACTGCAACTCCATTCATTGTGTGGGAATTTTTACAGCTTCTGAAACCAGGCGGTAAATTCAGCGCCATCCGAGAGTTACCCTCTGTCAGTTAACCTAACAGCAAATACTGGCCTGATATTGCACAGGTTACTCAGTCATGGCATAATCACACGACTGGAGGAACTTGAGCCACACATCCAAAGAAAATGCTCTGTCGGTTGTGGTGATGCTGTTAAGTTGCATGTTGTACAGTCTTCAGTACAGCTGCATGGCTTACAGGTGGGTTTTTCCATCATACAACAAACAAGTGTTCATAAATAGGATCCCATGAAGGTTGTGAGGCAAGACAAATAATCACAAAAGTTGTACCAAGGCACAGCGGTTCACATCATGGCAGCTTTATGTTCAGGAGTAGCTCTGTCTACAGACAGTGAGAGGGCAGAACAATCAGAATGTGTTAGCTGCACTGGAATAACCTTATTCCAATCGGTGTTAATATTCCACCCATTGTTCTCTTATTAGACTACCATGTGTTTTTGCTCTTATTATGATGTAGGAAAGCTTTTTGTGTACTGCCAAACATCAGTCATATTTTCTTCACTTCCTGTACAGTTTTTTTGTTACACTATACATAATACATTCTTTTTGAATATGTTATCATTCCAAAAATGTACACCTCTCGGTTGGTGTTTAATTTATATACTGTAATACAACATTATGAAGCTGTGCCATGCTAGCCATTATATCAATTTCCTGATCCGTAAACATAAGTTTTATTTTTCTTGTGCTTCCCTCTCAACTTGCTCCATGTCCATCTTGGAGCGCTTGTGGAGCAGTTATCTGGATGTGTAAGCATGCCATGTATGGCCTTTTTATGGGCGTCTCGTACCGCAAAAATGCAACATGAGGGCCTATAATTTTATGATTGCGTAATCAGAACCAATCTTGGTAAATCAGTCATTAATATTTCAGTGTTTGTCACTGTAAAATGTCACTATATAGTGAATATTTTTGCACTGCAACTATTCTTTAGTAAATTTGGCCCTCTGTGTTTTTGTTCCAATCTCAGCCATTATCAGAGAGATGGGTCAAAGATGCTGCTTTCTTCATTGGTAGGTCCTTATTGTGTATGTCTTATGTGCTGTTTACCATGTGGTGTGTTTATTATTCAGAGGAAGGGTTCCCTTTCAGGTTTCTGAGTGTAAATGGGGGGGTCCTCTGTAGTCATGGAGACAGTGATATGTGTGGACAGGAGAGTGTGCTCCCTACCACAGACGGAGTGTGGTAAGTGCACACAGTTAGCTCCTCCCTCTCCTCTCTCCTCCTCTCTCAGGCTGCCGCAGCAGAGTATATCAGACTGAAACAGTGGAGGCGGGTACGTGCACACAGTTAGCTCCTCCCTCTCCTCTCTCCTCCTCTCTCAGGCTGCTGCAGCAGAGTATATCAGACTGAAACAGTGGAGGCGGGTAGACACAGTTATAGGCTGCTGCAGCAGAGTATATCAGACTGAAACAGTGGAGGTGGGTATGTGCACACAGTTAGCTCCTCCCTCTCCTCTCTCCTCCTCTCTCAGGCTGCTGCAGCAGAGTATATCAGACTTAAACAGTGCAGACTGTTGGGCTCTTTCTGCTTCTTATGTCCCACAGAGACTGCCAGCCCCTGTGTGGAGTTCATTGTGACTGTGTTAACGGATGCATTTTTAAAAGCATGTAACAGAAAACAGGAATGGAAGCTGACCTCTAACCTTTTACCTCTGCAGACACCAGAATACCAGACAAAGAAGCTCCAATGCAGAGAACTACAGCAGAAACTCAACCATATCAAGACCCTGGTCAGGATTTATGATGCAAACAGTATCAGCCTACTTTAGAACTACCACAGGAAGCATAGTGAGCACAGAAACCTTCTAATTCACAAACTCACTGAAGGCACCACACTGCTGGGGCCATCCTGTACCTGTGGTAACATAACACTGAGTATAATGTAGATATTGGTTAATTGATTCATAATATTCATTTTGTCATAATCATAATCCTTTGCATTACTAGGGAATTACTAGGGAGTTAGCAGCATGCTACTACATTAACTCCAGCTCTCATTTCACATTCCTTCCACATGCCCACAGCATTTTCCAGGTGTAAAACTGCACCTGCAAAGCCCCCCTCTATCAGTGTGCTGTAGAACTGCGCCTGGATGGTTTAGAGTCCTGGTTTGCTCTGACACCCTTGGGGGACGGAAAGGGGACACTTGATGCTTGAGTGCCATCATTGGTCAGAATGGAGCTGTGTTTGACAGACAGCTGTCTTCATGCTCCTTACTTTGGCTCACAGCTCACAGTGTTCATTGTGTATAAGACATCTCCTTCAACATGAGTCTGTCCTCTTCCCAGAAAAACAAGAAAAACTAATCGCTTCAAAACCTACTTTCTTGGTTTTTAAGCATCTTTTTGTCCAGTTTAAGTTAAAATAGTCGGGATAACTCCTCTTTTCTGTGTGACAGAGTTTAGGCTCAGCTCAAAATCTTTACTAATGCAAAATAAATATAAATCTGCACTTTAAAATGGTGCTGCCTTATTAACCCTGATTAATTTTATGTCTTCCTAAAATAAAGTGTGTAGAAATGTGATTTATTATGTGGAAATATTGGTCTATGAACAGAGAAAAGTTAGCTGTATTTTCATTAAAGCCTTTATAAACCCACCTGCTCAGTGTTTCACTAATGTTGTAGTTTGACTGTAAATCACTGTAAGTGAACTTCAGTGTTTTGTTTTATCACAAATTAATAAAGCACTACAGAGGTTTAAAATTGTACGTGCATTTTTGTGTATATTTCTATTTTATGATATTTGTATGAAGGCATATATAGGGTTTTTACCTGTCTTTTAACAGTTGCATTCAGTTATTTCTTTCATGTCAGATCAAAGTGAGAGACATTGTAACTCTGTCAGAGTGTTGTCCCTGCTGCAGATCCTGCAGTCCCACCAGAGAAGCAGGAGCACTCTGCTTCACCATGAACACTCGCCTATACTGCCCTCTGTAGGATTACCCAGAAATTGCCAACTTTGGGTAAGTTATGAAAGTATAGATTCTAATATTCTTTTATATGTTTCATTTCTGTAAGCTTCTTTTCTTGCCCCAAAGTCTTGGAGGTCATAACTGAATCTTCATCCCAGTCATTTGTGTCATCCACTTACAGCTCTAAGATTTTGCCTTCCATATTTACCTATTTCGCATTGGGTTGAACTGAAATGGGTTGCCACCTCCACCTTAAGTCTGCGGCAAGTGGAGCAGGATGGTGGCGCAGGAGGAGCAGTATGGTGGAGCAGGAGGAGCAGGGTGACAGAGTAGGATGATGGCTGAGATTGCCGGACCTAAAGAGCTGATCATTTTAAGGGGCATTCAAACAGAGCACAAACTGAATGTTGTTTTTAAAACTACAGACCTGTTTACTCTGTCCTCTGCTCTCTCTCAGGGTTTACTCAGTAAGGACTAGACTGGTGTGTGCTCACTCAGTCAAAAAAGTCTCACCTCTTCTGTGTACTCAGTTTAGTTTTTGAAAAGGAGACGGGTCCACAGACAGTAACGGCTGAGCAGTCACTCATATCAGCACTGACAGAGCTGAGCATAAGTGAACCCTGTGTCTGTGGAAGACCCCTGCAGCTCAGAGCATTCAGGTCACACCTAAATACAGTGGGGCAAAAAAGTATTTAGTCAGCCACCAATTGTGCAAGTTCTCCCACTTAAAAAGATGAGAGAGGCCTGTAATTTTCATCACAGGTACACTTCAACTATAAGAGACAGAATGGGGGGAAAGAATCCAGGAAATCACATTTATTGAATTAATTGGTAAATTCCTCTGTAAAATAAGTATTTGGTCACCTACATACAAGCAAGATTTCTGGCTTTCACAGACCTGTAACAACTTCTTTAAGAGGCTCCTCTGTCCTCCGCTCGTTACCTGGATTAATGGCACCTGTTTGAACTCGTTATCGGTATAAAAGACACCTGTCCACAACCTCAAACAGTCACACTCCAAACTCCCCTATGGCCAAGACCAAAAAGCTGTCAAAGGACACCAGAAACAAAATTGTAGACCTGCACCAGGCTGGAAAGACTGAATCTGCAATAGGTAAGCAGCTTGGTGTTAAGAAATCAACTGTGGGAGCAATTATTAGAAAATGGAAGCCATACAAGACCACTGATAATCTCCCTCGATCTGGGGCTCCATGCAAGATCTCACCCCGTGGGGTGAAAATGATCACAGGAACGGTGAGCAAAAATACTTTTTTGCCCCACTGTATGTTAACAAGAAAACAAACACCCCACACAAAATGAACATGTTTGTTTATATAGATTCAAGTTTGACACAATTTTGAAATTCACTATTTTCAGTTTCTCTTCAGTTATGTATTTAAGTAAAAGTTGTCATACAAGGGGGACTTTTAAAGCCAAAAACCAACACGATGATGATGAACACAGTGAGTGACCACACTGTCCACAGAGTGGCTTCTGATGGGACCCTTCTCAGGGTCAGCAGTGGGGAGCAGAAATGCACAAATGGTCTGTGCAGTTCAGAGGAGCTCCAGCAGGTGGCATTCATTCCCTGTGTTCATACAGTGCCACAGCCAGGCCAAAATCCCATGCAACTGCGCCTCGTCCTCTCTTCCATGACAATGTTTATCACATTCAGCTGAAAACAAAATTATTTGGGACATTTTTCTCTTAAGTAAATTTTAAAGGCCAAGGATTATTCTTTGAAACATTCTGGAATGTTCTGAAGACCTGAACTAAGGTGGGATGTCTTGTCAGCTCGGCCCCACTGAACATAGTTTGTATGGTATTACAGAGATCTGAGGAACAATCAGACTTTATCTGCTACATGTACAAATGTATATATTAACAGCAAGAGTGAGTATTGGCAGTTTTTCCAGAGAATGACGGAAGAGGCTCCAGCATGTTTCCATTCAATGAGCATGCTAATGCAACACTGGTAAAGAGTACATGGTTTAGAGTTCACGTAAAACAAATGTTGAGATTTTTTGGTGAATACATAATTACTATAACAACACCACATAGAGGAAACCAAGTATACAATCTCAGTTTTTTAAAGTTATCCTTTTACTCCACTGCCCTTTCCTGGAAGGAGCTGTGTCACTGAAATCCCATGAGCCTTTGCGTGGTCACTTTGTTTGCTGGGCTGATGCTGTAGGAGACACATACAGGTAGTGATGTCAACAACACTATTTCCAGGCCTGTTGCCATGGGTCCTGACTGTATTTTAAAAAGGATGTGTGATATTCAGACACACTGAGGGTGATGTGGGAGGCACTGATGCTCTGTGTCTGTGTGCTGAGGCTGCATACAGAGAGCTCTTGGCCTGTCATTCGTCTCTTTTCAGGGGCCTGTGGCCAAACAGAATGCTAAACCAGGATCAGGTCTTCCCCTTCCACATCCTAAACTTAGCCATTATCAGCTAAAAGGCCAAACTGATCCTGGGTCAGCAATGAATTCATGTTTTCATGCTTCATGGTGACATGATGGACTCAGTTTGTTTAGCTGGGGACTGAACTTAAAATCCCCATTCATTTTAAAAGGGAAGGAGTTTTGCCAAAAAAGCTTGGTTTTGGAAGTTTGATTGACATTTGGTTGGTTGGCAGACGTGTCAGTTCATCTGTTGCTGTCCTTGTGACTCACTGCAGTTTGTGTACAGGTGAAATGCACCACCCTTCTGTCACTGGCCTTGCAGGGTGTGCATCTTTGGAAGGCGGAGAAAACATCCTCCAGATCCCACCCTGTCAGAGGGTTAGGGTTAGGGTTATAACCCTGTCAGAGGTTATGACATTTGCATTCAGTGACAGACTGGCATGTAAAATGAAAAGAAGCAGTCTGTGGTGAAAGAGTTATCCAAAAGAGAAATAATGTAAATAAAAAGACATATTCCCTACAGGTTTCCTCTTTCCCTGATTTCTGTGGCTGTTCCAGGATAGTCCATCCTGCTGTCCGGCCATCCAGCACGTCTGTCCCAATCAGCACATCATCTACATCTCTGTCTGTCTCTCTCTCATGGAGAGAGAATTGAGCTTGGTGTGGCAGACATGGCCATTCACATTACTCCAGGGTTGCCGCGGTGATCCAGTGTTACCATAGCAACAAAAGCAGGCAGAGTGTGGATATAGTGTGTCCTGCAGAAAGGAGCTGAACCGGCTAGATCAAAGTCCCAGGGCCCCGCTGAGGTCAGAGATCCTGGGCGGAGCCACGGTGTGAGGGAGGCGGGGCATAGGGCCCCTCACTGCCCCGGGGCGTAGGGCCAGCTGATGGAGCTGCCGGACAGCTGCATGTCGCGGATCAGCGTCTCGATGGGGGTCTTCCCCACCAGACGCATGAAGAAGAGCTGGGAGATGAGGGCAGCAGGCACAGCACGCAGCGCAGGGAGGCGGAGCAGCAGCCGGCCAAAACGTTGTGGCTGAGATGGATACTGCGCACGCTCGTACTCCGTCAGGGCCACCTGGGCCCGCTCCTGCAGAACCTCCACCTGCGCGGGGTCCGCCAGCCCACTCGCATCTGCCAGAACCACACATACACAATGTTGTTACGCACACAGAATTACACACATACTCACACACAGTGTTAAACACACACACACACACACATATACTGTCACACACACAGCATTACACACACACACATTCAAGCACACAGTATTACACACACACATACTGTTACGCACACACACAGCATTACACACACTCACACTCACACACACATTGTTACACTCTCACACACATTTACTGTTACACACACAATGTTGCACACACACTTACACTCACACACAGTGTTACACATACATACATACTGTTACGCACACACAGTGTTACACACACGCACACACACACAGACTTACACACACACACTGTAACACACACACATTTTTACACACACAGCATTACACACACAGTATTACACACACTTACACTCACACACAGTGTTACACATACATACTTACATACTGTTACGCACACACAGTGTGACACACACACACACTCACACAGTGTTATGCAAACACACACACACAGCATTACACACACTCACACACAGTGTTACACACACACACACACACAGCATTACACATATACTCACTCTCACACAGTGTTACACACAAACAGCATGACACTCACTCTCACAGTCACACACAGTGTTTTACACACACACACACACACACACAGCATTACACATATACTCACTCTCACACAGTGTTACACACAAACAGCATGACACTCACTCTCACAGTCACACACAGTGTTTCACACACACACACAGCATTACACATATACTCACTCTCACACAGTGTTACACACAAACAGCATGACACTCACTCTCACAGTCACACACAGTGTTTTACACACACTCACACACAGTGTTACACACACACACACACACACACACAGCATTACACTTATACTCACTCTCACACAGTGTTACATACAAACAGCATGACACTCACTCTCACAGTCACACACAGTGTTTTACACACACACACACACACACACAGCATTACACATATACTCACTCTCACAGTCACACACAGTGTTTTACACACACACACAGTGTTTTACACACACACACAGTGGGGGTTAGTTTGTGGGGGTGAGTGTGACTCACCTGGAGAGAAAAGGGCAATTGCTTTGAGGCAGCTGTACTCAGCCGAGTCTACCTGCAGCCGGGTCAGCTTATCCACCTGGTCCTGGAACAGCCGCACCTGGTCCATGAAGGACACCACGCGCTCAGCAGACATGGGCGGGGCGTGGAGGCCAGCGGCGGCCAGCAGGGGGGCGAGGTGCAGCGGCAGGGCGGACTGCGCAGCATTGAGAATGAACAACTCGCTCCAGCTCAGCCGCAGCAGGGCCACCTGCTCCGACACGGGCAGGTCACCGAAGAACGGGATGTTCCGTGCCCACTCGATGGTGCTGAAGAGCAGCCGCGCCGCCAGCTCACAGACACTGTCAATGCCCATGAGGGCACCGCCCTGCTGATGAGGGCCATACTGCGCACTGTAGTGGGCCGGCGGATACGGCTCTGCCCGCATCAGCTGTGAGATCAGCTCTGACACTGGCTGTCCATTAAAGAACTCAGACCCACCCCCTCCTACTCCACTGCCACCGCTGGCCACACCCCCAGTCCCGCCCACAACCCCCCCAGTGCTGGGCGTGGAGGAGGGGCTGATGGAGTGGGCAGGAGGGATACGCCCACGCTGGACTGCTGGAGGGGGGTGGAAGGGGGAACACACAGGCCAAGGCTGAGTTACTGTTACAGAGATTTCCGCAAGGCACACCTCATCGACATTTTACTTATTGTTACAGTGATTTCAGCAAGGCACACCTCATCCACATTTTACTTATTGTTACAGTGATTTCAGCAAGGTACACCTCATCCACATTTTACTTATTGTTACAGTGATTTCAGCAAGGCACACCTCATCCACATTTTACTTATTGTTACAGTGATTTCAGCAAGGTACACCTCATCGACATTTTACTTATTGTTACAGTGATTTCAGCAAGGCACACCTCATCCACATTTTACTTATTGTTACAGTGATTTCAGCAAGGCACACCTCATCCACATTTTACTTATTGTTACAGTGATTTCAGCAAGGTACACCTCATCCACATTTTACTTATTGTTACAGTGATTTCAGCAAGGCACACCTCATCGACATTTTACTTATTGTTACAGTGATTTCAGCAAGGTACACCTCATCGACATTTTACTTTGCACACATGTAAAAGTGAATGAGAGTGTGTATTTGTATGTATGCATGAGAGTGAATCTGTATATATGTGTATGAGTGTATTTGTGCATGTATGTAGGTGTGTATGTGTGTCTGTGTGAATGTGTGTTTTTGTGTATGTGTGTGTGAACACCTGTGTGTGTGAATGCTTGTGAATGTGTATATATGTGAGTGTGTGTGTATGTGTGTGTTTGTGTGTTACCTTCTTTGCGCATGCCCACTCTGAAGCACTTCTTTAATCGGCAGTACTGGCACTGATTGCGGTGGTGCTGGTCGATCTGGCAGTCTCTGTTCGACCTGCAGCGGCATACAGCAAGAGCATAACCTCACCGGCTGCAACCTTACCGGTCATTACCTTTTTCTTAGTCAGTACCATTGTCCTTAGCCTGAGATGAACCTGTTAGCACCACTGGCCTTAACCTGAGACTAAACTGTTTGCACCATTGCCCTTAGCCTGAGGCTAACCTGTTAGCACTACTGCCCTTAGCCTGAGGCTCACCTGTTAGCACCACTGCCCTTAGCCTGAGGCTAACCTGTTAGCACCACTGCCCTTAGCCTGAGGCTCACCTGTTAGCACTACTGCCCTTAGCCTGAGGCTAACCTGTTAGCACCACTGCCCTTAGCCTGAGGCTCACCTGTTAGCACCACTGCCCTTAGCCTGAGGCTAACCTGTTAGCACCACTGCCCTTAGCCTGAGGCTAACCTGTTAGCACCACTGCCCTTAGCCTGAGGCTAACCTGTTAGCACCACTGCCCTTAGCCTGAGGCTCACCTGTTAGCACCACTGCCCTTAGCCTGCACGTCTGTTTCTCTGCTATGTCTGTGAAGCTCTGCACTGAAGTGCTGATCTAGGATCAGGTTTTCCCGATCCATTTCCATCCTGTCACTGCTTAATCAGCACTCTGTCTCTGAGAGCTTCATGAGTGTAAACAGAGATACATGCATTACATGCATTTATTAACAGAACGCATATATTAACAATATATGCATTACATGCATTTATTAACAGAACGCATATATTAACAGAGATACATGCATTACATGCATTTATTAACAGAACGCATATATTAACAATATATGCATTACATGCATTTATTAACAGAACGCATATATTAACAGAGATACATGCATTTATTAACAGAACGCATATATTAACAATATATGCATTACATGCATTTATTAACAGAACGCATATATTAACAATATATGCATTACATGCATTTATTAACAGAACGCATATATTAACAGAGATACATGCATTACATGCATTTATTAACAGAACGCATATATTAACAATATATGCATTACATGCATTTATTAACAGAACGCATATATTAACAATATATGCATTACATGCATTTATTAACAGAACGCATATATTGGGAGAGTGTGTGTGTGAAAGTAAATGTATCAGTGGGTCACTGACTATCGCTGCAACTGCACTCAGAGATTAGTGAAGTTCACACTCAAAAATGCAGGTGCACCTGATACACAGCCTTACCTGCAGCTTAGGTTATGTCTTACCTGCAGCTCCAGTAATGGCTCACCTGCAGGTGTAGTTGAGGTTGCGGCGGATGCTCCTCTTGAAGAAGCTCTTGCAGCCCTCGCAGGTGAAGACGCCGTAATGCTTGCCACTGGATTTGTCTCCGCACACCACACAGTCCACCACACAGGCTCGGTCCTCCTCTCCTGTCTCCGTGTCACTGCCCCCGGCCTGGGGTGACCCCTCATCTTCTTCTGCCCTCAGGTACCCCCGGTCCCCCCCCAGCCCGTTTGTGTCCCCGTTTGGGTCTCCCCAGCCCCCAGCCACCATGGCCATCACACTCCACCGCGTCAGCGCGTCAGTCCCTGCTCTCTTACTACTACCCACTGAATGCAGGCCCCGTGCCCAGGCCAGATCCCTCACATCAAAAGCCCGGCTTTAACTGAAGGGATTTAAAATGCTGTTCTCGTCAATGAGAAATAAAAAAGTTAAACGTTCAGGATTAGGGTCCAGCTCAGGAGATTTTACAAAAGGACAAGAAGAAAAACTTTGTTTTTGTGAAAATGAAAGCTCTTGAAAGTTATTGAGGTAATGAAGCCATCAGTTCACAGCAGCTCTGCTACTGACGGCCTGTGTAGGAGCTCTGTCAGACTCTGTCACCCCTGCCCCTCTTTCACTATTATCTGTCTGTCTTTCCTCTTTGCACTGGTGCTTGATTCCTGTCTTTTCAGACACTCTTCCACAGCACAAATGGGTTCAGAGTTAAGGCACGAGAGACATCAGCCCTCTCTCAGGAAACAATGAATGAGACACACGGTACAGCAACTGCACACATGTCACACACGGTGCAGCGACCACACTCCTGGAGAGAAAGGAAGACAAAAACAACTCTCACATTAGTCACTCTTCTCTGAAGAGAAAGGAGAAAGGGAAGAGGAGGAAATGCCAGGTTTAGTCTCTCTCTCTCTCTCACTCTCTCTTTCTCCTCCTCCCTCTCTTACTCCTTTCTTTTCACATCATGAGAGTAAAAAAGTACACCTACAGATTGTGTGAAATGGACAGCACTAGGCTCCTCCCCACACCCCAGCACCCAAAACCTGCTGGACCAGTTTCACTGTTTCTCCCCCAAACTCTAGCCCCCCACACGACCAGCCCTCCCAAACCTGCCCCCAGCATGGAAGAAAAGCTCCCTGAAAAACACACGCACAGGAAGCGTGAGTTTGCAGCAGTCGCTTACCGTAGGAGATGTGCAGGCAGAGAAAGAGAGCTGTTTGTGCCTCTCAGCAAGAGAGACGAATGCAGCGATGTTTGGTGGTCATGCCAGCAGCCAGGAATGTTAAGTGTAAACTGAGACTTTTCCTTTTTTCTACAGGTCCACAGAAATCCAAGCTTTCTGGTTCGGGATCATTCCCATCTGATCTGGGCACGGACCGCACGGCTCGCATGCTGCTGCTTTCCCACAATCCCCCTGGGCCTCCACCTTCTGTATTTTTTTTGCTTCTCTTGTTTACAGTTTTATCTTCCAGGTCAGCAGGAAGCGGTGGGGGTTGGCGGAGGTGGGTGGGGGTTCTGGTTGAAGTGTCTCTGCTGTTCCTGTGTGATCGTCCAGCTGAAAGAAAAATACAGTGTTCCACTTCCTTCTTAAAGCATATTTACAGAAGATTGAAGACGGAGAATCTTTCCTTCCCTCTCTCTCAAACAGGATGAAAGTTGGGGGAGGTCAGTCAGCCTCCAGCTGGCTGTGAGGTGAGGCTATCTCTCTGCTCGCTGTTGTTCCTCCATGTGGAGCAGCTTGTGGCTGTGGATCTGCTGTGAGGAGCGGCGGTGAGAAAAGAAGGGCAAAATAAACGTAATCCTCTCCCCACCTCTGCAGAGGCTTGGGGAGTTTTGCAGTGTCTCTGTGTTTCTTTTGTTGGAATGCTGAATGCTCCAGACCTGCTCTCTGCTCTAATCAGGGCCAGAGAACACGCTGCTCTGTGTGTTTCATCTCTCTTGTGCTTGCTTGCCCTGCTTCTCCCTCTCTCTCCCCAGCCTGAGCAAACAGAATTAAGGATTAAATCAAAGGTTAAAGTGTTAGGCTGGCAGCAGCATGCAGAACCGGCTTTCCGTCTGTCTGCTTCTTTCTCTCTGTCTCTCCCTCCCTCGCTCACTCCTTCTTTTCCCCTCCTTTCCCCCCACCTCCCACCCGCAATGAGTGTGTGCGTGCGTGTGTGAGTGTGTGTGTGTGTGCTCAGGGATTTGACACTGCTATTCAAGCCCTTTGGTTGCCATGGCACTCCCTGCCTTATATGGACATGGGAGTCAGAGAGCAAGACAGGCTGTCAGCTGCAGCGTTTTGCTCTCTCTCAATCTCTCCATAACCCCGCCCCCTGGTTTACTGCAAGTTAACCCTGAGAATGCCAGTGAAAACCAAGAGGCCAGCTCTAATATGCACGAGCCACCTCTAAGATTTTCAGTTTTGTCTCTCCATTTATTTTCCTCTACCTCTCTCTCTCAGTTTTTTACACATTGTACTTTTGTCTGCATTATGAAGTTATTTGTTTGTTTAGCAGACAGCACTGCTGTATGTAGTGCTCTGCAGAGACTGTCTGTGCTAATGTGCCCTGCAGAGAGTATCTGTGCTTATGTGCCCTGCAGAGACTGTCTGTGCTAATGTGCCCTGCAGAGAGTATCTGTGCTTATGTGCCCTGCAGAGACTGTCTGTGCTAATGTGCCCTGCAGAGAGTGTCTGTGCTTATGTGCCCTGCAGAGACTGTCTGTGCTAATGTGCCCTGCAGAGAGTATCTGTGCTTATGTGCCCTGCTCTGAGAGCCACCAGTTTTAGCCAGAGCCCTCACATGACTTTAACCAAGATGTCAGCAAAACTGTTCTTTTTCCTGTTTGAAATGGAAAGCTCTAGAAAACAGGTCCTCACACTTTGAAGGCTGAGAAGCTGTGATGAATGAGCAAGCTGGAAATGAGACCGCCAGAAATATTTACATTTATTTATTTAGCAGATGATTTTATCCAAAGTGACGTACAAAGAGTGCATACAGTCTGTGAAATACAGGAAACTGCATCATTTAAACATTGCTACAGCAGTTCAAAACTAAAAAGAGTCTAAACATAGTATAGCCAAGTAATAAACACAATACATAATACAACACCCAATTTACAAGTGATCACAAATGGGTACAACAAGTGGTAAATGGGGGTATGATGTTTAGACCAGCTATAGTCTGAAGAGGTGGCACTTCAGACCATGTCAGAAGGTGTGCGATGACTGAGCAGTCCGTAGTGGGACAGGGAGTTTATTTCAGAAACCCACCCATTTTCTGATCGGCCAGTTACTGAAGACTTTGGGCATTGCATTCGCTGGTTGCTCAAGTCAGAAAAAATGTGACTGTGTACAGACCAGAGGTGAATCTCTCTCACTCCTGTGTTTCTCCTCTCATGACCTATGCTCTGTTGAAGTGTAAATCTGCCTTACGCCAGTTAAAATCACACTCACTGTTCTCTCACACTCACTCTTTTTCTCACACTCACTGTTCTCTCACACTCACTCTTTTTCTCACACTCACTGTTCTCTCACACTCACTCTTTTTCTCACACTCACTGTTCTCTCACACTCACTCTTTTTCTCACACTCACTGTTCTCTCACGCTCACTCTTTTTCTCACACTCACTGTTCTCTCACACTCACTCTTTTTCTCACACTCACTATTCTCTCACACTCACTCTTTTTCTCACACTATTCTCTCATGCTCACATTTCTCTCACACTCACTCTTTTTCTCTCACTTACTATTCTCACACTCACTCTTTTGTCACACTCACTATTCTCTCACACTCACTCTTTTTCTCACACTCACTATTGTCTCACACTAACCTCTTACTCTCATTGACCCTCCCTTTCACCACTCTGGCCTGCTGGGTGGCTGCTTTGGTAAACACATCACATGTTGACTATCTGCCTCGCGGACGCTGAGTTAAAACATGACTTGTGTTGCATCAGCAGTGTGGACAGGAGCTGTGTGTGTGTGTGTGTGTGTGTGTGTGTATGTATGTGTGTGTGTTTGCGCCCCATTCTGTCCCTGCCTAAATATTTAGTTTCCTCCTTGCAGTGGCCAGTGTAACTCTCTACCGCCATCTTGTGGTAGCTAAAACAAAATTACAGCAATTTCTCAGAGCCTCCGAGATTACATTGAGTGAATCATAATCGGTTAATGCTGTTGTCCCTCTATTCCCATTTAAGCTAGAACAATAACTTCTATGACGTGGGAAGCATGCTCTTATTCGTAATCTTTAGTCTGACAGTGATTTGACCTTACTGCAAAGAACTGCTTGCTCTGAATTTACATATTCCTGCTTGCGTTTGTTTTTCATGGTGTATGATATGCTCAGATGGCTCATGTAAATTTTAAAATGTTCTGTTCAGGGCAGCTCTCGAGTGTGTGTTTGACTATGTCTGTGTGTAAAACAGTCTCAGTCTGTGGAGTTCCAGCCTCAGGGAATATAAGCCCAGGAGCTGTATCTGAGGAAGAGCCTATGTGTATGTCTATGATCTCACACGCTACTGAAGCAGCAGCAGTGTGGACCCATGATGATTGAGCTCTTGGTAAGGAGAAAGCTAGTGAGCAGCATATCCATGCCAGGAGTGCCTGTGAGGAGAAACAGGGCACAGTGGAAGTGCAGCCTCACTGGTCCATATCAACATGACTGGAGTGTGTCAAAGTGTAATTCCGAATACAAAATACGGATATGTGGCTAAGTAGAGTTCAGCCGACTGTCATATTAACTGTGAATGACAAATGTTTGCCTCGATCATCTATGACTTTCACACAGGTTATATGCATGGAAGCTCTAAAAGATGAAGAACAGACAGTGTGGTGGCAGAGATGAGCACCTGGTGTGCTGCTGGCTGCAGGGGCCACTGTGGTGCCCTGGGCCTGACGAAGAGATGATGAGTGGTAGCCTCTTGCAATAGTGGTTCTGATAGTAATACTATGAGATTGCATAGACAGATATCTATCTATGTGCTAACATTTATGACCACTGGATGGCAGTATGACTCTCCAATATGTGTTAATACATTAAATGTTTCAGTTACAGACATTTTTTTGTAGCTTACCACACACAATGGGCACATGTGCACTCACACACAGACTGTATAGCAATGTTTTAAGATATCTAACCACCCAGGTGCTGTAATATTGTCCAAACTTAAAATGTTCTTACTGAATCCTGTTTTGACACAATAACAGTGGGTTTGCACACATACACACAGACACACACTCACACGCACCCCAGAATAAATCCCTCCTTACTTCGTAATATAATTACATGAAGTTTGGGGGCTGCTAATTACTATGCTCACTTGTCTAGCAACTACAAATATATAGTTATGAATAGAGTCCTGTTACCACTAGTTGCCACTAGTCTTGCTTTCCAAATAATAATAATAATACTACTACTAACTTGAATCGTGTCCTTAGTTCAATCAGCGGCTCAAAGTTTGCCCAAATGCTAAACAGGATGGAAGTCTTCCAAACAACCAGTCCAGAATTAAATCAAGCACAGTAACTATTCACATCATGACTATTTGTCACAGGTGAGACATGAACTGCGACTCTTAACAGTTCCAGAACTACAGTAGATGACCATAAGTCCATAAATATAACTTACCACATATTTATAAGTGTTTATAAACTCTTCAAGAATACCCCATCACCCAGCACCCCAAAAACACACCACAACATGCACTGCAGAGGAACGGGGTAACGGATATCTGGGAAAATAATTAGAGGCCAAAAAAAGGCTGTGCTGGACTTTCAGATGAACAACTTGATCTCAAGATGATTACGGAAAGCCGTCGCTGTCCTCAGTGTAACCAGCATTTGCAGGGGTACACATTTGTTATTTCCTGGCTTTGTTCTGAAGTTTATGTAAAGGCAGGGGCTGACAGCAGTGCCGAGTTTGTCAGAATGAAAAGCCTGTGAGAGTTACAGCTTCCTGCTGAGCGGCGGCTGGCACTGACACAATGGCAGGCAGGAAAGCCCAGAGCGCTCCGCTTACCCACTCTTCAGAGCCCCCTCCCCCCGCCACAGCGCACCAGTCTGACCCCAAACAGCGTCATACACAAAGAGGAGCTCACGATCACACAGCCCTCCAGCCATCCCAGCCCCATGGCTGGGAACACCTCCTCACCCTCCTCCCTGGGCATGGCGGTCCTCACAGCCTTTCACTAACCCTAACCCTTCCACTTTTCCGCCGTCAGATTGCAGGAAGAGCCCACTCTCCAGGGCCCTGGCATGGAGAGCGAAGGGTTAATGACCCTCTTAACCCAATGTCAAAAGAATTTACATTTGTAGGAGGCCATGAAAGAAGCTTATCCTATATGAAGCTGCTGTGCTGGAGTATTGTCACTCCTTTAATCTGAATTTAAAAGAGTGTGCGGTAGGGAGGAAACAGTTTTTGCCATGGGTTTGTGGCAGTGGAGGATCATCTAAAATGTATCACCTCATCATGGAAGGCACAAATGCAGTGTGCCATATGTGAATGCTGACCCATCTGCAGCTGTGTGGGCCTGAGTCAGCGACAAAGGTCTCTGGGGGAGGCTCGTACGTTTGGCACTGTGAGGTAAGAGAGGCAGGACTCCTGTGACAGGTAAGAGAGGCAGGACTCCTGTGACAGGTAAGAGAGGCAGGACTCCTGTGACAGGTAAGAGAGGCAGGACTCCTGTGACAGGTAAGAGAGGCAGGACTCCTGTGACAGCTTCACCTTCACGCTCCTCTTGATGCATCACAGACACTCAGGGGTGTGAGGGTTAGGGTTAGGGTGAGGGTCAGTGTGAGCAACAGCGCTAAATCTACAGAAATAAGCTTTTACTTTCTGATTACTGGGAAGTTCATCCGCTATTTTCCAGGAAGAGTAAGTGTTATTCCAAGATATAAAGTTTGCTGAGGCCTCGGCAGCAGCTGCGGGGAAATGACAGGGTCAGTGACTCCTGCAGTGAGATATGGTGGGACAGGACAGCCCTGAGGCTGTGAGGAACCAGAGCCATCCTTCCACAGCGCCATGACTCAAAGTGCCTGACACAGAGCCAGCCACACATCACTGAGGCCACAAAGTACACTGACGAAATAATGTTACAAATAAACTCTGTAAATGAGCAATACCAAAATGACTAATCTACAGAGGAGATTCAGAAAGTGAACATGTGACCCAGTATGCTATAGTCATACAGGTAAACATGTGACCCAGTATGCTACAGTCATACAGGTAAACATGTGACCCAGTATGCTATAGTCATACAGGTAAACATGTGACCCAGTATGCTACAGTCATACAGGTAAACATGTGACCCAGTATGCTATAGTCATACAGGTGAACATGTGACCCAGTATGCTACAGTAATACAGGTAAACATGTGACCCAGTATGCTATAGTCATACAGGTAAACATGTGACCCAGTATGCTACAGTCATACAGGTAAACATGTGACCCAGTATGCTATAGTCATACAGGTAAACATGTGACCCAGTATGCACAGTCATACAGGTAAACATGTGACCCAGTATGCTACAGTCATACAGGTAAACATGTGACCCAGTATGCTACAGTCATACAGGTAAACATGTGACCCAGTATGCTACAGTCATACAGGTAAACATGTGACCCAGTATGCTACAGTCATACAGGTAAACATGTGACCCAGTATGCTATAGTCATACAGGTAAACATGTGACCCAGTACGCACAGTCATACAGGTAAACATGTGACCCAGTATGCTACAGTCATACAGGTAAACATGTGACCCAGTATGCTACAGTCATACAGGTAAACATGTGACCCAGTATACTATAGTCATACAGGTAAACATGTGACCCAGTATGCTACAGTCATACAGGTAAACATGTGACCCAGTACGTGCATATATTTTTTCCTTATTTTTTTCATTCATATTTTTTGGTCATATGTAGTCAGGGAGAGGCTGTAATGGAATGTAGTTGACAGTCAAAATTTAAGAAAAAATGCTGTAACAGCGCCCCCATCATAAAAAGAAGAGTATTCTTGGGGCATGTGATTATACTTCCCTCCACAGTCCAGGGCAAAGCCAGGTTAGTAACCTTGGCAACAGTACACAGGCCCTAAAACAGCACTGAATGATCCACCCACAGAAAGAACTGGGTTTTTCCATCACGCAGGTCCACCAGCCTGTCTCCAGACAGATGGATGCTCTGCGGAAACCAGGCTAAGAGTGTCCGTTATATTGTTTATGTATGACTCAAATAAGTGCCAAAAAAAGAAAAATTGCATTGTTATTTTTTACATATTTACAAGTACCTGTCACTAAAAGATAAAAAGCAGGGTGGGGCTGGGGGGTGGTAGAGGGGCTATTAAAAACAAAGCCTGACCTGCCGCCCCCCCCAGCCCTGCCTGCGTCGGGCTGTTGCCTGCTTGTTATGATAACCTCTGGTACAGCATTCAGAGGCGGTGCCAGGAAGGAGTCTGGAGGAGAGGAACTATAAACGCTGAAAGATCAGCAGAATAGACAAGCCTAGTGGCACAACCGCTAACACACACCACACAGGACCGCACGGTGCATGTGTGTACAGGACCTCACTCTCAGAGGGTGCTTAATATTCAGAAACTCTCCCACGACACTCTGAAAGAGGGTGACCCTCTTCTCCCATCGGCTGAGCCTCCTGGCTGAGTAGCTTCCCCTGTGCGGCTGCGGTCATTGCTCCTCTGATCAGCCATGTACAACAGCAGCAGCTACGCAAAGGAGAAATTCAGTCTGGACACTAAAAAAATGCACAAGTCAAAGGGCAAAAGCTGCGGCTACTACTGGCGGATAATCTTCTTTTTCTCCTCGCTGATCCAGTCCCTCATCATCGTGAGTCTGGTGCTGTTCATGGTGTATGGGCATCCTGAGCAGTCCTCTGAAAAGCGAGCGCAGGAGCTGCAGAGTGGCTTCTCCAAGCTCTCCTCCGACAACAAGCTGCTCCGCGAGAAGAACCTCAACCTCACACAGATCCTGAACATCACCCTCACCAAGAAGCTCAGCGATGATATCAGTCTGCGCAAGCTTCGATTGCTCGCTAACATGTCCACTCTCACCATTATTGATCTCAGGAATAAACTGGTAAGAAATCACATAGGTGCAGAAAAATGAACACAATGCTTTCCCAAAGTAATATTTTACAGCATATATTTATGTTGACTTAGAAATATATCCTGAACTTGCTTTTATGTTCAAATGTTCAACTGGAGGCACAGTGAGAAACTTGTCATACTCAGAGATTGCAAATCTTAATCATTAATGACTTTGTGATGAATTTGCGAGAAGAAAAACATTTATTTGGTAACAATAAGGACAAGTATGTTGTATTAGTGTATTAAAGTTATTGTTTAAAGTAGATGTTGTAATTTTATAAATTAGCAAATGTAATTTTCTAGACTTATTCAGTCACATTGATCATTTCACCAGTGCCCTTATCGGAAAGTTTTAGCAAAAATCCAGTTCTCTTGCTTTTTCAATACCAGGTTGATTATAGGGAGGCTGGTATAGGTAGATATATATATATATCAGGGGAAAACTATTCTATTATTCTGTGTGTGTGTGTGTGTGTGTGTGTGTGTGTGTGTGTGTGTGTGTGTGTGTGTGTGTGTGTGTGTGTGTGTGTGTGTGTGTGTGTGTGTGTGTGTGTGTGTGTGTGTGTGTGTGTGTGTGTGTGTGAGGAGCAGTCTCCAGGTGTCACTGCAGAGTTTTTCTCCTCCACAGGTATCTTGCCAGGCACAGAAGATTTCCCCCCCAGGTCGCACGCCCCCTCTGGTTTGTCCTGCCCCTCCTTCCTGCCAGACCTGTGAGGCCTCAGCAGAGTTCTTCTTCCTTTTGTTGATTTTCAGAATTTTTCCTCTCTTGCTCGTCTTCGTCTTGTTATTGAGTCACTGTTGAGACTGAACTACAGCCAGTGAATAACATGCTTCTGAAATGCTAACTCCAAACTGCTAACCATCCTGACCCATGGTTTGCTTATTTTGATTGATTGTATAGTGTTCCAGCTTAAATACTCTGCTCTGTCTCAGTTTCAGTGTGTCACTCAGTGTATCACTCAGTGTGTGCTGTATTTCATGACAAAGAGCAACTCAGCCTGCCCATTTTTAGCCTCCCCAAGCTTCACACACATCTATTCTGATCCCATCCACCCTGTATCTCCATCTGTCTGCCTCTCACTCCATCATTCCCCACCAACTCGTCACACTGTCCCGATAACTCTTCGCTCTCTCAGCTCCTGTGTGGTTTGTCTGCATCTAACTAAAATTGACATAATAATAATAGCAGGGTTAAAATTGAGTATGAAAATCTACTGAAGGAATCTAAGGCTGTGTAAATTGATGAAGGAAACATGTGTTGTGTTCAAGTAATGACAGATACAGTTATCATTACCTAAGTGCAAAAATAAGCTCTCTTCAACAGACACAGTAGGGATCGGTGAATGCGGCAAGTTAAGGCTTTGTTGAAGAAATTGTAGAGTTGTGTTGAATTGCGTCTGGGCGCTACTGTTCCCCACAGTGATCGCCAAAATAACTTCACTGGAGCTGATGATGAAGATACTGGAGACAAACTCCACCCAAATAGTACAGAACCTACGCCGGGAGTTGGACACTGTGACCAGGGTCCGGGACAGTCTGCATCTGGAGGTCATCGGCCTCAGGCGCAACACCTCCGACCTGCAGAAGCAGCTGGATGCCTACGGCCACAAGTGCAAGGGCGACTTTGTGCAGTCACTGGACGGCATCCATCAGGTGACCCGGAAGTTCATAGAGAAGATTGAGGGGCTGGTGCCCTTGGTGTTCCCCTTTAAACTCACCTGCATGAGTCAGAAGGACCAGCTGGAACAGATCCGCTTGAACTGCAGCAGCCTGTCCCGGGAGGTGGAGACCAAGTTTCAGAGCTACCTGGACAGCGTGGGCACACAGGTGTCCCAGATCCAGGCCCGCAGCAGTCAGCTGGAGGTGGAGAGCAGACGGGCACGGGAGGACCTCCACTGGTGTCGGCAGAACCACACCGCCGCGACCACAGAGTGCACCCGCCAGAGGCAGGAGGTGCGGGACAAACACGACAGAGCAATGGAGAGCCTGCTGACCGAACAGAAGAGGCTGAGAGACACAGAGGAACTTCAGAGGCAACAATTGGAAGTGAAGAAAAGCGAGATCACTGCGCTCAGTATGGAAATCAAACGGCTCAACACCTCTCTGGCTTCTTGCACTCCCAAGGTGAGCTTGAACACGTCCACACACACACACACACACATACACACACACACACTCTCTGTCACACACACATGCACACACACACACACACACACACACATATACACACACACACTCACACACACACATACACACACACGCTCTCTCTCTCTTACACACACACACACTCTCTCTCACACACACATACACACACACACTCTCTCTCGCTCCCACACACACATGCTCACACATGCACACACACTTTCTCACACACATACACGCACACACACTCTCTCTCACACACACTCACGCACACACACTCACTCTCTTTGTCACACAGAGACACTTCAGAAACAAGGTGATTCTGATTTCTGAAGATGACTGCAACTAAGAATTTAGTGTAGTAAAATGTAACTTCAACCTCAGTTTCAGCCGTCCTCTGCCCACTTCACTACTCTGAAACTGATTTGTACGCTCGTAAACTAATTTTATCCATGTAAATGAAGTGTAATGGTGCTTGTGTAATTCTCACACTTTTGCATGAATATTTAAAATGAGTAAACATAATTAGAATGGTATGTCCAGATTTATATAATACTCTGGATATAATACTACCAGAGTTACACTTCACATGGCCTCTTTCAATTTGTTTTTCAGGTCCCTTTTCCAAAATTTCCACAGTTTTTTGGCAGTGTAACACCTGATCAGAACATTCCCCTCAGCACGTTCCCAAAACCTGGTAGCCCAGAAATAGGGTTCAATTTCCCATCGTTTCCCAAACCTGGGCAGACTGGAGCAGGAACACCTGGGACAGGAATGAATTTCCCAGTACTTCCCAAACCTGGACAGACCGGACCAGTATTGCCTGGAACAGGAGTGAACATACCAACAATGCACAATCTGGGAGCAGCTGGAGGCAGTTATTACGGTAGAATTGAAGTAATTTCAAGAGGTCAAATGTTTGTGTTGGTTTTGATGTGCATGTATGTGCCTGATGCTGTCTTGTCCCATGAAACAGATCTAAACAGGCATCTGAAGGAGCTCCAGGAGGAAGCCAAGAAGAACTGAGGACCCATTGAGGGTGGGTTTATTGGTTAGCATTCCCAATTAGCCATAATGCTAAGTGCTCCTTCAATTCAATTTAATTCAACTTTTTTGTCATTGTACTTAGCTGGGTACAAGTACAAAAAATCTAGAATGAAGAAAAAGTAGCAAGCATTTAAGTTCAGTCTGCACAGAGAGCTAGAAGCATGCCCTGCAGCTCACTCAGAGTGAATGATGGAAATCCAGCTAGCCTCATCTGAATTTTTACACCATGACTTTCAAATAAAATTAGCACTCAGTCAAGTTTATTGGGGCTGCTGCTTTCATTGAATTATATATTATTGTGTTGTTCCACACAGCCCATAAATAGGACTAAATGTTCTAAATTTGAACTTTAAACCTCAGGGAAAAATCAATGTAACAAGGCTCAAATTTCCCTCATTTTACTGCCAAATTATTGTTATCTTTGGGTGTCCCATGGAATGTATTTGGGTGCTTGTTGGACCAAGTAAGCACAGGAAATATGTAACTAGTGTTGCATCTGCAGTGTGAGAAGCACCAAGCCACACTGTCAATCAGACGACTCACATGTAGGGCCACTTTGCGTTTAAATTTTAGTGGGAATCATGGGAAATATGTTTTCATTGGAAGATATAAATGTAATGGCACATCCAGGCTAGGGCTGGGCGATATCCGGTATATGCAATATTTTTTTACCCAATATCGATTGCAATATCGTAGGATCGCAATATCGCAATATCATAATATCAAATTTGGTTGTTATTTCATAGTCTCATCATTTGCGTGTTTGTTTTACAAGTCGACGGTGTTTAACAGGCTGAAGCTCTCTCACTTGCGTGCTCTGTCTTTTTCTCTCTCACTCACTACACTGTAACCACGCCCATTAATCGTTGTCATATCCTGAAAGTTCAAAATGGACGAGAACTGCAAAGAGCAGGCTGCTAGAGCTGAGGAAGACCTACTTCCAAAAACAACTGTCATGGGTCTGTTGTATGGAAGTGGTTTGTATCCAAGAGGGAAGATGTGCAGAGTACAGTCTTGTGTAAATTACGCCCAAAAAAGATTGCAACAAAAGGTAGAACTTTACAGCAACTATTAAAATATATGTTGTGTTTAAATAAAGGCTGTTATTTAACATTATATATATATATATTATATATTCACACACACATTGCGATATTGTTTTTAAACCATATCACCCAGCTCTAATCCAGGCTACACATTTACCTTCTGATCCCTGTGAGGAATGTCACTGCGTCTCACTGTTGTTTCCTCTGTGCCTTCTCTCCAGTGTTTCTGAGACAAGAGTGAGGACTACAACCCCCCCCCCCTGGCCCCCACCATCATGCACCAATCAACACTCACCCATCTGAAGACTTCTGGAACTTTCTGACAAAATCTAGTGGAAACCAGCAACATATCCCTCTGTTCCTTTGTCCATTACATTACAGTAATTTAGCAGACGCTCTTATGTGGAGCTGCTTAACATGTGAGGGTATGTAATTACTTTCACCAGATTAATATGAGCAATACTGACCAACCCACAGCATCTCATGTACGATTGCTTCAAACCAGTTAATCAGCTGCACCTTAAAAACAACTCTGTATTGGATGTATATACTTTCCCTTAATAAATAAATATATTTTTTTGACTTTGGGAACATTTGATGTTGGCTGTGCTGATGTTGTTGTTTGTGCAGATGACTCTGTCCTCTCCCTCCCCACCGGATGTTTTGAATGCCTCCATACTGGATGTGGTGTTCTGGGAAACCCATCTGATCAGAACAGACTGTTTATATTTATCTGCCAACCTTTGGACAGGCCAATCGAGGGGCGTGGAGGTGGGGGTGCCGGTGTTTACACAGGAACACAATGCGGAGCAGCTTGTGCCGCACTGAACGCGGATGTTTCATCACTTAACATGGATGCTAAGCGCTTGCGGAGAGAGAGAGACGGTCAGGCAAAAGGGACTTTCGTCCCACTGTCTCCCAAGGTGCCAATGTGAGAGTGCTGCCAGCACAATAGCCTTGGCTGCTGTACAAGATGCTTCCCATTGTGGCTGCCACTGGTTAATAGGGAAATATACTTTTTAAAATGAAAAGCCCTGCCACCAAGCCCTGCCCAAAACACCCCCCCACCGCCAGTGACGTTATGAATGCATTGTTCCCTCAGCCAGGCAGGCCGCTGTATAAACGGGGTTTCCTCCTGCCTAATGTGCCATTTGATTAAACATGGGATTCACTGTATGACTGTTGGTCAGGTCACACGGCCAGGAGGCGCCAGCTATGCAGCAACATGTCACCCCAGCGGTCACAGGGCCCAGCCTGTACATTACTACGCTAATATATGGCAAAATATGAGCTACAGCATCCAGGATGTGAACCCGCAACCCTTCCACTCTCTGTCTTTTGGCACGAGTAATTTTGCCTTTGTGAAGCTGTTTAACAAAGTCACCATAAGAACACAATTAATTTCAACATCCGGCCATGTTAGACCCATCCTGCTGGGGGAACAGGAGGGGAGTGTGGCAATGCTGCAACAGGAGGGATGAAGAATGTAGCACTTATGAGACTTATTATGAGACCATTCATGAGCACATTTGGTAATTCTGCTTAAAACAGACTTTTTTTATCAAAGAATCACCTTATTCCTCTAACTGCAGTTAATAACTAATCAGTGTCTGGACTGGAGCCCACATTAATGTGGGCAGGAGAACGGCAGGGTTTGTGAATGTGTAGTGTGTCCAACCAGACACTTTCCCTGTGTTTCAGCCTATCACTGAACAATTTTATTTCTCTTTAAAGCAAAAGGCCGACTCAGGTGTAGGAACTCCCCCTGCTGTTCTCACGGATATCCTGTATCCCACCGGCCGTGTTTTCCCACCAAGTACAGTTAAACGTTTGGCTGACCTGGAGTAAACCTAAAGACCAGCTACACAATGTAGTATTCCCACAGATGGTGTATGAGTAAACCAGATGTGTAAGTCCAGCATTCTTTCCACCATCGGTTCTTCCTTTAGGTGGGTCTGCCTGCATCAGAACTGCCATTCTTGGTACAGATATTCTCTCTGTAACCACTCCTCCCCCTACATCATAAACCAACAAATCAGAACTCATGGCTCTCTAAAAATGCCAGAGCAGAACAGACAGTTGTATGAAGGATGGATCTAGTAACCGCTAGCTTTCGAACAATCTTGGTTACTTGTTTCTGTGTTACCTTTGTTTACCATGAAAAACAACAAATGAAAATAAATATACCAGTAAGATACAATGGCAGCATTTAAAGATCCATTGGAAAAAAAGATCTCTGCATGAATCTAAACAATCAACCTGAGGACGTTTTGCTGATATTCCAATACAATCTAAAAATCTAAAATAAAATCTGTGTAGTTGGTAATTTAAGCTCTCAGATGGGTTTTTCCATTCTTTAGGTTTAAAACCTTTGCGGTCCAAGATGACCGTTGGTGGATTGAATTAGTTCACTGATGGTAGACGTAAAAGCCTTTTGTTATTCTAAAAATGTAAACAGGCTGCGTTTCAAAAGAACGGCTCTGTGTAGCCCACATCCTTTATTTAATGTGAGATCCGGCTCCTTCCGGCCCACTGTCTCATACAAAGCGCTGAGATAATCAAGAGAGACCACACTACTGTTCGATACTGCCAGAGAGAAGATCGACTGGAGGAGTAAACTTTGGAAAGCATGGGGTGGGGGGGAAGTGATAATATTTAATCAAGGCTGGAGACAGAGAGCCGGCGTGTGAGAAAAGCCTGGTCGTGTGCCAAAGACCGGTGAGGGCCGCACACGTAACTAAGGTTCTAACCGTGCTGTAGCCAAACAGCTTCTTCCGTGCAGCCGAAAAGCCATGAAAAACGTATCGCTGCACTGATAAATAACTAGCAGTGATACATCTCCGCAAAAATGCACCTACTGCCACCCTGTGGACGGTCTGTAGGCTAGCATGGATGGGTTTGGGCTAGCCGATAAATGGTGACGATGCTGATGATAATAATAATAATAATAATAATAATAATAATAATAATAATAAGGGCAGCAGTCCAATAACTATCACCGTGGGATTGGTATTTTTCAAATTCAGCTGTAACTCTCGAAATTCTCAGTAACGTTATAACACTGATGAGAGAAGGCATACTCTTGGGTATGTATTGTGAAATATCAGTATTTTGTGAATTAATTAAATTTTTTGTCATTTATAAAAATCTTTCTTTTGTGTTCTTCCTGGTCGTCTTCTAAAACGGTGTTCGCCAAGTTAAAGAATGCTGAGTTGAGTAAATAACGATGACGAACAGAATCTGAGCTAGCTAGCTAGCGTTAGCTTGCAAAATTCTCTGAGCTAGCCTTAGCTATGCTTGCTAAGAGAATTTATCAAGCTCGTAAGCCCCCCCTCCCTAGGGGGTTCTTGCATGAATGTGATATTCAAACTTTTATTAAAGCCAACGGTTACGTGGCTACCAGGGTGACTATATAGATATTGAGAGACGATATTCACTCAGGCCTCTCATTTCTTTACCAGTCGCTAGCTTGCTATTATCTGTTATCCTATGTATTATCCGGGAAATCGTGCAAAAACAAAAACCCAAATCTTTCCCGTCAATATAGACGCGGTTTCGCTGCGGGGAAAAGATGCTGGAAGCAGTGGCAGGAAAAAGAGACGAAGACCTAGAGGGAGCAGCACGACACGGTGGGAAACATGATGCTTAACAAATTTAGAAGGCCTGTATAACTCGGTTTCAATGTGGAGAATGTCTGTAGTTCGGCCATTGCAGATGCTGGAATTCCAGTGTTTGCTTCTGGGTTTCATTGTAGGCTATTTCTCTCTGTTCGTCTTGTTTTGGAAACGTTTGAAAAAAACAGAACAGTCAGCATGTTTATAGACCACCATCAATGTAACCATCCCAATACAGCAACAGCTCGCCAAACGGTGACTGCAGAGCAAACAACTGAAAATGCAGACTTCTAGACTTGTTGTCTGTCATTGTGATATTTGAAATTTATGTGTGGTTTTGGGGATGCCAGGAGCAACACTGGTGCATTGAAACAAGACACTTAGGTGTAATTGCCAGACTATCACTGATGTTCCCCTGTGTCAAACAGAGAAGGCAGCGCTACCGCAATCATGGCTCTGGTTTTGATCCATCATTGGTAGCTCTTATGAAACGTGCAATACCCTCATAAAATCATTTGCAGTTATAAGGGCAGTCACTGTACAGTCATCAGTCATTTTGGCAATAACGCTATTATCATTCAAGGCATGAAGGAATTATGAACTACAATAGCCTTGGAGGGAGACTGTACCCTATAGCAGTGCTTCAGACATAGAGTTAGAAATTCTGCCCTCTAATGGTCTGCTCAATTAACAGTCTAAAATCCATTTATAAATGAGTCACTGGACAAGGGATTTCAGGGCTAGTTTAGAGGGAAGTTGGTGTGTTTTGTCTATAAAGAGGAATGCAAGAATTACTGTCTTTCCAACTGTGGCACAGCATGTTTGGGGCCAGGGACTCTGTATCCTCTGTAGAGAGATTCTTCCTGTGTGCAAACTCTGGCTGGTCTCAGCTGGTCTAGGGATCAAGCTATCATCAGTGATTCCAATACTTCATATTCATTGAAGTAAAATCAAGTGATCCATTCTTGTTTGGACAGATGCCAGGAGTCTTTTTTGATACTGGCATTAGAATTGACTCCTTAAAACATTCCTGATAACATACAGTGCCCTGTTTCAGCAAAGCATTAAAAACTGTTTTTCAGACAAGTAAGCTGCAAATCACAGCACATAACAGCTGTCTGGACCAGCAGCCCTGTGTGTGTCTGTCCTGGCAGGTGGCTTCCTCACCTCAGTTTCATCAGGATTAGAAAGGCCAGCTCAGCGGGCATGGCAGTAATACAGGCAGTTTGATATCAGGGCATCAGATTGGACACAGAAGCTGCAGAGTGTGTGACATTGTGTCCTCACAGTCTGTCCCCCAGGCCATCAGTGTGATTGAGACTCATCTTATTTCTGTCTTATCTTTATAATAGACACTTTTCATCTTTCCATGAGGGGATTTTCCAAACTGGAGTTAGTTTGTCAGTTACAGTGATGTAAATTTGTACTTCTCCTCATTGGGTAGCTTCTCCTTCTCCTTATTGAGTTGGTGGTCGTAAGGGAGGGCAGTGTTTATGTCATTATGGTACATCTTTACTGTCACAAAGCATTATGTTTCAGACTTGTCTGAGCTGGATAGCAGTCGTGAGAATCACAGCTGAACACTCCCTGGGCCGTTATTACAGAAGCAACCCCCCCCCGCTTCCCTGATGAGCTTCATTCTGAAAACAGTAAGACCACGTAGTTGGACTGCTGTCTGCAGGATGTTGTTATGAGGGCTTTTGTTAAATAAGGCATTCAACAATCATTTACTGCTGAAATAAGGTGTATCTGAGCAGCTTCTCTAACTTGTTATCCATGTACAGCATGCTTGCAGGCTGGTTCGAAGGTTCAGGGATGGAGCTTCACCAGAGCTTCTCCACACTCTTTCCCAGGGTGTATGCAAAAAAACACTGTGCACATGTGCCTTCCAGAGTTGTACAGGTAGCAGCTGGACAAGCTTTTCCCTGTAGCACATTGGTTAAGTTTGTAAGGCCATCTGTGTTTGCTTATTATACACAAGAAGTGCAGAGACAATTCTCACAGGACAGCAGAGAAGTGCACAGGACAGTGAGGAAGAGAGACCATAAAGCAGCGGCTCAGCCCTCCTGGCTCAGTAGTCTTTTGACACGTAGGTTATGATGTCAGTATCGAGCTCTATGGTCACCAAACATTTTGCTTCAACCCTGCTGATTTACTGCCCACGGCTATGTTTTTATTTCATGTTCTTTTCATTCTATTGGATTCACTTTAGATTTGTACTTGTTTAAAAATAAGAATGTAAACTGATGAAACTGTGGGCCTCTCCTAGGGGCTTGTACTGTAAAAGACCCAAATCCCTTGGGCCATCCAAGTGGACTGCTCACGTGTGGGTGAACTGAGGGCCTACAGCAGGATAAGGACAGGGTGCCCAGTGTGGGCCCAAATACTGGCATCATAGTTAGCTCCCCTATGGTTAACCCTAAAGGGAAATAAAAATGGGCCCAGGTTAGAACCGCTCTGGGGCACAGGGGCTGGTAAGGGCAGGTTCATAGAGGTCAGAGGAAGAGGTTATGTTCAACATGCCTGCATGTAATGTGTTTATTTAAGATTACAGCATGTTCTATTTGATTTCCACACATCACATGCATATATGTTTGTTTTAGATAAGAACCATGTTGTCAGCTTTGTTGGGGGGCCAAGCGGATCCATGCAGAGCCAGGGGGCAGGCCAGTCCCCCCGGGCCTCACTAATCACATTTTTCATAAATTTCAGCATATTCTTGTATGTTGATATGCCCAAACATGCTAATAATACTGTATTTGTTAAAGGTGGGCAGGCACAATGAATCCACAATCTTCAGTTCCACATCCCATAAAAGCTCTTCATTTTCTCATGGTCTGAAGTCCACTTGGTGGTAGTGAAGCTGGGAGGCCATGGTACTTCTCATGTCAGCTGGTCTAAAATGCACTCTCCTGTGCAGCTATTTAGCCATTCATACCAACACTGCACATGCTGCAAAAAACAGGTGTTGAGTTGATAATGTCAACTTGTCATATTCATTTTGTAGTTTGTTGTTCATTCAAAGTGTTCCATACATGGTGGTAGTAGCCGTGTTTATGTCATTGTAGTGATGTCATTGCGCTGATGCACTTGTTCATGGATGTGTTATGTCGTTCCACCACACTCTTCACTGCAAAGGGCCATTTAGGAAGCCTTATGTCTGTCAGGACTTACTTGTAAGAATTCTATGAAATACACGCTCTGAAACTATGTCTGTTACAGTACTGTGCCAGAGTCATAGAGACCACTTTTTTTATTTATTTAATTTCTGGTAAAAATGACCATTAAGGTCAAATTATTCATTTTTCAGTATCTGAAAAAATGCTGGAAATATATATTTCACAGAAAAGTACACAAAGCCTCCACAAACAAATATAATATGAAATTTTCAGTACGAACTATGTGGACCCTTTCCCGTTTATTCTTTTCTGGGAGCTTTCCTGCACAGCTTCCACTCTATTTTGGTAGACTTGCTTTTTTAAAGAAAACCACAGGGAAATTTGTCCATGCTTCTTGCTAACACTTCCAGAGTTCAGTCAGAAATCTGTTACATTTTCTGATTCTCATGATCCAAGCAATCCCCAAACTAGGGTGGCCAGTGCACTGTTCTGAGAGCACCAGCAGCATATTTGATGATTGTACGTCCTGATCGTCTTAGCAGTGTGCTTAGGGTGGGAATCCTGCTGTAGAATGAACTTTTTACCAGTCAGACAGTGGGTATTGAATAATGCATTAAGGAGGAGGGGGAGAAGATGGAGGAAACAGGGAAGGAGAGGAGAGGGGGAGAATGAGGAGGAAAGGGGGAAGTACAGGAGGGGAGAGGAGAGGGGGAGAACGAGGAGGAAAGGGGAGAGGACAGGAGAGAAGAAAGGGGGAGAAGGAGAAAGCAGAAAGGAGAGGAGCACCAGAGGATTTCTGGCTGCTTCCTGTTGGGGTCAACTCCAGGCTGTTTGCTTGAGTCTGTGATTGCGCTTCCGCTTTGCCTTGCTGGTAAAAGCATTATACAGGGCACCCACACACACATGTACAATACACACAACTGTAGCACAGCTAGTAATTCATTTTAGAACACTGGGCCTCAAATACCAGTGTTCCCAGCCAAGCACACTATTTACACTTTTACTACTTCCCCAAGGGTGATGTCTCATTATATCACAGATGGTCACCTTACACCTAAGTGGCAGTCTGGTGTGTGTGTGTGTGTGTGTGTGTGTGTGTGTGTGTGAGGAAGGGCACTGATAGACCCAGGAGTGATCGAAGTGTAACTTACCTGCAGGAGAGAATGAATTCACTCTGCACTAACACAACAGCACCCTTTAGTGGTGTAAGCCATTAAAAGCCGCTTTCTGAACAGACCAGTCAACATCCATTCACAATTTAAGGTCAAAATCAGCTGTTTCCAGCTGGATTTCACAGCGTCAGTGACTGGCAGGTCCCTGTGTGCTTTTATCTGGGTGGATGTAGGCAAGGTATTTGTGTGGTGCAGCTAACCAGTAATATTGTACTGTATGAACTAATCTGCTCTCAAAATTGACATTATGAAACAAGTACAATGATTGAAGATAAACTACAAAGGTTGTGCATAATTTGTCAACAAATGAAAGTTTGATCCCCTGTGCACCAAGTTGGAGGCTCAGTTGTGCCAACTTCTGCGAGTGTCTACTTGAGATGGATAGAGAGCATGTGTAGGTTTTATGCCTGTCTGGTATCTCCGTTTCCATGTGTCTGCGCAGGTGGCAGTGTGTTTTCTTGTGTGTCTGCGCAGGTGGCAGCGGGTTTTCTCGTTTGTCTGTTCTGCCGATCTGACAGCCTGTTTGCTCATGAACTAATTCAAGAAAAATGAGAAAAATGGATTGCTTTTTTATTGGATTTCTTAAATTCAGAATGATATATTTTAATCTATACAACAAATACAATCCAGGGTTTCTCAGTCAGTCCCAGCAGGTGCATTTCTTCAGACCGAGTTACGGGGGGGGGGGGGGTGTTTGAGACCTGCTGTCCTATCATTGTCTCACTCCAGCTCAACATGCTCACACACACACACACACAGCCACTATGTTCACTCCCCCCCTATGCGTGCACACACACACTTGTACTGCCATGTAAGACAAAAGGTGCAGGAAGGCTTCATGACTGGTAAACAGTGAAAGAATACATTACACTTCTGCCAGACACACCCCCATAACAATCCATCGTGCAGTTCTGTTTGACACTCCAGTCCCAGAAAGGCTGCAGCACGCCACTTCAGTCTGTTTGGCAAAACAAAACAGGAGCTCGCTTTCAGCCTCTGTTTGCTAGATAACTAATAACATCCAAGCTAAACCGAATAAACACTGCTTAAATGACTTTAATGGAAATTGGCTAGCACAGGTCTCCAACCACCTAACAGGATGCAAAATGCAGGCACTGAACTCCGTTTCCTTCCTTTCCTCCTCAGTGCCAGGTCTGGACTGACCTCCTGTGGCCATGGCAAGGAAATGCAACTGAGATGTAGTCACCAAGCTCAGCTGGAAGCTCTTTGTAAGGTGTATTATGGGAAATGAAGTTTTCTAACTTTTAAAGAGACTGGATCTGAAAGTGTCTTTCCCCACATCCTGGCAGGCTGGCCTGTGCAGCAGACTCGAGGCCTGTGAGGGTATGTACATGTATGTCGTGAGCACATGGATTTAGGGGTCCTCATTCATCTCTTGGCTATCTCTTCGGGCCACCTTGCGAGGGGGTGCAGGGCTCTCCCCTTCTCCTTGGTCCTGTTCCCGCTTCTTGGCCGCATTCTGTTGTGAGAGAAACAAACACCATCAACAGGACACTGCATGTTTCAATACATGGATTCAACGTTATGACAATGTTTAGCTGGTTGGAGCAGATAATGGACGGACAGACTCACACACGCACACAGGGATGAACCCACACAGGGATGAACCCACACAGGCGCAAAGGACAGACTCACACACGCACACACAGGGATGAACCCACACAGCGCAAAGGACAGACTCACACACGCACACACAGGGATGAACCCACACAGGGATGAACCCACACAGGCGCAAAGGACACTCACACACGCACACACAGGGATGAACCCACACAGCGCAAAGGACAGACTCACACACGCACACACAGGGATGAACCCACACAGCGCAAAGGACAGACTCACACACGCGCACACACAGGGATGAACCCACACAGGGATGAACCCACACAGGCGCAAAGGACACTCACACACGCACACACAGGGATGAACCCACACAGGGATGAACCCACACAGGCGCAAAGGACAGACTCACACACGCACACACAGGGATGAACCCACACAGCGCAAAGGACAGACTCACACACGCACACACAGGGATGAACCCACACAGCGCAAAGGACAGACTCACACACGCACACACAGGGATGAACCCACACAGGCGCAAAGGACAGACTCACACACGCACACGGGAAGGGCCCACGAACAGGACGTTCCATGGAGTCCCACTAACAGCACTGCAGTGGTACTGGAGCAGCTCACCTTCTTGTTCCACTGCTGGTGAAGATAGCGGAGCAGAATATTTGTCTTCTCTGTGACAATGACTGGAAAACAAAGAAATTCAACTGAAAACCTAACCACAGAACCATCAGCTATTGGTGTCCATCTGCAGTATTAGGCACAGAAAACAGAGGGGTTGCATGTAAAAAAACATTAATAAGCACATGGGGGTATACGCACATGGACATTCGCTGTGTAAAGGCTGTTTGCATTGGGAACAAGAGCACTTACTTTGTTCTGAGGGATATTCTCGGGTTGGCAGGTACACAGATGGTCTCCTGTTCTACAAAAACAGAAAAAAAGTCAAATGGAAACAATTAAACAGCAGAACAGACTTGAACAAAAAACAGTGAGACCAGGCTGGCATTCACTTTTAGAAAATTTAGGCCACTGTCAGTGTCACTGCCAGTGTGCGGGGCTGTCAAACTTGCATGTCCCCGCTCCACGGTGGATACAGGAGATAAGTAAAGTTTCTATCTGTCTGTCTATCGAGTGAATCACCGGCATACACATGTTTATGTAGGACTGTGGAAACAACCCAACTGCAGGGACTGTTTTGGTCAGTCACGTTTCTAGTTTTTGTTCCGTCTTACTTAATGAAACCTCATGGATGGCCTGTAAATGCAGCCCGACAGCCCACAACCAGAACACAGGGCAGAGCAGTACTCTGCACTGGGACACAGAACACCCGCAATGGTCCAGCACAGCAAACAAATCAGACCAAAGCAGACCTACCTGATCTACTTTCAGGATCACACTGTGTCTGAGTGTGTGACAGGCTGAGTGCTGTCAGCAGAAAAAGGGATAAGTTATGAGGCATAAAGATGAATTCCATAAAATAAAAAATTCCATTTACATATTTTTTGGAACAAATACTTGCATACACTGCAGCCCATTGGGGCCTGGAGTTGAGCAGCATTCCTCTGCACTGCAGGTTAATGATGGATAAGCCAAACTGCCTGATGCCGAAACTTTATACTCCATCCAGCAGAACATGACTGCGTAGACACACACACCTGATACAGCAGAGCATGACTGCGTAGACACACACACCTGATACAGCAGAGCATGACTGCGTAGACACACACACCTGATACAGCAGACCATGACTGCGTAGACACACACACGTACACACCCAATACAGCAGTGCCAGGATCTTTGCTCATGCCCAAAAGCCCTCCCAAGCTACAGTTTCTAGGCAACAGGAACTCAGCTTTTGCACGGCTTCTTCAGGTGGAGTCTCAGAGTGCAGACAGTCAGATCTGTATATTCCCTCCACTCCCGTCTATGTAAGGAGCACTGACTGCTTTGCCATATAGAGGCAACTGAGATTATCTGTGGGGTTCATTAATATACAGAATTAAGAATTACTTCCTAGCAGTGCCAGCATAATCAGTATTTAACAAATTCTGCCTCATGTTCAACACATGTCCACATTTGCATGGTTAAGCAGCCACTGCAGTGGGTATTTAATGAGGGTGGGCACAATAAGGGACAAGTTAGAGACTGTTGTGCTTGGGAATACATGAACCATCCAGCCCCCACACCCCCAAAAAACTAAAAACTCACCGAAGCTTTGCACACAGAGTCTGCATGGAACCTGCTGAAGTTGGTCTTGTTGTAGACGGGTAGGCCTTTAAGAAAGTCTGCCTGCAGAAGAAAACAGGCTATTTTACCCACACATGATAATGCACCAGACAGCTCCAAACCCCAAGCACAACCCACACAACCATAGTTCTTACAGCCCAACTTTGGCAGTCCAGGGTGGTACAATGTGGTATAACTCGTATACATTTTAAATAGTCATTGACTTTTTGTATAGCTGTTTGACTTCTTGCAATTTGATGTTTTTGAACTCTTCGGTGTTCCACAAATGATTTTGTTTCAGTGACCCAGATCCAAAATTGAGGCAATATTGGCCACACCAATTTCTGCCATATAAAGCCTGTTAACTCTTTGTGAAGGGGATCATTTATAATATAGCACAATGCAGACAATGGAAGGAATAGGAGTGGGTCTCTGTGACAAGTGTCCAGTGGAAAGCCTTATAGAAGCACACAGAGCATTCACGCAGCCTGCCTAGCCGCTCAGAAAATGGCTGCAACGCCAATCAAGGCGGCGAGTTAATGACTACAATCTGTTGCAACCGATTTCACCGGCAATCCTTAACCCCTACCGTCTAGTTTACACACCCTACCCAAAATCTACATTCGATTAACTCTTGTCCAATCTCTGCATGCTAACAAACAAACTAAAATCCAACTGCCTTTCAACATTAATCCAAGCAGCAATCATCATGGCTTGAGTGGATAGCCTGCACCACTTAACCGGCAGCTTTTTAGATGACCCAACTTGACGAGTTGGCAAAAAATACCGGCGAGGATTATACTACTACTACATATACAAACTCAGTTTAACACCGGACATGTGTAACATTAACTTACATACATGACCTGGCGTGGAAAAGCAAATTCCAGATAATTAATGTACCGCAAGTGAACAGCTGAGTATAGGACATGAATAAAAACGATGTCTTCTTTGTGCTTTTGTCGCGTTCAGGGTGGTGTCCCACCAGCTGTCGCGATTTCACTGGGTGTCACACAGAAAGTATTATTCAGCCAAAGAGCCATTTCCTACCTGACGTTGACATCTACCAACGAACATACTCGTGAATTCCATTCAATATGTTTGACAGTTTGGTGACTAACTGACAGGGTTATCCAACAAATGTTTGTAACTACTGTCTGGTGCTAAAGCGTGCGCATTGATATTTAGCAAGCGACATAAACAACATACAGGGCGAAGACGAAAGTGGCAAGTCCGCTTGACATAGGTTACCTTGTCCATGGTTTGTCGGCCGCGAGAATTCCGAAATACAGAATAGAGGCAGTTAAAGCAGTAATGAAAAACCTATCTAGCTCACGATAACTATGGAATGTTTTTTTTTCCTACAGCTATCTACCCTGCTAACTTGCCCGACTAAAGCAACGAAGTCGAGGCTAACGTGAGTCAGAAGCCATTCACTGTTGTTGCCTGAATATCTAATCTAGCTAACAGAACCACGAAGAAGAGCGCAATCTGCCGTCAGTTGTCTGCTAGATATCACTGACAGGCCAAAGAAACGCATGCGAATGTACAATTCTGCCTAACTAAACACCACCGTCTTCTGAGCTACACACGCAAGATTTACCAGAACACTCGAACATGCTTACGGTACGTACGCCGACTGCTGTTTTCATTGGCTACATTTTGGTTGTGTGTCTCCCTCCGCCAATGAGTGGTTGCAGGGAGCTCAGAGTTGCAGAGTCTTGTGTCTATACGTCAAATGCCTGTCTGTGACATGGTGCGTCACTGCCTAGACTGTGACTGGTTGACAACCACACTTGAGTAAGGTCAGAGGTCATATGTCAAAAAGATGGCTCATCTCACTGTTCACCCATTTCTGTTAAAGTAATGTGAGTTTTTTCCATTAAGCTTTTTGCTCCAGTGATCAATACATCTATCCCTATCCCAAACCCCACACACACATTTTGTGAAAAAGTTAGATAATACATTTAACAATGTAAGGTAATCTTAATTATAAATTAACATATTTTCATTCTGATAGCCACGGCTAATAATCATAGTCTCCCCTTATTTTATGCATTCTTTGTCACTTTTGTTAGACACTAGGAGTCTTTCAGACAAGCACCATGGCTTAACAGTGTATTTCTGCCTGGTAGCTGAAGCAGCAGGAGAGCGTATGAATGCTGTCAGCATGATGGGATGCACGAATCAAGGGGAATAACCTCACATCAGCACAGCTTCCAGTGGAGCATAATAGCTTGGAACAAGACTGGTGGTTGTGGGTTTAAATTTCTGAGTGAGGCACAGTTGGAAGGTACTTAACTTGAACTGCTTCAGTATGTATACAGCTGTACACATGCACTGCAGGTGGGAGAAAATGCACAATGCTAAAAAACCTCAACATCAATGGAAGAAGCTAACATTGCCTATCTATGGATGATGTTAAACTCTGTGGCACACATTCACACACCAGCTCTCATCTCTGAGTCCCATCACACAATAGATTCTTTGGTAATGAGGCATCTCTCATCCAAGTAAAAATGAGTTTTACAGAAAGTGAATATTGCACAACAAATTTTCATGGTACACGAACTTAAGGAAGTTGCATAAAACACTTCTTTCTGTTTTGTCACATCCTGCTTTGCATTAAAAAAAGCCACCACCATCCATCCAAACTTAAAGACATATGAGTAACAAATCATGACCAAAAGGAACAAGTTTTATATATTTTCCAAAGCCATCAAGTGCAGGTCTCATTTATGAAGGACAGAGCAATGCAACAAGCTGGCCCCACAGATGGCAAAAATACTTAGCTGGGTGACAGTAAATGACCAGAACAGAAAGAGGGTGATGTGTTACAGCCATTAGCAGAAACAGCTGTGTTGGCCTAGTCCCTCCTGTGACTTTCAATGTAACTTCCCTCTGTAGAATGTATCTTTGTTGGACTCAATAATAACTCCTACATCAAGCACTTGGCTGGAGCTCTGTTTGGGTGATATTTGAACTTTATTTACCAATTAAATTCAAATAAAACATTTAAAGTGTGACATATCTAGAACAGCAGAGCAACTCACAGGTAGTCCAGTGTGCTGCTGTATGGAGACAAGGTGTGTGTGTATGTATATTTGGTGTGGCTGGGAAAGTTAGTTTGCTTCATGCTAGAATCAAGCCACTGTCTATTTCATGTAGAGTGTTCAGTGGGCCTGAAGGCAGCACTGACCCCTGACTGACAGAGCAGTAGACACAGCCTGGAGGCTCCTTGTAAATTCTTCCGGCCAGGCAGATGTGCCAGCCTGTTCATCCCTGCTGATCCCTGCTGAGCAGGTTTCTTCCCCTGCCAGGAGGTGTGCCATCTTCTCCTCCCTGACTTGCTAGTTAATGCGTAAGAGATTTGCGTCCCTTTAGCATCCTCCTGAGAATGACCTCGATCCCACCGCGCGTGCTGATCCTCTTGATCCATCCGTGGGTGCGCTTCCTCTTGATGTTTTTTGGCTGGTACTCCGTGCCTCGCTTGACTGTACGAATATGCTGGTGCTGAAAGGGCAGATTCCGAAAGATTCCGGTGCCTTCTGCAAGCGATCCGAGTGTCCGGCCCGCTGCAGCACGGGACAGGATCCAGCTGCTGGCGGCGCGCACCGAGGACGCACCGAACCCAGCATTCTGCGTCACAAGCCTGTTGACAAACGTTAAACATGTACCACGAGTTAGCATTATATCAGAATGCAGATTGCCAAGAATACAATTTATGCGTACTGCCAACATAAAATATTTTTCTGTGTACTTCATATCTGCAGCGGTACGGTCTGCTCTGTCGTGGTGCCTACACGTTACCCTATTTGACGTAATGACCATTACTCACTTTTGAAAGCATCTTCACTGAAAAGAATCCATCATTATCCACGAGACCGATCACTGGACTCCACCAGGAGAACGGGACTAACGTCACGGGGTGCGTCAATATTAATACTACGAGTCAAATTCTGGTTTATATCGGCCATCGAGACTATCGAATCGCTAAGCTATTCTGTGGCTAGACAGCTATCGAGTGTTGATCCTCTGAAACGTGCCTTGCTGGAACACATTTTGTTAGCTAACATTCACTTTTGCAATCCATAAGAAGACGGGCTGCTATAGCTGTCTAAGAGGCAGTACATGCTCAAAATGCACCCATATGTAATAAACTGTGGGCGGGCGATATAGGGCAACTTGCGAGGTAGTTAGCTTGTCTAGCACTTGCGAGGTTATTAGCTGTCCATCTAGCTAGCTAAGAACGGGGTTCGGTTGTCTTACAGTCCTACCTTTGTATTAAGGAAAGCTTACAATACCTGCACGCACTGCATCCAATTCCTCTGGACAGGAAAAACGATGTTCTTAGTACGTTCATTGTATATACTTTCTTAAGTATCAGCGAAAACTCGCCTTGTGTTGCCTGCGGATGTCAATGTCACAACCTGAGCAGGCGCAGTGGAAGCCTCGCTCGATGTGCAGCTGCGATTGGTTGTAGTAATCCATCCAATAGGGACACATGTCCGGTCATCATGATCAATGTACATACTCCATCTCTGTATAAATATTCTTTTGGCAAAGGGCTTTTAGTGCTGCTACTCGCTACACCTTTAGAACAGTTCACAAAGTACAAGCACAACCACTGATAGGCAGAGAAAGGGAGAGGACATAATGTTGTGTACGTAATGGTATACAATTTGCTTGTATTGTAAGACAATCATATAGTTTAAAACATTATATGGAGATATCTATGTCATAAATAAGTAACATATGCATACCATGTAAAATTGAACAAACTAGTTTCTTTCAGATTAAATTTTGCATGTGTTGGCCACGTTTTGATCCTTCCTTAGTTTTACATTTCTACAGCTGCAACTTTCAGTCACTCAGCTGTAGAGAGGCAGCTTCAATGACACAATGCTTCCTTACCTCTCAGCATCTTTTTTTATATAGTAGCAGTGGAAGTAAGAGAGGATGTCATGGCAAACCATTTTAACACGTATTCCGTAGAACAGATTAATCAGAAGTGTGCCTGTAATTTCTTTCTTTGTTGGGATAACATGTTGGTCATCAGTTTGCCTGGGATATTCAAACTTTCACAATGGCGCTAAATCATCTCAGGATCACCAGGTCAGCCCAAAGATGTTATGACAGGTTCTTCACTGATCAAAAATGAAACAGATTCTTCTAAACTACAAATTTACTCGTTTCATTTAAAATCGACTTGTAGGTATTCACAAACCCATAGTTGCCCTAGAACCTAATCTGTTGTGACTGGTAAAACTGAAACAGTTGGTATTCAGTGTTGGAATAGTGACTGCACTCTTAGAGGAAGAAGTTCTTTCTTGCACCTAAAAGGTTCTTCATTTGTCCTGCCAGGGGAAACCTTAGAGGTTTTCTTAGATCATGATATCTTTATGGGCTCTTTATGTAACCCTCAGAATAAGGTTCTATGGAAAACCCTTGAATGAAATCCATATCAACAAATAACCTACAAAGGTTCCCCCAGCGTGACAAGGGAAGAAACCTTAAGGAACGTTTTTGGGTAGTAATCAATACATAAGTACGAGGGATTTTTGAAATATATCTGTTTTAGGGAGTAAATGTTAAAAGGCTTGCCATAATTAGTAGCGGTCATATTAGTAGTGTGGTAGCAGCACTATTATTAATGTGTGCCTCACTTATTGCTCTTGTATGGTATGTTTTTTCTGTTATGGCCCAATCACCTCAACCTTCTTGCTGTAGACAGAAATGATATGGTTCATTCAAGTTATTTCATGTTGTAATACACAATTTGTGGGTTATGAGTGCACAGTCATTCTGGTTGGTATATTCCAGTAGAACGTTTCACACCCTGTGTACCTTCTACCCCAGCAACAGAAACAGAAGCCCTCCTGTTATTAGGAGTGTACCCGCCATTGGCCAGAAACGTTGTCTGTTACATTGGAGGGGGCGGATTGAGGATCCCCATGGGTGCTGAAAGCAAAGGCAAGGTGAGTGAGGAGATATGCTTGGGTGGGCGACCGAATGGAGTGGAGATGGTGATGCTGGAGTCATTCGCCTTATCAAGGGGCACTTTCAGCTTTCGGTGGCCGTGCATCCTTGCCAGGTCGTTTTTCTCAATCTAGATATCTGCCGTGTTGTTCATCACTAAAATGTAAACCGGAGGCTTCACCAAGCTCAGCGCAGCAGATTCCAATGGAATCAAATTATTGGATTGGCTGCAGCAAATAAGGTATAGCTCGCGCCCCCCCTGCACAACAGCCGATCTACAGAATTAAGAGAAGAAATCCGATATTTCTTTCACACCTGCTGGAGCATTCAGATCTACGGGTAAGAATTTGCATTCGCTACTTGAAAATGATTAAAACGCCATTGTGCTCCGACGATGGAGTTATTGTTTGATATTTATCGGTGCTGATAGGCATGCAGTTGTTGAGCCTGTCACCCGATAAGGAATTGAAATTCATAAGGTTATCCAACCGTTTTATGCCGACCTTGCTGCTGCGCAACGCGCTCACCCCATTTGATACATTTCACAAATCATAATTTGCATTGTACTATGACGGTGAATTGTGGAACAGAATCTTTGGGATATAATGTTGGTATTCCAAGCTACAAAGGAATAAAAGCATGCTGATATTTTGCAGACAATTCGCCGCATAATTTACTGGGTCAGCTATTCGGCGCCAGTCAAAGCACAGTTTTGCGTGGGTTTTTGATGCATTGTAGGTCAGATACGCTGGGTGAGTCAGTCCGTGATTCGCTATGCAAGAAATAAAGGTAAATGTGTTTGCGGGTTATAACGAATCCCGTCGTACAGTTGAAACTGTGTTTAATAATTACTTGTGCAGGCCAGCTTAACGTCTATTTGTACAGTGTGTTCTGTTGGTCTGGTAAAACACCAGAAATCACCATTTACAGTCATATATTTGAATATAAAGCGCTAATCCTGCATTATCAGACATGCGTTTCAGAGAATAAGACATCGAGTTAAAAATAATAACTGCAACGGCTTACTTAAGGAAGTAGGTGTCTAGTTTTATTCGTTGGCATGATTAATATTTGTGTGAGTATACCTAATCATTCGTATTTTTTTCCTATGGCGAGATTTCATACATGGTTTATCTGCCTGGTACGTGTCTTTGCCCAAACGCGTGTTCAGGTACATACTTCATTGGTCTTTGATATTCAGTTGCATTAACCCAATATAATATCCAACTCTGTCCTGTGCAATCTTTTCAATAAAAATCTGCAGATTGATTTGGAAGATCATATACATTTCAGAGCTGTGGACATATTCATATTTGTGTACATACAGTACAATACCTCCAGCTTAACACAATGTACACAGTAGGAAATTTGATCAGCTGACCTGTTTGCATCACCAGTTTTGTAGCTTTCCTCTCTTAGATTTAAAAACAAGCAGGGCACTTGCACAGAAAAGCTTAAATTCTTGTATGCATTTCATGATTTCTGTCACACGTCAGAGTAAACAAAGAACATCAATATCATCTTAAATCTTGTGCGTGCTTTCACGTCTGTGTATGTGTGTGTAATTGTGTGTGTACATGTGGGTGTATGTTGGAATGTATGTGTGGGAGTGTGTGGGTGGGTGTGAGTGTGTGGGTGGAAGTGTGTGTGTGTATGTTTGTGGGTGTGTGGGAGTAAGTGTGTGCGGGAGTATGTGTGATTGTGTATGTGGGAGTGTGTGGGTGGATGTGTGTGTGTGTGCAGGGAGGTATTTGTGCATGGTTGTGTGTATCACAGTTTTGGGGGTTCTGTATCCTATACTGTACTTATTAAGCAGCAAACTCAGACAGTCAGCTCAAAACTCCTTTTCAGGCAGATTCACCCTGCAGTACTGTGGTCACATGACTGTTCCCCACGCTGGCTGTGTGTATCCAGTGTGCCCTGGTAACTCTACACTGCTAGCTGCACTCTGCTGGAACACCCAGAGCTGCAGAGGTTTACATGCAGTCACAGCTATGAGTGAGAGCCACCAGCACAAATTCCTCAGAACACTTTTTATTCATGTTTTTATGAATATTCAAAAAACCCCAGGAGAAAATGAATACAGTCCATGCAGTCATACCATGAAGCAGGGGCATCACCAGACCCTCACATGCCCCAGTAATAATTTGTTGTGCCCCAGTAAATGATCATGAAAAATAACTAGTTTTTTAAAAAAATGTATCATAAATTGCAAGTGTGACAATGTGGGCACTGCAGGCCTGTGCCCAAGTAGTGCTAAAAGTCTAGCAACATCCCTGCCAGGAAGTGCTCTGTGCAAATGTAGCTGCAGTCATATTTGTCAGAAGAGTACACGTCTGTTACAGGCTTCTGTGTTTCCAGCTCTCTGCTGTCAGACTGTGGTGCTTTCAAACTGCTGTGATTGGTTGGGACAGGTATGACTGTTGCCATATCTGTTGTATAGGAGTACGAATAAGAATGTGTCGATGATTTTACAGGCAGAATTTATGCTGAACCACATATATTGGCTGTGTATCAGTGCGCACAGGTGTGTGTTCATCTGCTGCCTCACATCAGTTCACCACCACACACCTGCAGCTTCACACACGCACACACACTCACACAATGATCAATGGTGTGAGTGTTGGTCAATGATGGCCTGGTTGTAGATCTCATGGTTCGCCCCTGCTGCTTAGTACTACTAATCACAGCTAATACTAGTTAGCTGATCAAGTTATTGAATTTAACTTGAGAGAAATTAACAAGCCACCATAAGCATATTGCAAACTCCAGGTACTGTAAGTCAGTATCTCACTCTGTGGGTGTTGACAGTGAGTGGGGGAAGCAGCCCAAGACAAGGTCATGTTCCTCTCTGTCCCTGTTAAAGGGAGGGGGTGGCAGTAACAGGGTTATACCACTAGAGGGCAGACGTTACAGAAAATCAGTGATCCTCCTCAGTCTGTGTCCAGCTGAGGGCTGCCTGCTTCCACAGCAACAGCACAGCAAGGCTGCTAATCTGCTTCAGTCTGTGGTTTTTCAGTTATCATTGCAGTGAAGTAGACTGGCACTGACAGTTTTCTTCATTTGAATTTTAGTCAGCATTGTTGCTCAGATGTTTAGATGACCGCATCAAACTGCCACACTGAGATCAATTAGTTCTCTGTTCTCAGGCACCTCCACCCTGCCCTGTTCCACTCTTTCCTGGTCACATGAAGAATGGAGGGGTGTCCCCTCTCATCCCCCCTGCTTTGTAAAGATGTACACAGTGCAGATGTGAACATGGATTGAGGAGACTGGGCAGCTGGGAGAAGCTTTGGGCGGGGCGTGGCGGGGCTGTGGACTGTGGGTTTGGTTGTGGTGGTGGACTGGCGGCGCGCGGCAAGGGGGCTGTCTCAAACAGTGGTGGCATCAAATTACATTAAACTTCAATGACATTACAGCATGCAAGCATCAGGCTGCATCAAATGTTACATTACAATGCTAAAAGTTACATTAAAGATGAAATTACAGCTGTGAACATGACAATGCTGGTGTTGCATCACAGGCACAGCTGCACTGGTGCAGCAGACAGGCCGCTCAGCGGGCCATGGCACAGCTGCACTGATGCAGCAGACAGGCCGCTCAGCGGGCCATGGCACAGCTGCACTGATGCAGCAGACAGGCCGCTCAGCGGGCCATGGCACAGCTGCACTGATGCAGACAGACAGGCACAGCTGATGCAGCGACAGGCCATGGCACAGCTGCACTGATGCAGCAGACAGGCCGCTCAGCGGGCCATGGCACAGCTGCACTGATGCAGCAGACAGGCCGCTCAGCGGGCCATGGCACAGCTGCTCCCCAGCACAGCAACGGGGGAAAGCAAAGGGCGCCCACAGGGCAATGCAGGGCTTCTTTCACACTGAACTTGGCATGGCTCTACATGAGGAACTGAATACCCTGTATCAGTAGCCGCTTGGCTGTAGGCCCTGCAGGGAAACCCAGGGGCTGGCCTCCATGGATGGGCTGGATACGCTCTCAGTGCAGGGGCAGAGAAGATAAGAGTCATGGTCAGAAAGAATCGGATGGAAGAACATGAAAGTAAACTAGCCTATAATGAGAGCCTACCTAAGGCTTCCTGTCAGGTCTGCAGCTTCATAAAGGTAAAATAAGTTATCAGCAAACCAGTGAAAGTGACATTGCAGGCACGGCATGTGAGACTTCATCTCATTTTCCAGTGCTCTACTTCTTCAGGCTCTGAATCCTTATCACCTCCATTGTCAACATGTCCTGGAAAGTTAGTGTAAACATTGCAGATCCATGGTCAGCCCAGCGGAAATGGAGGCACACCCAGCCCCCCCTGCCCACTGGAGATGTAGGGTAGTACCATTTTCATTCATGTAAAAAAGTTTTTCAGGAGTCCAGTCCCTAACTGGCTGTCCCATGGTCAGGTGACTGTGCCTGACACTGACTGCTCCGTTGGACTGGCAGTGAGCAGTATTATGGGAGATGGGCCTTCATATGAAACAGCAGCACTGGGAGAGGCGTCGCGAGCGCGGGATGCCAGTCATGCACGGCCTGCATACTGCTCTTTTTATAGCACTCAGGGCATTCAGCCTTCTGCGGGAGAATGTGACTCAGGACTGGTTTAGTACAGTTACGAGAGTTTTGTTTCCTGTCAGTTTTGTCTTACAGTATCAGGACCTGAAACCTGCCTACATCATCTGGCTTTTTTGGTCAGCAAAAAACCCTCTAAACAACAAAAGGAGAAAAAGGCCAGAAAAAACAGGTGAGTCTGTGGTTTCCTGATGAGAGCTCCAGTCAGAGTCTGAAAGTTATGTCTGTTGGGGGTATGTGTAACAGTGGCTATTCTGACAGACCATGGCTGGCTTCCACTCATTTATTTCTGAATGACAGAAGATAAAAAAATGCATCCTCAAAAAGCTTTTGTGTCTGCTACAGTTTAATCGATCTGCACTTGTAAAACAAAATAAAATACTTACACTTTCAATGTTAGTACACTGTCATACCTAACAAACAAAATGTGGAATCACAACATAGAGAATGGAATGCATAGTTCGCTAGTGAACATGCTAAATAGCAAGCATACTGCACATGGTAATTTTAGCTCTCAGCCACTGTGCAGCAGGGCCCAACACAGGCTCTTAGCCACTGACCGATTGTAGTACTCAGCTGTCCCTGGAGCTGGGTCTGCCCGTTCTGTCACCCCTGCAGCAGGTGAAGCATGAACTGTCTATCTCTGCCTGCAGGGCGGCGCCATGCTCACCTTCATCACAGACGGGATCCTGTGCTGCCTGGCTGGGAAGTCAGCCAGCACGGTGGGTCCTGTGGAGACGGCGGAGCCTGGCGATGGACTTGAGTTTGTGGAGGTGAAGCCGGGGCGCGTGCTGCGGGTTCGACACATCGTGCCGGAACGGGCCGTGGTGGAGCCGGTCAGCGCGGGCAGCAGTGTGCACTGTAAGCGGCGTATCACGGTGTACCGTGACGGGCAGCTGGTGATCGAGAATCTGGGGGACGTGTTGAGCCCAGACATCCTGCAGTGTGCCAACGGCGGAGTGGAGCCCAGCAGCACGGTGCAGCTGGAGCTCTCTGATTATAACAGCAACGCCACGGCCACACCCAGTGCCACGCCTGTCACAGCCACACCTACACCTGCCACACCGGCCCCGCCCCCTCGCCGCCGCCGTAGGAAACCCAAGCGCACGGTGGCCATCGACACGCAGCGCAACGTTACCGGCTGCAAGGGCACCCATGCAGACCTGGCACTCTTCTTCCTGCACGGGGTGGGCGGGTCTTTGGACATCTGGGGCAGCCAGCTGGACTTCTTCTCTCGCCTTGGCTATGAGGTCATCGCCCCCGACTTGGCGGGACATGGTGCTAGCTCCGCCCCCCGCATTGCTGCAGCCTACACCTTCTATGCACTGGCAGAGGACCTACGCGCCATCTTCAAACGCTACGCCCGCAAACGCAACATCCTCATTGGCCACTCTTACGGGTCAGTATGTGTGTGTGTGTCTGCGTGTGTGTGTGTGGACATGCTGTGTGTGTGTGTGTGGGTGTGCTCATATGTGTGTGGGCTTGCTGTGTGGGTGTGTGTGTGTGAATGTGTATGTGACTATGTTTGTGCAACATCCTCATCCTCAATGTGTGTCTGTGGCCGCAGGGTGTCGTTCTGCACATTCCTGGCCCATGAGTACCCAGAGCAGGTGCATAAGGTGGTGATGATAAACGGGGGGGGTCCCACAGCGCTGGAGCCCAGCCTCTGCTCCATCTTCAACCTGCCCGCCTGCCTGCTGCACTGCCTCTCCCCCTGCCTGTCCTGGAGCTTCCTCAAGTACGCCTGCCCCGTCCAACCTGTCACACACACACTCTGACACGTTCACACACACACTCACACACACACACACACACTCTGACACATTCACACACACACACACACACAGACTCACACACACACTCACACACACACACACACACTCTGACACATTCACACACACACACACACACACACACTGTGACACATTCACACACACTCACACACCCTCACACATACACACACATACACACACTCTCACACACACTCAAACACACACACACACACACACACACTCTCACACATTCACATACACTCACACACCCTCACACATACACACACTCTCACACATTCACACACACACACACACTCACACACACACACACACACACACTCTGACACATTCACACACACAGACTCACACACACACACACACTCTGACACGTTCACACACACACTCACACACACACACACACACACTCTGACACATTCACACACACACACACACACACTCACACACACACACACACACACACACACACACTCTGACACATTCACACACACACACACACACACACACACACTGTGACACATTCACACACACTCACACACCTCACACATACACACACATACACACTGACACATTCACACACATTCACACACAGACTCACACACACACACTCTGACACGTTCACACACACTCACACACACACACACACACTCTGACACATTCACACACACTCACACACACACACACACACACTCTGACACATTCACACACACACACACACACACTCGCACACATTCACACACACTCACACACTCTCACACATACACACACATACACACACTGTCACACACTCAAACACACACACACACACACTCTCACACATTCACACACACTCACACACCCTCACACATACACACACTCTCACACATTCACACACACACATACACTCACACATTCACTCACACACACACTCTCTCACACACTCTCTCACACACACACTCACACACTCACTCACACACACACATACACACACTCTCACACACACTCAAACACACACACACACACACTCTCACACATTCACACACACTCACACACCCTCACACATACACACACTCTCACAAATTCACACACACACACACACTCGCACACATTCACACATACTCACACACACACACTCACACATTCACTCACACACACACTCTCTCACACACTCTCTCACACACACACTCACACACTCACTCACACACACACATTCACACACATACACACACTCACACACACTCAAACATACACACACACTCTCACACATTCACACACACTCACACACACACTCTCACACATACACACTCTCACACACACACTCGCACACATTCACACACACTCACACACAAACTCACGCACACACTCATATACACTCTCACACATTCACTCACACATACACTCTCACACACACACTCACACACACATTCACACACATACACACACTCTCACACACACGCACACACACACACACTTCTCACACACACACATTCTCACACACTCACACACACACACACACACACATTCTTACACACTCACACACACACACACACATTCTTACACACTCACACACACAATCTCACAGACCAACATCCTCTGTAGGTGCATGCAGATTCTGTTGTTGTTCTGCTGTGTGTGTGTGTGTGCGTGTGTCTGTGATCTGGGCCCACGGGGGTGTGTGTGGGTGTGCACGCTTGTATGTGCGTGCTGGTAGTGATGTTGGTTGTCATGGAGCTCTCCCTCTGTGCTGCAGGGCAGGGTTTGCGCAGCAGGGAGCCCGGGAGAAGCAGCTGCTGAAGGAGGGCAATGCGTTTAACGTGTCATCCTTCGTTCTGCGGGCCATGATGAGTGGGCAGTATTGGCCGGAGGGCGATGAGGTTTACCACGCGGAGCTGACCACTCCCATTCTGCTGGTGCACGGGATGCACGACAAGTTCGTTCCGATCGAGGAGGACCAGCGCATGGCTGAGGTTTGGCTCCACCCACAGCCCCTCTCGCTCCCTCTTTCCTTCATTCATTTTTGCTTCAATCCATTCATTTACAATTTCCTTCAGTCTTTTGTGCTTTCATGCAGTCAGTGAGCCAGTCAATGGCACAGTTACATGCACACCAAAACTCCAGCATCAGTCCTGTTTGTGGAGACATCCATCCTGCTCCCTGCACACTCACATCTGTGTGTCCCGCAGATCCTGCTGATGGCATTCCTGAAGGTGATTGAGGAAGGCAGTCACATGGTGATGATGGAGTGCCCAGAGACCGTCAACACCCTGCTGCACGAGTTCTTCCTGTGGGAGCCTGCCATCTCAACCAATCAGGGCAGCTCTGAGCCTGCGCCCCACAGCAGCACGCCAACCACCGCCAAGCCCAAGATCAAGTAGCCAACAGGGGTCCTGGTGTGTAGAGAAAGGGACCAATCCAATGGTTTGTTCTTTGGCGGGCTGAGCTGAGCATGAATGCTGATTGGCTGATAGCCGTGGAGCATCTCCGGAAACTACGAGGGACTTCACCGCAAGGACAGAAGGGGACCCCAAACCCCAATGCCCAAACCGAGGAGCACTGGTGGTCAGGGGTCCATGCGTTTATCCCCCTCCGTTTCCCATCATGCCTTTTTGTTTCCTGCCGTCCTGTGGTGCAAGTTGTTTCAGACGCCAGACACCCTGCCCCCTTTCACTTGTAACCCGTGAGTCAGACCCAGCGCCCAGCCACTGGGGAGGATGCAGTGGGCCGACCATGGAGGGCGGAGAATTACCCCCAATGTCATCAGCACCCCCATGGCAGCTTGCAGTCTTTTCCCATGGGTGTTCTGTGTCTGTTTAGGTGCAGCTTAAACACGTTCTGGACTTCCCAGCCAAGCGTAATGGGTCTGATCCCCCACCCCCCTGCTGCACAGCTGAGTGTGCCCGTCTGGCCTATCGTTTTGGCCCGTGAGACTGAATCCCCACAGGCTGCGTAACACAGTATGAATCCCCTTTGAGGGACAGCTGTGGAGCTGGGGCCAGTGCTCGCGTGGAACACCCCTGGGCAAGCGCAGTATCCGTTAATGCAGTATTTCTGAGTGGAAAATGGAAAACCATGACAGGTAAATGATGGTGGCATGTCCCAGAATGAGGGGCATTCCTATGGTGGCATGCCCCTGATGGTCCTGATCCACAGAGCACTGACTCTACTGTTACCCTGGCTTTGTCCTGTCTCTAAACTGAAATACTGTATTTTATACTTACTAGATCCAGACATGTCTTTGTCTGCAAATTCAAGAACATACATTTTAGCATGAAATATAGCACTATAAAAAACTAAATTATGTAGTGGAAGCTTCACATATACATTTCGTAGAATGAAGTTTAATAGAACATGAATGCATTTGGAAGGAGTTTAGTAAAAGCCATGAGCAGTATGGAAATAGAGACGTTAGTCTTTGATCTCTGGCTTTGAGTACTAGGAGGCAGAGTCATGTGTGCATGCATGCTGGTGGGGCCTCCCTGTTGGAAAAGGTAGATGACAGAAATGAGTTGTAATGACCTGAGAAGGACACAAAAGGAGATAGGGATAGGAGTGGAGATGGGGAGTAGGGGGGATAGGAGTGGAGATGGGGAGTAGGGGGGATAGGTGTGGAGATGGGGAGTAGGGGGGATAGGAGTGGAGATGGGGAGTAGGGGGGATAGGAGTGGAGATGGGGAGTAGGGGGGATAGGAGTGGAGATGGGGAGTAGGGGGATAGGGGGAGTAGTGGAGATGGGGAGTAGGGGGATAGGAGTGGAGATGGGGAGTAGGGGGATAGGAGTGGAGATAGGGAGTAGGGGGATAGGAGTGGAGATGATGGGAGATGAGGTGTGTAGCGTTTTATACCTGTATGAAAAACCGCCTTAGCGGGTAAAGGGAATTGAGTGAGGGGTTGTCTGAAAATATTTCTTCAGAACTTGTGTTTTGACAGACTCCAGTAAAAGAAGAGTAAAGCTGATGGGTTGATGTAATATTTTCGGCTGCCTGTGCTTTCTGCTGCAGGTGATGGAAGGTGTGATACTGTGGCACAAACAGACAGGTAGTCCTGCATTTTCTAACGAGGGTCACAAGGCCTCCACTACTACAGCGGTGTCCAGAAAACAATATAGACTATTCTTATTATTACTTTACAGATTCCTCAGAAAAAGACAGTAACCACAAAGGAAAAATAGTACTCATTGTGCAGCATAATTACTGTGGTTTGCCTTTTGAATGCAAAACTTTATCGAGACAGTTTGTTCAGTGTTCACTGTTGTTTCATCTCATAAGTGATGAATTTCTTTGTTAAAATTTCTTAAATTTTGTTAGTTGTTGTATCCAACGGAGATCCCTGACATCATAATGCTTAGTTTGGTAGCTCTGTTTTGGAAATCAGTTGTGAAATGTCCTATGATGCAAGAGCAGTCTGTAAAGTACATGAAATGCTAGTTAAGGTTATGTAGCTGAAAAAGCTCCAGCAAATCTAGGGTCATTTTTGTGTCTTGACGGTCCATAAGAACATATTCCATGTTTTATGGTTTAATTATATAGAGCATTTCAATGTTTATGTATACTTACCAAAGATGCTGAAAGTGCAAGTTGGTCCAGAAAAGGCTTGGCAGCAGTGTTGATCATGGTGCTTGAGAGGATGAGCTGAAAAAGGGATTGAGCCGTGTGCCCTCTCTTCTGCTGTAGGATTACACCCCAGCACAGCAGTGAGCTGGCTGAAAGGAAAGGGCTGAGTAGCACCACCGCTGTGATCAGCTTTCATAGCTGCACTGCTAACATTGTGACAAAAGTACTTTTGTAAATTTCAGAAAAACTTCTGGTGAAAAAAACACCATTACTGCTGTATGTGCACAGGAATAAGATTATGCTGAGGTGAGTGATATACATTGATTTACAACTGAAAAACATGGTTTAGTGTGTTGTTACAATTTAAAAGCAATACTGGAGTACAACCTCCCTGCCACTAACATCAGCCCCACAGGAGCACACCATGCAATCCTGAGAGAGTGTGTGTGCGTGTGGGAGTGTGTATGCGTGCGTGCCTGTGTGTGGGAGTGCGTATGTGTGAGTTAGGTTTGGGCCCACAGGTGTGTGGGTGTGTGTGTGTGTGTGTGTGTGTGTGTGGTCTGTGGTGTGTGTGTGTGTGTGTGTGTGTGTGTGTGTGTGTGTGTGTGTGTGTGTCTGTGTGTGTGTGTGTGTGTGTGTGTGTGTGTGTGTGTGTGTGTGTGTGTGTGTGTGTGTGTGTGTGTGTGTGTGTGTGTCTGGGCCCACAGGTGTGTGTGTGTGTGTGTGTGTGTGTGTGTGTGTGTCTGTGTGTGTGTGTGTGTGTGTGTGTGTGTGTGTGTGTGTGTGTGTGTGTGTGTGTGTGTGTGTGTGTGAGGTCTGGGCCCACAGGTGTGTGTGTGTGTGTGTGTGTGTGTGTGTGTGTGTGTGTGTGTGTGTGTGTGTGTGTGTGTGTGTGTGAGGTCTGGGCCCACAGGTGTGTGTGTGTGTGTGTGTGTGTGTGTGTGTGTGTGTGTGTGTGTGTGTGTGTGTGTGAGGTCTGGGCCCACAGGTGTGTGTGTGTGTGAGGTCTGGGCCCGCAGGTGTGCGTGCGTCATGGCGCTGAGCAGGTGTGTGCATTCTTCCCTAGCTGTGCTGTAAGCAGTGCTTATTTGCCTGTTTATCCTGCTGCTCAGCTCAGCGGGGCAGAGGTGTGGTGTACTGGTCCTCCTGTCTACTTTTATGACTGTTACCCCAGCACACAGCAGGCAAAAGAGATTTGGGGGTGCAGGACCACATTCCAGGTTCTGTGGTACCCCAGGAACGCCCCAAAATCCCCTATGTCTGTTTCAATGAATGTTGTGGGATTTCAATGCCAAACAGTGGTGGACAGCGATATTAGGTCTACTTTCAAGCACAGAGGGAATTGTGAAATGGCACAGTTGCTGTTGCTGAAAGGTAGTAGGTTTGAATACTGGCCAGGGAAAGGAGCTGTGTATTCAGAGTGAAGTGCTTCAGTCAATCCACCTACTGTATGTGTGTGTGTGTGTGTGTGTGTGTATACTGTATATACACATATATATATATGACCTGATATAAGCTGTGTACAGTTAACCCCTCAGCAAGGTCTACTAAGCTAATTATCACAAAGCTAATCAATAACCTAATCATATTGGCAATATTTGTGATGCTGTGTTCACAGGACCAATCGAGTTGTTGCATTGTTTTTCATCTCATGTTGCAATAAACAGGGAGTGGCTTTCTCACACTGCCGAGGCAGTGGCCCCATTACAGTGAGCTTTAGTGAGGGGTAAATGAGCACTTTAGCAGGTAAAGTCTGCACAAAATCTTGCTATAAAAGTCTTACCAATCCAGGTCTGCGCTTACCGTAGCAAATTCATGAAAACATGATGTTTGGTCTCACAGTGCAAGATTTGTGTGATATGATAAATACAATAAATAAAGAATAAATTTATTTATTATAAATAAAGAAATAATTTAGGACAGAACACAGTAACATTATCCTGTCTGTAGACGTGGGCCTGGTCAGTCACACAAACAGTAGCTAAGAGTTCTGCAGTCAGAGGGAGCAATAATCTTCAACAGAAGACAGAATTTAAGTTGGAAATCAGAACACAAAAGAGCAGATGAGATGAAGGGTCCAGGGACTCTGGCTGCAGGATATCCATCGCCTGCTACCCCCACCTACTCTTTGCACTAGCCTGTGGCTAACTCCCCTTAATTTGCTGAGCACTTTGATGGACAGGATACCAACATCACATCATAATAAATGCTAAAAATCATATGATGGTACATGGGAATTTATTTTAGCAGAATGTATTTTAAGAGGATGTAAGTGAATCCAGTGGGCCTTTCGAGGAAAGGTAAATCAGTAGATCCAGTGATAGAAACTAGCCGATAACCTGAATTACCTGAGCAGGTGTATTTGAGATGCTGCTCCCTCTCTCACCCTGAGAGGAGTGCAGCCCATCCCTGATTCTGCTTAATATCTACAGCATTGTCTGTATGTCAAAAGTACACATTTTACTTATTCATTAGCAAGTTCAACGTAAAGACTGCCTACAAACTTACATGCATTTTAAAGTGATGTTGGCATTGTCAGCAGTGATGTTGAAACCATAAGTTAAAATTTATTTAAACAATCTGTACAATGTTATGTACAATGGTGCCATTTTCTGCAGTGCAAAATAAAGTAAATTCTGTCTGTCTGTGTGTATGCATGCTTTCTGTGGTGTTGAGGGGGAGACTGCCAAGATCAAAGCAGGTTTCATCTGTTAAATATTGCAGGCTGGTCATACTCTGGTTTGAATGTGATATTCCTTATGGAGAACAGGGTCTAAAGCACACAGCGTGCTGGTTAGAGGTGCAGGTAGGGACTGCATGCAAACAGCATTGCAGGAGCAATAGTCAGCCTCTCTTTATAAACAAGAAGTGGTGTGGTCTTGGCTAGATGCATGTCGTTAGGTTCCTGGATTTTATAATATTATTTAAGGCTGCCTGCAGATGACAGAACTTTATTCTTACTATGTGACACCTCCACCTTTGGCCTAGCCATCTCAACCAAAAATGTACATTGCTGTAGGGTATCCTACAGAGGGTAGCCAGCAGAGGGAGACATGACACCTGCAGTACACATAACAACCAGTAGAGGAGACATGATACCTACAATATGAACATTAACCAGGACGACAACACCTGTAGTACACACAGCAGCCAGCAGAGGGAGACATGATATCTGCAGTACATATAACAACTAGCAGAGGGAGACATGACACCTGCAATATAAACATTGACCAGTAGAGGGCGGCATGACACCTTCAGTACACATAACAACCAGAAGAGGGCAACAATACCTGCAGTCCATAAAAGGAGCCAGCAGAGGTTGACATCACAACCTGCAAGTATGCACATTAACCAGCAGAGGGTGACAGCACCTGCAGTACACAACAAACAGCAGAGGGAGACATGACACCTGCAATATATACATTAACCAGAAGAGGGCGACAACAACTGTAGTTCACACACCAGCCAGGAGAGGGAGACATGACACCTGCAGTACACATAACAACCAGCAGAGAGAGAGACATGACACCTGGAATATGAACATTAACCAGCAGAGGGCGACATGACACCTGCAGTACATACAGCAGCCAGCGGAGGGAGACATGACACCAGTGATGTAAACATTAACCAGAAGAGGGCGACAACGCCTGTAGTTCACACACCAGCCAGGAGAGGGCGACAACACATGCAGTACACATAACAACCATCAGAGAAAGACATGACACCTGCAAATATGAACATTAACCAGCAGAGGGCGACAACACATGCAGTACACATAAGAATCAACAGAGGGAGACATGACACCTGCAAAATAAATTTTAACCAGCAGATGGCAAGAACACATGCAGTACACATAAGAACCAGCAGAGGTAGACAATGACACCTGCAATATAAATTTTAACCAGCAGATGGCGACAACACATGCAGTACACATAAGAATCAACAGAGGGACATGACACCTGCAAAATAAATTTTAACCAGCAGATGGCAAGAACACATGCAGTTCACATAAGAACCAGCAGAGGTAGACAATGACACCTGCAATATAAATTTTAACCAGCAGATGGCGACAACACATGCAGTACACATAAGAATCAACAGAGGGAGACATGACACCTGCAAAATAAATTTTAACCAGCAGATGGCAAGAACACATGCAGTACACATAAGAACCAGCAGAGGGAGACATGAAACCTGCAGTACACATAACAACCAGAAGAGGGAGTCATGACACCTGCAATATCTACATTAACCAGCAGCAGAGGAGACATGACACCTGCAGTACACCAACCAGCAGAGGGAGACATGACATGCAATATAAATTTTAACCAGCAGAGGCCGACGACAAATGCAGTACATATAAAAACCAGAAGAGGGCGACATGACACCTGCAGTACATATATCAACCAGCAGAGGGAGACATGACACCTGCAGTACATTATAACAACCAGCAGAGGGAGACATGACACCTGCAGTACACATAACAACCAGCAGAGGGAGAATGACACCTGCAATATAAATTTTAACCAGCAGGGGCGACAACAAATGCAGTACACCAGCAGAGGGAGACATGACACCTGCAATATAAATTTTAACCAGAGAGGCGATATGACACCTGCAGTACATTATAACAACCAGCAGAGGGAGACATACACCTATAAAAAGAACCAGCAGAGGGAGAATGACACCTGCAATATAAATTTTAACCAGCAGACAACAAATGCAGTACTAAGAACCAGCAGAAGGAGACATGACACCTGCATATAAATTTTAACCAACAGAGGGCCAGCAGAGGGGAGACATGACACATGCAGTACATTATAACAACCAGCAGAGGGAGACATGACACCTGCAATATAAATTTTAACCAGCAGAGGGCTAGTGACACCTGCAGTACATATAACAACCAGCAGAGGGAGACATGACACCTGCAGTACATTATAACAACCAGCAGAGGGAGACATGACACCTGCAGTACACATAACAACCAGCAGAGGGAGAATGACACCTGCAATATAAATTTTAACCAGCAGGGGCGACAACAAATGCAGTACACATAAGAACCAGCAGAAGGAGACATGACACCTGCAATATAAATTTTAACCAGCAGAGGGCGATATGACACCTGCAGTACATTATAACAACCAGCAGAGGAGACATGACACCTGCAGTACATGACACCTGCAATATAAATTTTAACCAGCAGGGGCGACAACAAATGCAGTACACATAAGAACCAGCAGAAGGAGACATGACACCTGCAATATAAATTTTAACCAACAGAGGGCGATATGACACCTGCAGTACATTATAACAACCAACAGAGGGAGACATGACACATGCAGTACATTATAACAACCAACCAGCAGAGGGAGACATGACACATGCAGTACATTATAACAACCAGCAGAGGGAGACATGACACCTGCAATATAAATTTTAACCAGCAGAGGGCGATATGACACCTGCAGTACATATAACAACCAACAGAGGGAGACATGACACATGCAGTACATTATAACAACCAGCAGAGGGAGACATGACACCTGCAATATAAATTTTAACCAGCAGAGGGCAAGAAAACCTGCAGGATATAAAAGTAGCCAGCAGAGGGAGACGTTAGACCTGCAATATCTACATTAACTTCGCAGAGGACAGCAAAATCTGCAGTACATGAAATGAGCCAGCAGAGGGAGACATGACACATGCAGTACATATAACAACCAGCAGAGGGAGACATGACACCTGCAGTACACATAACAACCAGCAGAGGGAGACATGATACATGCAATATAAATTTTAACCAGCAGAGGGCGACAACACATGCAGTACACATAACAACCAGAAGAGGGAGTCATGACAACTGCAATATCTACATTAACCAGCAGAGGGCAATAAAACCTGCAGTACATAAAAGTAGCCAGCAGAGGGAGACGTGAGACCTGCAATATCTACATTAACTTCGCAGAGGACAGCAAAATCTGCAGTACAGAAAATAAGCCAGCAGAGGGAGACATCACAATCTGCAAGTATACACGTTCACCAGCAGAGGGCGACAACTCCTGCAATACACATAACAACCAGCAGAGGATTTTGTTTTAACGAGGAGATGAGAGTAAGTCGTCGGCCATTTCAAAATAAAAGTGTTCATTTATGCTATTTATAAAAATATTACACATATAAATAAAAATTTGTGTCTAACTAAAAAAAAAGTGTCTAACTAACTAGTATAGAAGGTAATAACATTTATGTAATTATTTTCATTGCTTATTTGCATAAATTATGTCATTCTATGATGAAATATTACTGACATAGCATACCTCGTATTTTACAAACCCAATAAAAATTGATGAAGAGAAATCAAATTTTTAATGGTACGTATGGTTAATATCTCTGTGTCGTTCTCATATGGGCTTTGGAGTTACAGTATTCTCACCTCCTCAGACAGTATACCCACCTTTTAGCCTTATTACCATTGATACATATGGGCTTTGGAGTTACAGTATACCCACCTCCTCAGACAGTATACCCACCTATTAGCCTTATAACCATTAATACATATGGGCCCTGGAGCTACAGTATACCCACCTCCTCAGACAGTATACCCATCTATTAGCCTTATTACCACTAATATGTATGGGCTTTGGAGTTACAGTATGCCCAGGTATACTGACCTCCATTGCCACAACACCAATTTAATACTGAACTTGTATGACAGTTTTCAATGACCTTCCTCCCTCTTCCTTCCTTTCAAGCTCAGTTGAAACACATGAGCAGTGGAGTCCGTTTGCAGTGCTCACCAGCTGTAGAAACTAACCCATTGTACTACCTATTCTGGGTGTGTTGACCGTAAGTTTATGTTGGTTGTTTGTATTTATTTGCTGTTGCTTATGTTTGCTGCTTTTTATAAGTGTAAATGCTCTAGTGTTTGTTTGTGTTTAATGTTTGTTAAGTTTGGCTTTGTTTGAGCAGTTGCCATTTTATTTTATGCTTATACTTAATTATTTGCCTCTTATGTTGTGTATGTTTCTTTGAAGTCAATACAATCTGGTGGACTAATTCTTAGTATTCATTGTTTGTTTCTATATGCTATGTTGTATTCTTGATTGCTTTTTTATTGTTGTGTACTTTTCCATTTGCCTTTGCAGAAAAAAAAAAAAAACATCCACCATCCCTACACATCTATGATGGAGGAGTGCAGGTTATGAGGCCCTTACAGCAGCGCTGGAGGAGTGCAGGTTATGAGGCCCTTACAGCAGCGCTGGAGGAGTGCAGGTTATGAGGCCCTTACAGCAGTGCTGGAGGAGTGCAGGTTATGAGGCCCTTATAGCAGTGCTGGAGGAGTGCAGGTTATGAGGCCCTTATAGCAGCGCTGGAGGAGTGCAGGTTATGAGGCCCTTATAGCAGCACTGGAGGAGTGCAGGTTATGAGGCCCTTACAGCAGCGCTGGAGGAGTGCAGGTTATGAGGCCCTTACAGCAGCGCTGGAGGAGTGCAGGTTATGAGGCCCTTACAGCAGCACTGGAGGAGTGCAGCCCTTATTGCAGCGCTGGAGGAGTGCAGGTTATGAGGCCCTTATTGCAGCGCTGGAGGAGTGCTGGAGGAGTGCAGGTTATGAGGCCCTTATAGCAGCGCTGGAGGAGTGCAGGTTATGAGGCCCTTATTGCAGCACTGGAGGAGTGCAGGTTATGAGGCCCTTATAGCAGCACTGGAGGAGTGCAGGTTATGAGGCCCTTACAGCAGCGCTGGAGGAGTGCAGGTTATGAGGCCCTTACAACAGCGCTGGAGGAGTGCAGGTTATGAGGCCCTTATAGCAGCGCTGGAGGAGTGCAGGTTATGAGGCCCTTATAGCAGTGCTGGAGGAGTGCAGGTTATGAGGCCCTTATTGCAGCGCTGGAGGAGTGCAGGTTATGAGGCCCTTATAGCAATACAGTAAAAGTCTAACAGCTATCAGTAGCCCTTAGCATCCTGGTGTGCGAATGAAATGCAGCTGTTGCTAAAGAGACAGTGTGCTGACTGTGGTCGTGATGCCGGCTGTCTGTCTGCCCTCTGCAGGTGGGAACTCACATCTTAGCCAAGAGGAAGAGGGGGGAGCTGAGCAGTGTCCTGGCAGCCAGGAGCAAGAAAGAGTGAAGTCTTACTGCAGGCAAATAGACCTGCAGTCTGCTGTGTGGAGACTTCCTTCTTAAATTTAACAGAAATCCGCCACTTAGTTGTGGAAGATTTTACAGATGCAAATATTTCAAGTAGCAGAGTTTATGTGACTATTTGTGCTATATGGACTGTGAGAGCTTGAAAGGCCTGAAGAAGAGAGTAAAAGGTTTTATGTTAAAGCGGATGAAATGTTTGACTATGTGACTGACTGTGGGTTGGTCACTGGAATAACTGGTTGTTACACAAAAAATCCAGTGTTACAAAAAGATGCTGAGTGTCTGGTCCTTACCAAATAGAGAGGTTTCTAGACAACAGCAGTGTCATGATTATGAACACAAAGGATAATTATCTAGCTGTTTAATTAATTTCCAAATAGTTTTTGCCTTTCAAATGGAAATGAGTTGATATTGTATCATGAGACAGGGCTCATAGGTTGTGCATCGTGTGGACTTTTTTTTTTTAATGTTTTCTTTTCAATCGTTCAGAAGAGAGAGCAAACTGCATGTAGAGTTTATGTAAAATAGAATATGAACAATGCAGAGCCTCCCCGCAATTAATGCTGCAGTTTAACAAACTCCCCGAGAGGGGCGACAAATTAGAACACGCTGGAGTGTGCAGAGTGGAACATCTCCTCCCAGATCTGCAGTAGAGTGTCTGCTCTTTGGGCTGTTTATTTGGCAGGTCATTTGGAGGTGGTCCACAGGGCTGGGGGACTGTAATTGACGTCTGACCTTTCACCTTTCACCTTTCACCTGTAGCTTCAAGATCCTCAGCCAGCACCCCCATTTCCCCCTGTATATTTATACTAAATTCTGTTGGGTATCTGTGTCCAAGCCTGCCAGGTCCTACGCTCAGCCCCTCTCCTTCTGATACCCAGAGAGAGGAGGGGGCTGGATTCCTGGAGCCCAATGATCTTTGACCCTAACTGGCAGGTCCTGCAGAAACACTGGCTTATCAAGCATTAATTAGGAGCATGTACGATGTGTCCATTCAGCTCATCTACCCATCCACCCTGAAAAGCAGACATTACAGTTCACTGTAGCTATGGCTTTGGTTGTATGACAATAAATCAACACTATTCAGATCCGTGTTTAGCATCAAATAAACACTGATGCCAATTGTTGCACGCATAAATAGTTCAGCTCAGTGTTGTGGTGTGCAGGGAGGTATGTTGCTCTGTGTTAGCCGCTGGTGTGTATGTTGAATAGAATGCTGTTATATGCTTATTCCAGCTCATTTGACCGCAGTGCTAGTGCTAACTGACTTTAGTATCTGTGTTCATGTTGATCCTATGTACTTGCACACCAGGTAAAACAAGCACAAACACAAACAAGCAGCAGGTTTTTTCAGTGCTGTCCATCTCACTCATGCCTTCAGGTGTGGTGTGGGAGTCATGTGATTTGTCTAATCTACATGCCACACGTGGAGGGCTAATGGCACCCAAATCGGACTGACACGTTTACAGAGGGATTAACATTGGCTGTGTTTGTGTCCTTGGAGTTTCCTTGGAATTAACAGTCAACCCAAACAAAGTCTGTGTTCATTTGCCTCCATCCATGGCCAAGGGCTACCCATGTGTGCGTTCTCACATTTTTAATGATGAGAAATGCCCCTTTTCATTTCACATTGAGGTTACTGAATCTAATGGTAACATTATGACAAACCCCCATGATTCGCCCTCATTTTGATGGAATGTCCGAGCAGACTGCCGTTCTGTAATTTGGTTGGAGATGTGTGTTGCTGAGCAATGCCTCCACTGAGATGCGATGGCTGAATGCTGTAAAGGTCTGTGATCAACCAGCTGTCCTGCACCCTGCTGCTGCCATGTGGATACAAGATGGGTGTCAGATAATTGGCTGTACGTAACACGTGTGCCTGCGTGAGTGCGTGCATGCCTGCGTGGGGGAGTTAGTGTTTGTAGAGTTGTAGAGGTATGAGTGTGTGTGGTGTGTGTGTGTGTGTGTGTGTGCGCGCGTGGGGGAAGGGGATGGAATATGAGTGTGTTTTTCTGCATGTGAAAAAAATTGTTTTTTCAGGGTCACATAAATTTCAAAAGCAAGTGGGTCTTGCAGTCTATTAACTGGGAGCTTTTGCATACAGCTTTCTGCTCATTATTGTTGGAGTGGGATCAAATTCCTCTCTCCTTTACCGGTGAAAATCAGCCCAGAGGTCTGTTAGCGCAACTGGAGCAGGACATTCCAGTCTTACCTGCCCAGCACTGACTCACCTGATCCAGCCAATTACCTAATCAAGGTCTTTGGGCAGGGCCTTAATTAACTGAATAAAGTAATTAAGTCCTGGGCTATAACACAAACCTGTACACTGTTTCTTCCCAGTGAATCTTGGATACCCCAGACCTGGAGAGAGAGCAGGAGGGAGAGAAAGCTTAGAATTATTTACCCCAAGCTCTCCTAGCTCCAATTATCCAGTGTTTTCATTAATACTGTGTCAGTGTTTGTGTTTGCAGCTTGACTAGCACAGTCAGTGCTGATGGATGGTAACCTCAGCAACACGACACAGCCTCTCTGGATCGGTGGTGTGTCCAAAAGGTAGGACACTGAAAATGTATTTTTAACTATGATGTCATATGAAGATTGAACATGATTATATTAAATCAGTTGTGTGTTTACTGCATATATTATATATATATTTTGATAGTGCCTTCTCAAATGGCCCCATGGGTACTGATGTAGTTTACGTACCACAGTATTCCCTGTGAATCCTTTAACTGTGGTCATTGGTTCCAAACATTAAAAGGACATAATTAATTTTTATAAGAATAGGTAAATCATTACAGGATGTTTCTCCTGTGACTCACACTCTTGGCTGACACATTTCCGCTCCATGCCACGTTAAGTCCCTCCCAAATCAGTCATGATGATGACACATCCATCTCTGCCACAGCGTGTAATAACACAGTTGGTTTTCACTGGCTACCCTTCTCCAAATATACATTTCCTCTGGAATGGTGTCTGTCATTATTCCCACTGGTAACTGTGACAGATAACCTTGAAATTTGACTGTTATTTTCCTAACACTTAAAACAACTGAAGTATTTTTTAAATAATTTTAAAAACTGTACATTTTATTAAATATCTTAACTGTACAGAAGAGTAAAATGTATGTCTTTAGTTTCCAATGCAGCTTGTCAGCCACTAGCTGGGAATGCAATCAGGCACATCTTTCATCATTAACGTTTTTAATCACAGACAGTTTGCTCTTTCCTGGACTATGAAATGCCATGGCGATTAATTTATTAATGACATATTTGGGCACTTATTACTTATCACTAATTTTTACTAAAATTACACATAAATACAAACACACATATTTGGCACCATCATCCTTTTTGGTCAGTATTCTCTTTGTGACATTTGAAGTCAAATAAGGTCACAACCAACAAAAGTACATTTGAACATGCAAACTATTCTGTCTTTGTTTCTGAAATGCAGAAAGACAATTTATTCAGTAAGAAATAATACTCTGGGACAATTACACAAGCTTCATGTAAGTACAAAAACACTAATATGGAAATCATGTTTGAGTTTTGGTCATGTTGCCTTCCCCGTGTTTACAGAGTGTGGTGTGCAGTAGCAGAGACTCGTCCATGGGAGACTGTGGTCAGGCCCCAGAATGAGGCAGCGCTGCAGTCAGCATGTCAGTGTTTTCGCATTGATGATGATGGCTTTCAGGTTTGGACTGGGCAGTGCTAGTTTTCCTGTAAGTGATCAACACAAATGATCCAATTGTATAAAAGTGTAAGGGGATCATAAGAATAAAAATCTGTCTTTCACAGGAAAGCAGAGTTCCAAGTATCACTTTGTTTGACTATCTATTTGAGGTGTGCAAAAAAATAAATGAAAGCTAAAATCAAATGTCAGTTGTTGAAATTTTCTTGTTTTTGATTGTGATATGCTGACATCAACAACCTTTCCCATATAGTCCATGACCCGATGGGGGCCATCCCCCGTCAACCTATAATTCAGGGACTGTGAGCTTATATAGGTGTGTGTGTATGTGGACCAGTCGTTGTCTGAAACATGAATTCAGCTCTGCGCAGTTACACCCGCATTCAGCAGTCGTTTCTTGATCCAAAGGTCTGGACGCAGCTAATGAAACAGCATCATTAGTATAACGTTCATAATCAGACGCTTCTATTGGACAGTATATCTGGATGAGTTGGGGCTGAGCGGGAAGGGCGGCGCATCTGCAGAACAGCGCACTGGTTCGCACCCTAAAATAAATCTCCACCCCTTAGAGCCCCTCCCAGCGCACGCAGATACAGATACAGCTCGAGGTGGGGCGATTGACTCGCCGAAGCCTTGGACATTAAAGAAGCACATAGCGGTGTTTAACCCGGCAGGGAAGGTGACAGGAGCTGGCCGTCGCTCATTTATCCTTTTTATGTCGTCCATTAGAACGTTTTTACTCATCTGAAATACGATAGCAGTGAAGCGCACTTAGTACAAGACGTTGAAAGAAGAAGAACTTTCTCTAACTGACGGACAGACAGGAACGTTTCCTGTTAATCACAAGCAGAGGTAACATCTGAAAAACGTGTTATGGTTTTGTGAGTGACAGCGCCGCTGGAATCGTCATCCTGGACATATGAATTAAGACGGGATGTTTAAGTCCAGTCTACTTTTTACTGACACCTTTTCTGGAGGAGGTTGGATTTAAAGATGAATGAGCTAAAGTACCTGACGTACACACTAGCACTAAAAATCCGATAATAATTCTTGGTTTTTTCCTCTTTGACTACCGTGTCGCATGGTCTACAGGCGAGTGCTTGATTGAAATGCACCTGTAACTCCTGGACATATTTTTGGAATAGATACAGGGGTCTGACTCGAAGATTTGGATCCCTTTAGCGTCTAGTGTTTGTTTTAGTATCATCAGGTGTGTCTGTTCAAGAGGACGAAGCGACAACGGTTTCTGTGCTTCTTTTACGCATAGTCTTCGCTTTGGACCTGCTGGCATTTGGTAACCGGGGTTTCTTCTGGTTCTGGCTGTCTGGGCAAGTGGCACGGCTCTTTAGAGGGTCCCCCTCGCCCGCTGCTGTTGGAGTTGGCTGGCTTGCAGGAATATGCGATTGTCTGAAAGGGCGCTGTGTCCCTCTTGGCGGGATGAGGATTTCTGCGCGTAGGGCTCATATGGGAAATGGAAAGCGGCCACCTTCGGGGGATCTCGCGCTGCGGCGACCCCTGAGCATTCCGCGCAGCTCCTAACTGATGGATGATCGGTGCAGATGAGAGAGACCGTGAGCGCGTCTCCTGCCGCTCTCCTCACGACCCCCTCTCCCCCACCCCACCACCCCACCCACGCAGACACTGACAGCGCTCTTACTACGCAGAGGTCAACTGAACGCTAACACCCGCAGACCAGTCTGGATTAGCCAGGCGAACGGTAAGTAGGCATCCTCCTTCGTGGGTGTTAGCTGTGGCTTATGAAGCAGGTGTTAAACAGGCTAAGTGCTTATTTCTCTGCTCTGTGTGTACAAGGTGCCTGGTCTGATTAGGAGAAATGTCACTGAATAATTTTATATGCGTTAATCACACTTAATTTCACACGACCAAAGAACAGTTCTTTGGTCCTATGAAATTGGAAATTGTTAAGTTGTAATAAGTAGTTGTCGAAAATGATTGTAAAAGGTTTTACCAGATCCGAGATTTTGCTCTCCGTTATTGGATCCCATATTGTGCGATGTGTGACCCAACAGCGAAGAGCAGCTGTGTGAGTAAACAGACCAGACTGAAGCGTCCCAGTGAGTTATTCAAAGGTGCGGTGAACACAGGCTGCTTCAGAATCCTAATTACACTTTTCTTTGAGCATCTACCACGCGCTGGAGGAGCCTACAGAAGCTAAGCTCATAGTCTTATCAACCCTTCTCTTGCAATAAACTACACGCCAATCCGGCTTAGAACTCAACCACTGCGGAGGCCGCTCATCGTTACACACGGGGAACCACACCTGGACGTCTCTTCCGCCCTGTTCCGCACAAAGTGCCCCGCTTATTGCTGGCACTTGTCACAGTGCAATTTCTGTTTTTCTGTGTTTGGGTCTTGGGGCATGTGCTTTGCGTCTGCCAAAAATGCATCATCTTAAACCATACTAAGTAACACACTTTTATTCGAGACCTGTTGCGCATAACTACGCGCTTGAAACTAAACCATTTGAGACAAGCTGTGACGGACACGCGCCAGTCGACGCGACCACTGCTGCCTCGTTCTGCAGAATCTATTCGGGTAATTAATCCGTCTTCATGATTGGGCCTGTGGTCAGGCTAACATGTTTCAACGATGATTTCAGTTACCGCAGGCTAAATGATGATTTCACGGTAGGAGTAGCCTAGTAATCCTTCCCTTTGCGTGACGGAATGTTTGTTTCCTGTGCCAGAGAGCGCACTGAAAAACAACCGCTTCCAGCAGTGACAGGAACTATGAATTAAAAATACTTCTGTCAAGCATAAAACTACACAAGAAGGTGATCGAATTTATGAGGAATAATTATAAAACTTGTAAGTCACAATTCAGTTCAAAACAGACTTTATTAATGCTAATTAATTTCACCGCAAATCAAGACGTGCGCAAAAGCGCTCGTATGATCACGATATAACAAAATAAATCTGTAATAGCTCTAATTTGAAAAAAAAAAAAAAAAAAAAACGGTTTCAGCCGTAAGGGTGGTTCAGCGATTAGTATTTTAAAAAATCACACACATATGAGTGTGTCATATCTCAGTGACGTCAGCGTGCATGAGCAGTAGCTTTGGGATAATTCCTTTCCGAAGGCAAGGGCGTAGTGAGAATGGAATGTAATTTCAGGAAGTGTAGATGATCATCAGGTGTAGCAACTCAGGCATACCGTATGAAACAAAACTGACGTACAAATGACGTCAAAGTGATCGCCTCTTAAATTAAGTATGGCAGACAGACAGAGCGAATGTAGCTGACGTGCACAACAGAGGCTGTGCACGCCTAATATTATACAGTAATGCAATGGATGCTGCAAGAAACGTGTTTGCTATCGGGCGTGAATTTCCTCTGTTGTTTGTGGCAGAACTTTGAAAAGTTTTGCAAAGTGTTGGATTTGTGATTGCACTCGTGTGGACTAGGGCTGCAGCTGGCAGGACAAGCGAGGGTGGCGGCATGGCAGCGTGCCAGTGCAACTGTTAGCAACAAACATTGCAAATGTTAGCAGAAAGAAAGACGAACTAAAATAGTCTTAGTGAAGAAGAAAAGAATAATGGCAACACTTTGTCGTTTCAATGGCACATACCTTTGTTTTTTGGTTACGGAGGTGGTCCCTCTGTGGCCGGGACAACAGGTTAAATTTTATGGCTGTTTTCACATAGAGCATTAACAAGTAGTTGAAATTCTGTTGTCAGAGTATTTTGAGCACTGTACAGAGTATTATAGGGCCTCACATACAGTATGTGTGGCTGCTGTAGGTTTAGACAGGTACACTACGCATGCACTATGCAGAGATTTTTCTGTACTGATATAGGACAATGATCGATGTACACCATCTTAGCATTTTCAGATTACCCTGCATTACACTACATTACATGACATTGCAAGCATTTGGCAGACACTCTTATCCAGAGCAACTTACAACTCACACTGAAGACATTTTTATTTAGCTGTGTCCTACATCAGAGAAACTCTGTATTCAAACAAAAGTAAACCACTGGAGTTTTTTCCTCAGTTATCTAACACAACAGCACCATAGTACAAGTTTAGTCTATGCCCTCTGCGTTTGCCCAGATAAAGTCACTTCCGCCACGGTCCCTCCTGACGAAGGCCAACTGACATTTGAGCTTTGCTCCAAACATGAATGTTGAAAGCTAAACTACTTTGGTAAAAATATCTTCATGGCTCGATTCAACCAGTAGTCCCAGCAGAGTTCTGAATCGCTCAGGCGGATGTGAGCATTTGCAAGGAGCTCAATGGCATGATCTACAGCAAACCACATGTCATAGCTAAAAAAATGTTTCTTTACAAAAAGAAAGAGGGAAAGCAAAATGATGTTTATGTTAGCGAAGGCCAGGAGCTGGCAGGCTGTGCTTTGCAGCTGAGAAGGCGGCGGGCGTTCTGCGCTTCCCGAGGAGGTGAATTATGAGCTCCTTTAAAGGGTCTGCTGGAATGGCGAATTCTCTGAGACGAGCCACCTGCCACACACAGCAGGACAGGGTTCACTTTGAACTGAGGACAATGCATGCTCTTCTCTGAGACACACATGCTGTACATACACACTTACACTCACACACACATACTGTACTCACACACTAACACTCACAAACTTTACGTACTCACACATATACACACTCACATACTGTACACACATACTGTACGTACACACACTCACACACACATACACTCACAAACTGTACATACACACACACACTCACATACTGTACACACATACTGTACATACACACACTCACACACATACTGTACACACACACTTACACTCACAAACTGTACATACTCACACACACTCACTTGCTGTACATACACACACACTCACGCACACACTCACATGCTGCACATACACACACTCACACTCATTGTGAAAATATGAAACTTCCTGGTACTGAACAAAATTCTGCACAAAAAAGATGACACAAAAACTGGAACTTGAAGCACTGTTTTTTTTTTTTTTTTTTTTTTTTTAAGCTCTTACTGCATTCCCAAATCATATGTATTAGACGACTGTATCATATGGGTTTGACGATCTGTGTCAGATTACATGCACTCAGAATCTTCCATCTTTCCTCTCACCTGTCTTCAGTCTACAAAAAGGTTACAAGAAAGAAACATGAGCAGAATGATACAACGCAGTGTATAATTCATTCCTGGAATCCATGTCCACAGTAACTGGGACAAAGTGAATATTTTCTGCCAAAACTCAGCGCTCTAAGGAGTGACTTTTTATCTATGTGTTGTGTTTCCTGAGGTGCTTAATAGAGGCACAGTGGGACTGTCAGATGTGAGTGAGATTTGAGTGAGATGTGAGTGAGCTGTGGGTGAGATTTGAGTGAGATGTGGGTGAGATTTGAGTGAGATGTGGGTGAGCTGTGGGTGAGATGTGAGTGAGCTGTGGGTGAGATTTGAGTGAGATTTGAGTGAGATGTGGGTGAGATTTGAGTGAGATGTGGGTGAGCTGTGAGTGAGATGTGGGTGAGATTTGAGTGAGATGTGGGTGAGATTTGAGTGAGATGTGGGTGAGATTTAAGTGAGATTTGAGTGAGATGTGGGTGAGATTTGAGTGAGATGTGGGTGAGATTTGAGTGAGATGTGGGTGAGATGTGAGTGAGATGTGGGTGAGCTGTGGGTGAGATGTGAGTGAGATGTGGGTGAGATGTGAGTGAGCTGTGGGTGAGATTTGAGTGAGATGTGAGTGAGATGTGAGTGAGCTGTGGGTGAGATTTGAGTGAGATGTGGGTGAGATTTGAGTGAGATGTGGGTGAGCTGTGAGTGAGATGTGGGTGAGATTTGAGTGAGATGTGGGTGAGATTTGAGTGAGATGTGGGTGAAATTTGAGTGAGATGTGGGTGAGATTTGAGTGAGATGTGGGTGAGATTTGAGTGAGATGTGGGTGAGCTGTGGGTGAGATGTGGGTGAGATGTGGGTGAGATTTGAGTGAGATGTGGGTGAGCTGTGGGTGAGATGTGGGTGAGATTTGAGTGAGATGTGGGTGAGCTGTGGGTGAGATGTGGGTGAGATTTGAGTGAGATGTGGGTGAGCTGTGGGTGAGATGTGGGTAAATTCATATACAAACACACACTCAGTTCCCGGATATCACTGGCTTTCTTTGCATGTGTGTTTACATTGTTTACATAAGCAAATAAAGGCAGGAGTATCCATCCATGTTTCTGCAGCCTCTAATAATATAGTGAGTTTCACTGAGGTGTAAACATGCAACCCAGGGGGTTATTACATGAAGCTGTTGTTCCAATCTGTTGTTTCAATTGACTATGAGCAAGTTAAATTTACTTCTTAATAATATTAGCCAAAGATCGGCCCAGGCTGTGCTTGAGGGTAACTCACTCTGGTAAACCTCTATCATGCCATATCGGGACAGCGTGCAAACTGTGAACTGTGTGTTTTAGGGCTCTGTGAGTGGTGAGTCTCCACCGGTGTCTTTGAGTAGACTGTCCACAAGAGAGGGCGTTATAATTCAAAGGCATTAAAAAGGCATTTAAACCTGAGAATGACTGGGGCCTCTGGCCACACCCACCTGTCACATCTTTAGGCCATGCCCACATCTTTAGGCTACACCCACATCTTTAGGCCATGCCCACATCTTTAGGCCATTCTTTAGGCTACACCCACATCTTTAGGCCATGTCCACATCTTTAGGCTACACCCACTTCTTTAGGCCATGCCCACTTGGTCACGCCCAGGGCTCATGGTCTGTGGTGTTACTCCACGTGAGATGTTTCAGAGTGCAGCATTAGTGCTAGCATTAGTGCTAATCCCACTCTTATCTCACCAGATCCCCAGTCCACCGGCCACCCATCACACCCTGAACTAGAAGGGAGCAATCAAACAAGCCCTGTGCCCTGTGATTTTAAATTTTTGGGGGGTCTTTGCTGGTGACATCTGCATTTTTTCAGGGATTTTTAAAAATAATTAATTAAATATTCCTATTCAAACTTAATCTCTTTTTGGGCATGTGTAATTTCAAAAGATGAAGTCTTTGGTCTTTTTCTGAGTGTGAACACAGCAGCTGCTGTGTGTGTAGGCAGTGTGTACCTGTGTGGAGGAGCAGTGTGTAACTGTGTCTAGGCAGTGTGTACCTGTGTGGAGGAGCAGCGTGTACCTGTGTGGAGGAGCAGCGTGTACCTGTGTGGAGGAGCAGTGTGTACCTGTGTCTAGGCAGTGTGTACCTGTGTGGAGGAGCAGCATGTACCTGTGTGTAGGTAGCGTGGCTTATAGTGGTGTGAATGGGATGGCCGTGCCATGTGACCCAGGCTGAGTCCATGATTGACACATGGCACACCCCCGGGACACACATTCTAGAGATCCCTTTACCATGCTGGTTCTCTGTTCTGTGTCCTTACTGAGGTTTCAGATGTTCCCAATTTGTTTTCACATTTTTTATTGAGGTTATATACACATTACACACAGTTTTCTTGGTGATAGCTTGGGCGATAAGAATGGGTTGGTGTTTAGTGCTGGTGGGGTGATTACTGAGAGGTCTCTGAGCAGACAGAGGGATGGAGAGAGTGGGACACTACGGCTCATAAGTGATATTCAGTCAGTGACTTGCTTCCAGATGTGATGAGTTGGGGGGGGGAGCAGAGCCAGATGGAGTGGAAATAATTATCAGGGGTGTTCACTGTGCACTGCAAGCATGTGTCTGAGTCTAAAAATCCCATTTTATACATCTTACACATTGTCAACCTCAATTTCAAAAAATTGTTTTCACATTGGTGAGAGCTGGAATCTCCTGAGCACTGAGGAGCATAAGCAGGCGTTTCCTGTGCTGAAGTCTACAGAAGCTTTGGCTCTCCATTGGCTGAGGGGAAGAGTGAGGGAAACATTTCTCCCTTTTGAGCTAAAGGCAGTGATACTGGCTCAGAGTGATGATGTCATATTCTGGGTATGGAACCCTGCCGATGTGACATTGTGATTAGTTGGAGATTGTAACTGACAGTTTATTAGCAAAGAACATTCCTGAAGTTGGGTGGCATGAAGCTCCTCCCTGTCTGCAGGTGCAGGACAGATTGGGACTTACAGATGCTCTGTGCTTCGGCCAGTAGGCCACATGCGAGCAGTATGCAGATTCTGTGCAGGGCTGAGATGCTATCATGCTAAGGGTAGCGACTTTTCCGAGAAGCACACTATTCCTGTCGGACTCCAAGCCTCAGGATTCAAATGTGCGGGACGAGAAGTACAATTTCTCTGTTTATTTCCAGCAGTCCAACCAAAACTAGTCCTGAGTTAATTTCCTTACAAATGATTGTCTTCAAACAAATGCAAACTTAAGCACAACCATAGTGCACAGACAAGCATGTATGCAAATTTAAACACTCCCATACAGGCACACACACGTGCACGTGTACACACACACACACACACACACACTTTTACTGTCACACTGCTGTGAAGTGAGAGAGGAGGCTCCTCTCATGCAGGCCAATGGGAGAGTAAGGGTTAGCCTGTAACAGTAGGGAGGGGGTGGGGGTGGGGGTGGGGGGATGAGGGGCGAGGCCTCCACAATATAAGCCCCCCCAGCAGCTTCTGGTGTCAAAGCCTTTCTGAGAAAGTTCTTCTTCTCTCCAAAATACCCCTCATTAATTTCTCTCATCACATAAAGGCAGTCAGTTCAGCCTTCATAGGGACAGTGTGTGTGCTGGGTGAGTAACTGTATGGAGGGGCTCTTTGCTGTATTATATCCTTTACTGTATTATATGTGCCAGACAATAGTTCTTCTTTATTAATAATTAAATACATAAAAGAGCACTACATTGCTGCAGGCCTTCCCACTGGAATTCTCTGCACACAAAGGATCCCCTAGTGTGTTGTGTTGTGACTGCCGTAGGGGAATCACTGTGGCACTGGTCTGTGGGCTGGCAGCACCATCATTTTCTCTCTTCTGTCTGATCTGTAAATATGCTCTTCACAAACAACAAGGGCAGATGGGCAGCTCAGAGCTCTGTGCAGTCTGGTGGCGAACACAACCCTCCCACACTTACCACGAGAGTCCCACTCTTACCACGAGAGTCCCACACTTACCACGAGCGTCCCACTCTTACCACGAGCGTCCCACTCTTACCACGAGAGTCCCACACTTACCACAAGAGTCCCAATCTTACCACGAGAGTCCCACTCTTACCACGAGAGTCCCACTCTTACCACAAGAGTCCCACACTTACCACGAGAGTCCCAATCTTACCACAAGAGTCCCACACTTACCACGAGAGTCCCAATCTTACCACAAGAGTCCCACACTTACCACGAGAGTCCCACAATTACCACGAGAGTCCCACTCTTACCACGAGAGACCCTGTGACAGTAAGTAAGGTTCTGAAAGGTGCGCTGCTCTTCTCTCTGCCTGGTTGCTCATGAATGACATCCACAGGATCAAGATCTGGATGGAAGTGGTGTGGGGAGTACACACACTGCGCCGTTTATCTCTTTGGCTTCTGCCTGGATCAATGTTGCTGTGTTTCTACACTCTGTGGGCTAGAGTGAGAAATATTTCAAAGTTAGATAAATAGCATGAAGGTTATAATGAAGTGTGGACTGGTATTAACACCATCCCCCAGGGTTAGAGTGAGGCTCTTCCACACGGAGTCAGATATACACAGACAGCAGCAGATGGAAGCACTCAGTGCAGTCAAACCCACAGAGGCTTAAGGCCTTGCATTCACACTGAGCCATGGCTGGAGAAGGCAGGCTTTTCTCATTAGTTTGATTGTAATTATTGGCAGAGTCATTGTGATGTGGGAGAGGCCAGTGGTGGGAGCGCTGCAGTCACACAGAGGGAAACAGGAGAGATGTGAATGTTCCAGCCAACCTGCCTTAATTGTGCAACAGTGGTGTCATAACACTGGTATAACTCTGCTATAATGCTGTTGAAGCACTGATATAGCCTGCTATACCCCCGCTATAACACTGTTGTAGTACTGATGTAGCAGTGCTATAATGGTGTGTGTGTGTGTGTCCTGCGGAACACACTGAGGGCTGTGCAGGTCTGCGCAGGTCTGCGCAGCCACTTCACTCTGCAGCTCTGGTAAAGTACTTTGAAGCCTGGTCTGTATCTGTGTGCTTTACAGTTTCCTGACCTGTAGAAATGATTTGTGTCCTGCTCTCTCACCCAGTTTCCCAAACATATAAACTGTTATAAAGAGCTCAAAGCATGTGAACACAGAGGTAACACTGAGGAAGACCACCTCATTTCCGTCAGTGAGAGGAGAGGGGGAATATCAGTCTTTCTGCAGATGACGTCTCACGCAAGTGTACAAACACACACACTCACACATAGTATGCATGCATACATACATGCATGCATGCATGCACATCCACTCAGAGTATGCATGCATACATACATGCACATACACACACAGTATGCAGACATACACGCACATACACACACACAGACAGTATACATTCATGCACACACGTGTTAAGTTCAGGTGTGGCTTGCAGGGCTGCCCTGCTGGACTAAGTGTATGACTCATCACTATCTCACATAAACAAGACATGCAGAAAGCTTCCCGCAGTGCAGTCAGTGAGATCTGGAAGCAAGCTATGAAAGATCTCTACCACAGATTGAAATATTCGCCTGTGCCTCAAAACATTTTCCTTAAAAGTTCATGGAGAGGCACAAAGTGAGTCTGGCTGCAGCACATGCTGGATGTGCAGCCTGTGTCTGACTGCTACCGTGCATCGTTTGGATGCCCAGGCACACCTTTAATCGTGTGCAAAACACTCACCAGGATGGGTGCTTCCCAAGAGCTTGTGGTGCAGAGTGAGATGACTCAGTCTGAGGGAAACATCATCACTCCCAGCTGCTCTGCAGCAACGCTTCTGCAGTAAAACTGCAGTTTGTAACTGTGTATGCAATGTGCTGCTGGCCGAACACCGCACCTCTCACACACACACACATTCATACAGACACGCACGCACATATGCAGACACACGCTCACACACACACACACACACACACACACACACAGTAAAATATGAAGGCAGTCTGATGGTAATGAGTCCTCTGGGATGTTGTGTGACCACATGGTGGCGATGTGGTGCAGTAGTGAGGGTACTGCGGATTTGTGCGTCAGTAATGGATGTGTTTGAGTGTTGTTTTTCTCTGTTGCAGAGTCTCCATGCTCTTCGTCATTGTAAGATGAGGTTATGGAAGTGGGTCATCGCGCTGATGTTGTGTGCTGCTGCTCTCACTGGCCTCCTCAGCAGAACTACGCTTCCCCCATGGGCACTGCACCACACACGCTCCCCAAAACCTTCCTCATCATCATCAGCACCTTCATCATTATCGTCCCCAAACAGAGAGTCCTCTTCCTCCTCTTTCCTCTCACCCTCTCCTCGGACTCATGGGCGTCGCTCAGCAAGGGCTACAGATGGATTCAGTGCTCTCCTCACAGAATGTAAGAGGCCATCTCAGTCTCATATTTACACTGTGATTCATGGAAGACATTATTTAAATCCTGATTTACTCTGTAATTAACATAAGACCCAATCTCACATCTTCAATATTTACACTCCAATTGATTACATAAATACTATGATAGCCTATTGATAGAATTTTTTAGTACAATGGTTAGGGAGCTGGGCCTGTAGCTCAGAGGTTACAGTGTAGTGTAATGGTTAGGGAGCTGGGCCTGTAGCTCAGAGGTTACAGTGTAGTGTAATGGTTAGGGAGCTGGGCCTGTTGCTCAGAGGTTACAGTGTAGTATAATGGTTAGGAGCTGGGCTTGTAGCTCAGAGGTTACAGTGTAGTGTAATGGTTAGGGAGCTGGGCTTGTAGCTCAGAGGTTACAGTGTAGTGTAATGGTTAGGGAGCTGGGCCTGTAGCTCAGAGGTTACAGTGTAGTGTAATGGTTAGGGAGCTGGGCCTGTAGCTCAGAGGTTACAGTGTAGTATAATGGTTAGGAGCTGGGCTTGTAGCTCAGAGGTTACAGTGTAGTGTAATGGTTAGGAGCTGGGCTTGTAGCTCAGAGGTTACAGTGTAGTATAATGGTTAGGGAGCTGGGCTTGTAGCTCAGAGGTTACAGTGTAGTGTAATGGTTAGGAGCTGGGCTTGTAGCTCAGAGGTTACAGTGTAGTGTAATGGTTAGGAGCTGGGCTTGAAGCTTAGAGGTTGCAGTGTAGTATAATGGTTAGGGAGCTGGGCTTGTAGCTCAGAGGTTACAGTGTAGTGTAATGGTTAGGAGCTGGGCTTGGAGCTCAGAGGTTATAGTGTAGTATAATGGTTAGGAGCTGGGCTTGAAGCTTAGAGGTTACAGTGTAGTATAATGGTTAGGGAGCTGGGCTTGTAGCTCAGAGGTTACAGTGTAGTTTAATGGTTAGGGAGCTGGGCTTGGAGCTCAGAGGTTATAGTGTAGTATAATGGTTAGGGAGCTGGGCTTGAAGCTTAGAGGTTACAGTGTAGTATAATGGTTAGGGAGCTGGGCTTGTAGCTCAGAGGTTACAGTGTAGTGTAATGGTTAGGGAGCTGGGCTTGTAGCTCAGAGTTTACAGTGTAGTATAATAGTTAGGAAGCTGGGCTTTTAGCTCAGAGGTTGTGGTACAGGTTGCTTCCGACAGGAGTGCGCAGCTGAAACTAACCAGTTTAATGATCATTTCCCACGGTTTCTGGCAGCTTATCACCACTGGAAGGAATTTTTGGCAGAAGCTCAGGTGACTCATGGCCATAGGTGTAAATAACTTTAATTATCATAGCTCATAACTGCATGACATATTATGTGATCTGTACTGTTGCGAAAGAACATAATTAAGCATAATTATGCTCCAAAAACAACCATAATCACAATGAACTAGCTACTTGAAATTCATAAAATCTATGATGAATTATTATTATTATTATTATGAAAGGAAGAAATCATTCAAGGCTTAAAAGAATTCAACCATGTTTCCATATGTTCTCTCTGAGCACTAAACACATTAAAAACATGTAGTTCTGTGAATGGGTAATACTGTGAGATGCCCCTGGAGACATGTTTATTAAGTATAGTATAGTATAGTATAGTATAGTATAGTATAGTATAGTATAGTATAGTATAGTATAGTATAGTATAGTATAGTATAGTATATCAAGTTTAAATGCGTCAAAAAGACAAATATTCAGGAATGATCAGCTGCAACTTTAATTACAAGGAATGATGGGATATGTAGTTGCTCATATTCACGGCATCACCACATGTCAAATTTACAGACAATAAGAATCCACCTTTTCAGGTGTGGAATACAGTGAGTTCCTCTCACCTTTGACTAAAGAGGACGAGAGCAGCAGAGGTGTCTGGCAGTCTCTCACTGCTCACTGTTCTTACAGGACTTCAGCAGATTCCCTCAGGCAGGTTCCGTTTTTACGCAGTGTTTATGTGCATAGCTGCATGTTTACTGATGCAAAGGAGCTCAGTTATACAGTGGCAGTGCTCTAATTACAAACCAAGCCAAGCCTGATAAACCCAGCTCCCTGCCACATCCCAAAACGTATCAAAGATTATTTATGTATTTAATGAAGACCATGGTATAAATAAAGAGTGTTTGCCTGTTCTACATAGTTTTCTCTGAGTTGTGCGGTCAGATGGTTTCCCTGGGGTTCATATCTCTGAGGCTACCCTGTATAATATTCACTGAGCCCAGGGGTTCATATCTCTGAGGCTACCCTGTGTAATATTCACTGAGCCCAGGGGTTCATATCTCTGAGGCTACCCTGTGTAATATTCACTGAGCCCAGGGGTTCATATCTCTGAGGCTACCCTGTGTAATATTCACTGAGCCCAGGGGTTCATGTCTGTGAGGTGCAGTGTAATGACTGTAATGCTGTTTAGAGGCACATGTTGCCATAGAGACAGACTACACACTGTAACATTGTGTTTGAGGTTGTGTTTTTGGATTGTTGTGTTTTGTGGCAGTTAATTACATGCTACGGAGCTTCACAGAGGGGGAGATGAAGCAACTGATCGCAACACTGGTGGAGAGAACAACGGCGCGGCGGACGAAGCGTGCGCGAAACGGGCTGAAGCTGGGTGTGTGCAGACTGCGGGAGGTGCAGGTGAGCGTGACGCAGCTGGGCCTGGGGTATGAGAGCGAGGAGGTTGTGAGCTTCAAGTACTGCAGTGGACGCTGCTCCAGCCGCCGCCGTAACTATGACCTAACGCTCAAAAACGTCCAGTCTGCGGGCTTCGTCAAGGACAGGCCCAACCGCGCCTGCTGCCGCCCGCTCCAGTACGAGGACAAATTCTCCTTTCTGGGTGATGACAACAAGCCCTACACCATACGCAAACTGTCTGCCCTGCAGTGTGGCTGTGTATAGCTGTGTTTATATGTGTATACTGCCACCTACTGGTGTGGAGGTCTCAAAGTTGTTTGTGGAGGCTGTCGGAATGGTCTGATATTTTGGCACACAGTGGACAGTGTGCCGTCCTGAAAAACACTGATGAACTAGGGAAATGTCCCACTGAACTTTCCTGGGGTGCAAGATCAAGTTCTGGGACATGATCGATGCATTTCACTGGATACTTTCCCAAATGTGCTGTAGAAATGTATTATGTATTATCCTGAAAACTCTATATTCATAAGTTATCGGTTGTTCTTTTATTTAAAAAAGAAGCAAAATAATCTGTTTTTATATCTAACATTACAAACTGAAACTTTGGGCTTTTTCTCCATTCTACTGTGATAATCTACCTCATTTTTAATTAATGAATCGTTAAACACCCAAACCAATATGAACCCAACATTCATCTGCCTCAGCTGATCCTCCCATGAAACCCGAGAGAGGACATGATCCTGGCAGTCATCCGAAAACAAACCACTGCCTTATATCAGCAGGACCGGCCTGCTGTTTTTCTGAACTGGAATTCTGTCATCTCCCATGCACAATGAGTGGATAAAGTATAATCAAAATTAAAATCATGAGCTTTTGTTTATGTTTTTCTGAAAATGTGGCCAAACCATACAGCTTGGAAATTCTTCTCATATGTCATACATAATTTAAACTGTAAATGTTATGGCAATGGGAAAACTTCTTCTCTTCATCCACTCTCAGAATAATGGGCTGTGATAAATGATTTAGCCTGTGACTGCTCAGTCATCACAGGTGTGTGAGCTCTGCGCCAGGGAGCCGTGTGTCCATGTGTCACACTCAGCATCTCTGCTGCTGACGCTGTTTCCTCACTCAGCTGCCAGAACCAACACTGTCAGATAGCATTCTGTGAGTGCGCAACAACACTGCCGTAACAGACTACTGTAACACACCACCGTAACACACTACAGTAACACAGTGCAGTAACACACTTCCTTAACACACCACTGTAACACACTGCCGTAACACACCACTGTAACATACTGCCGTAAGACAGCACTGTCACACACTGCTGTAACACACCACTGTAACACAGCACTGTTACACAGTGCCATAACACACCACTGTAACACCCACCTGTAACACACTGCCATAACACAGCACTGTAGCACACCACTGTGACACACTGCCTTAACACACTGCTGTAACACACCACTTTAACACATTGCTGTAGCACACTGTCATCACATAAACATTGAGCTTTCTCAGTCACATATCTCTGAGATGGTAACACTTGGGCGCTTGCATTTGTCTGTAAACATGTAAGTGTCCATATTGGGCCTGGCACCAGCAATTCAGTCCCTCCCCACATTAAAGTCAATTTTGTGACCTGTGAAAACACCAGGAGGGAAAAAAAGTTGCTCTCTGCAGAGGCGCTGAAGTGACAGACAACAGACTGTTAAATGAAAATGTAAAAAACAATTCAGTTGATGGCAAGAATAATAACATACCATATATGATGTAAAAGAGTGTGATTGAAATGGTTACTCCTGACTGAAGAAAAGAGTTGCCGTTTTGGTCTTACTCTTACTTACTAACCTACCTTTTTGACTTATTTATTTTACATGTTAGATTACACTCTATATGCCCTTATCTTAATGGTTAGCAATTAGCATGTGAAACACTGAATTATAAGGCACTTGTGCTAACCTCACTGTGCCATTCACAAACACATGGGAATTAACTCAGCAGTAATGTAACTGTCACTAACTCCAGTGCTAATGTAACTGTCAGTGAGAGTAGATGTTAAGAGCACAGCCAGCACGACAATTGCATGTTTGTACATGTAGAAACACTCTGCCAACGGAAGGAACGCAAACTCCCAAGCTTCACAACAAAGCTAAAACACAAATGAATGTTTTTATTCTGCTGCATGAGGGGACATGCAGAGCCTGCAGAGGGAGCTGGATCCCCTGCCTGCTGCTCATTTGCATATTAGTCTGTTTAGGGGGCAGAGCCAATGGTCACACGTCACTGAAGCTGCTGCACCCTCAGTCAGAAACACGTCACTGAAGCCGCTGCACGCTCAGTCAGAAACACGTCACTGAAGCCGCTGCACGCTCGGTCAGAAACACGTCACTGAAGCCGCTGCACGCTCCGTCAGAAACACGTCACTGAAGCCGCTGCACGCTCCGTCAGAAACACGTCACTGAAGCCGCTGCACGCTCAGTCAGAAACACGTCACTGAAGCCACTGCACGCTCAGTCAGAAACACGTCACTGAGGCCGCTGCACGCTCGGTCAGAAACACGTCACTGAAGCCGCTGCACGCTCAGTCAGAAACACGTCACTGAGGCCGCTGCACACTCGGTCAGAAACACGTCACTGAAGCCGCTGCACGCTCCGTCAGAAACACGTCACTGAAGCCGCTGCACGCTCCGTCAGAAACACGTCACTGAAGCCGCTGCACGCTCAGTCAGAAACACATCACTGAGGCCGCTGCACACTCGGTCAGAAACACGTCACTGAAGCCGCTGCACACTCCGTCAGAAACACGTCACTGAAGCCGCTGCACACTCTGTCAGAAACACGTCACTGAAGCCGCTGCACGCTCAGTCAGAAACACGTCACTGAAGCCGCTGCACGCCAGTCAGAAACACGTCACTGAGGCCGCTGCACACTCAGTCAGAAACACGTCACTGAAGCCGCTGCACGCCAGTCAGAAACACGTGCTCTGCACGCAGAAACACTGAAGCCGCTGCATGCTCTGTCAGAAACACGTCACTGAAGCCGCTGCACCCTCAGTCAGAAACACGTCACTGAAGCCTTGTTTCTTACAGGACAGAATGAGAGCCAAACATAGAGCTGGGTTTGCTCATTTCTGTGGAGTCAGAAGGACTCTTTAGCCAACCAGGGCTCGCTGTATGAATGACTCAAATGCTGCTACACACAGGAGGGAAATTTCTCCATAGTGCCACATTACTTCCTGATATAAGCAGCTGTTCAGAACCACAGAACACATCACGCTCTCTTCTGTTACTAATCGAAACAGGCATTCAAAACCACCTGCTGTTGAATTTGAATAGTTCAAAATGATATATTAAAAAGATAAAGACTTAATGGAACTCAGTGGCATAAGTAAGTGCTTAATGATAAGTTCCCTGAGAGATGCAAAAAGAACAGTGTGCAAGTCTCCCTGGTTACCAGTTATTTTACCAGTGTGTGTGTGCGTATATATGTTATAGTTTTTGGAGTTGAGTGAATTGGACTGGGCCCAGCTACACAGGTACCTGCAAGGGGTATATCTGCTGCCCTGGGAAAGTTCAGCTCACCTCCACATTTTACAGAGTAAGTCTCTGAAGAAAACTGGAGCAAAGAGCAGATCCTTAAGAGCATAGCTTAATCCCTTTGCTGTTTTTTCCTTATTGTGAGTGTATGTGCATGTGTGTGTGTGTGTGTGTGTGTGTGTGTGTGTGTGTGTGTGTGTGTGTGTGTGTGTGTGTGTGTGTGTGTGTGTGTGTGTGTGTGAGTGTATGTGTGTGTGTGTGTGTGTGTATGTGTATGTGTGTATGTGTGTGAGTGTGTGTGTGCATGTGAGTGCATGTGGGCATGGGAGTATATCTGTCATCCAGTGTGGCATGACTTGTACACACAATTACAAAAACAAACAATAATTCTTCAACCATTGAATTATTCTTTTGCACATCAAAATATATAAAACCACATGTAGTCTTAATTGTTTAAATAGTAAACCGACATGTAGTCTTGTTTTTCACATAAATGGTTTTGCCCTGGGCAACGATACATGCAGTCCTGTTCCCGGCTCACACATTCCTTCACAGTGCCAGAACATGCAGAGTAAACTACCCCCTGCCCCTCCCCCTGCCCCTCCCCCTGCCCCTCCTGCAGCACAGAAGCAGCTTTGTCACTGCAGTGTCACCACAGAGGAGTGACAGGTAGCACTCTCACTGTAAGGAGGGGACTGATGACAACACTTTAATTTCCCAACACAGAAAACTGGTTTGACCTCTCAGGCTACCCCATTACAGAAACCCTGTGCCTTTCAATTCATTATTTCCCCAAGGTGAAATGTTCTCACATTTTCCACAAAATTTACATTTTTACTTTAGCCAGATGACATTAGGAAAGGAACATGAAACAAACACTCTTATGGCTGAAGGAAAAGGATAGTTCAAAATGAGCATATTTTCCACACATAAAGAAGAAGAGCAGAGAGGCGTGATTTGATCTTGTTGAAATGCCACACAGAGTAAGTTGCAGTTGGCTGAGCAGTGAACATGTGTGTTCAAGTCCAAAGAAACCTGGCAGTCAAAGCCTACTGACAGCCTTTTAGTCAGCCATCTATTATGTGTTTTTTCATCAAATTGTGCAGTGAGAGTGAAGAGCGAGGAGGAGGAGGACATGAGGGGAAAGGAGGGCAGAGGAGGGAAGGAGAAAGAGAGGATGGAAGAGTGATGGAAATGAATGAGCTCTTGGTGTTCATTTGGTAGAGCAGCATTCCTTGTTTATCTATTTGCTTGTTCGTTTTCTGTTTTCGTCGTGTCTTCTACTTGGGCATGGCCAAGATTTCTCACCTGTGATCAACAGTTGAAGGGGGATGGAATTCATTATTGCTCATCAACAGCGAGATTCATAACTAACCTCATTCTGCCAAATCCAACCTGCCGTTCACGCTCACACCAATAAATAAACACCATTTTACTCAAACAAAACGTTTTAATCTACTGTGGGGATTTTGTGGGGATTTTTCTTATACACTACACAAAGTCCTCAGAACTACACAAACTTAACTTCTACAGAAACAGATATGATCGGAAGTCTAAACCTGAACCTATTTATTTTCATATTAGAGTCACTTTGTGCATATCCAGTTGTGTTGAACAGGTGCTGGGACTATCCTTAATCTCCTCTTCAAAAAGAACTGTCAAATGAACAGATGAAAGCCTCAGTTTGCTGTAGTAGTCTGTGCTGGAGACAGCCTGTGTAAGAAGCTTGATTCTCCACTAGGGCAGTAGGCTACACAGGTGTAAATGCGAGGAGGTCTATTTCCACTGAATTCCACTCTGCATTGCCCAGCAGCCACATTTCTCTTCACAGGGCCTGTATGCTGTCATCTGTATTGTTTGCAATTCAGACAGCCATGTTTTCATAAATATAGTTATCCTTACCTGTCATACTAGATTATGTGCTCAGGATAATTACCAAATTTGTAAAAGTGAAATTTCATTACAGTGAAAGCATAGAGCACAGGAGCCAGGACCTGCATTCAGTGACACAAACATTATGGTGAAAATACAGAGCAGGAAGACTTGGAGGTAAATTTATTGAGTTATGAAAATTGTTCCAGGCAAGTTGTTTCTGAAAACAAGCTTGTTCCCACAGCACTTCTCTTATTCCCAGCTCTTTCCTGATTTGAGCTCACTGCAGTGGACAAACAGCTTCTGAGTTAGGGAATGCAGTGAGCCCAAGGCCATTTTTTGGGCATGCTCAGGACTGCTCCAAGCGTTGGCTGATTTTACAGCCAAAGGATTTGCTATATCCTGCATTAATCCCAAAGTTATACTCGGTGCCTTTAAACAGATAACATGGAGATTTCTGACATAATCTATCAGAATTTTTCCAGGCACTGACTTCACAGTAGACACCTTCCATATTTCATTTGTGCATCTATAATAAAACTCACAGCCCTTGTGTCAATTCAGGGCACATCTCTTACAGAAGCTGGTTGACTGGTTGAAGAAAAGTGGCAAAACATGGCCTCCATTTGATATGTGAAATATTTGGGCTTAGTGAATTTAAGCAGATGCAAACAAAGTGTGAGTAATCTGTACACTGTTGGTTCTTCATCCAAACTGTGGTGGGATAATGTGGGGTCTGATCCTGTGTGAAACAAACAAAGTGTCTGGGCCTGAGTCCATGTTTACTGCAGCAGTGAGCGACTCCTCTCTGTGCTCACACACTTCCTCCAACAGCTGCCACACTCAAAAGCTGCACATAGCAGGGATACCTACTGCACTAACTATTTTAAAATAACTTGCCAAGCCAGTCGCTGTCGTCATCTTTGCAAGAGTGTTGAACTGTTGTTAACTCTCCTGTCGTAGTGTCTGTGGGCTGTAAGGTATAAAACAGGTTTCAGTGACTGTATGGATAGGATGAAAAGCTACAGTTTGCCCTGCCTGGGTGTAAACGGCACAGTGCTATGTGTCCTACTTTACACAGACAGTGAAATATAGAATCTGCTGGTTAGACACTCACAGCTCCCTCACAGCACACCACATGGTCAGGCCACGGCATCTCCTGCTTTACATTGTGAGAAATTTTAAAAGTCCTGCATTCAGAATTGAAATAAAAATGTTACGGCAGAGAATCAGACTGGGAATCAGACCTGAGGTTTGGGGAAGGGCATCCTTCTGCTTTTCAAGGGCAGAAACACACAGTGCAGGTTTGCCCTCACACTCCACTGACCATTCCTTTACAGAAGCCACTCTTGGGCTCAGCATGCTGGTGCTCTTGTGAATGAGACTGGAGCTACAGACTAGTGAGGTCAGTCGGTCAGTGGGCCCAAAGCAGCCTCTGTGGAGAGAAGACTTGCCCCAGCATAAAAAATGTTTATGTTACATTTTTTTATTCCTCATGTTTTAGCTTATAGTTATGCTTTAAAAAGTAAGCATCATTTTAAAAAGCATTCCTACAATGATCTGTTCGCAAGTTTATGGTTTTGTGCTTGAAACAGGAGGGATTTGTATCTGTATATGTATCTGACAGTGACTGTATGGTTATACACTGACAAAGACTGTCATTAAAAATGAGAGTGTGATGGTGTGTGTTTGTGAGATTCTTTGAATCCAGGTGAATTTTCCTGTCATCAACCCTGGTCGTCATCATTTGTTCTCTTAGTAAAGATCCCCATCTAGTGGTCAATAACTGTCATTGCGAGGGATCAGTTTTATCCACTTGATGTTGGATGGTTCCATTGATGTCCAAGGAAAGAGGAACATGAATTTAAAATGTTATCAAATTAATAGTTCATATGGAAAAAAGTAAACTGGACAACCGAGTATTTATTTATCAATGAGCAACTGCTTTATGCTATGCGTGTAAATGTACAGTTGACTGTAGTCTTTATTTACATGAAATTCAATGTTTGGTGACTTGCATGTCTCAAATGAAATTCCCTTGACGTCAGCAGTCACTTCAGGTTATTTCTAAATAAAAGTTTGAAGTTCGAGCTCAGTCAATTAAAGACGATCTTGAAATATTAAAATGGAAGTTACTTATGGTCAAAAATCCACCACATCCAATTACGAAAATCTAAATATGAAATAACAAAGGACCAAGTAGAATTTTAGTTTTATTGTTCAATTTACTTTTATTGTTCAATTCTATGTGTCCATACTCAGTCTGGCAGGAAATAGAATCCATACAGCATTACATGTAGACATTGACAACTCCTCAATATTTTGAAGGCAAAGTGTGTTCATCACGCAACCGATAAGTATGGTGACTGTATTCATAATTGCAAAGCGGAAAATATCATCCTTGGGTTTGACATTTTGCAGTCATTCATTAAACTGGTTTCAACAGCCACAAAAAATAAATGTTTACAATAAAATACAGCCAAAAGCTTTCTTAAAAACTGCGGGAAATAAAGTTACCCGATTTAAATTCAGTGAGTCTATCAAGAACTGACAGTAAGTAATGTCGATTGCAGGCTATTTGATGCAAGTTGCTGGCTATAAATTTGTTTAGTTCTTCGGCTGGACGTAACGATTATAGCTTTCACAAAAATTATACACTATTCAACTTAAGAATATTTTGCCTTATTTTGTCCAGAGGAAATGTAACATCCTGCTTGCTCAGACCCAACTTTGGACCATCATGTAGCGAGTCGTCCTTCTCTTGGGTCATTTTTAACACCTATCTTTGTGTCTAGAAATAACGCGCATTCGCAGCGCGGGGGGTTATGGGTCTGCGTGAGGAAGGAAAATGGCGGACCTAGTGAACGAAGGTAAGAGCCAGGGGATAGGAAAAATGAAAAGAAGTGAATGGGAAACTAAAGCGTGGAGGGGCAATTTTGATGAGTTCTACACAGTTAACGGGGGTACGATGAGGTTAGAAGTGACTCTCTCCTCTCAGTGGAAGACAAATTGTTGGCAGAGCAGCCAAGTAGCAAGACCAGGTTCCCGGCCTTTCAAGCTACACCTAGCTAGCATGCTAATCTCCAGAGGGGACCCATTCTGAGGGCGCGCCAGGCTACACACGGGGAGTTAGCTACTTCGCCAGCTAAATTCAACAACAGCTTGGCTAAATGATACTGGTAAGGTAGTTACATCAGCGTTAAGCTGGGCGGCAGCTAACTAGCTTGTTGGGTTTCTGACTGACGCGTGTTAGCCTGATTTGGGTAGCATAGTGCTAGTCGTGTTCATGTAACAGACTCGCTCAAGTTGGTGAACCCACCCACGAACCCGAGTAGAACAGCTAAGCAGCGCAAACCGGATCGGATTTACATCGGCTAACGAACGAAAGCTCACAAACATCACTGCTGTATGACACCAGCTGAAATGAAATGACGCAAATTGGTGTATATAGCTGGCTGTTAGTTATTTGCAAAGTATATTGACACCAGTTAACATCGGGGGCCAAGGCAAGCGTCGCTTAGTTAACTGGGGCAGCTCAGATAGCCAGCTAACTGTCTTCTGGCTAGGTTGCTCTGTGTTTGGATGGGTAATGTTAGCTAACGAAACTAACAGGTGGTTGTGCCTGTGAAAACCTATCTTGTGATGGAACTGAACCCGTGTTGTTTGCTCGATAATTTAATCTCACGAGTGGTAGAAATATCTGGAGAAACAGGAGACAAATGTTCTGGTATCATTGCTAATTTGTTAGCTAGTCTGATAACGTTAGCTAACCACTATGAAGCTAGCTCTGCTTCGTCAGGCATTGTAGCTGTCTGCCTCGCTAACCTTAACTTAAATGGCTAGGCGTCAATGAAACTATGGAACTCAAAGCATATGCAAAACCAAAAGCGATCTGTGGTAGTTAGCTTGTTGCTATCTAGGATTGCTTTGTGTACTGAAAAGATACCAGCTAAAGGCCATCAGTTGGTCATTGCAAGGTAGCATGGTGGGTCTAAGGACATTGTTCGTTAAAACAGCCCTGCCCTGTCTGCAGTGACTTAGCTGGGGCTTGGACGGAATATGTCAGGTTAATTAACGTTTCATCCCTAGCGTGAAATGGCCATGTAGTAAGCTCTGTCGAGCTAGCAAGAGAGCTAGCTTGCTATGTAAGCAATCATGGCATCGATTGAACCCTGACATCTGGGCGTTCGGATTTAACTCAATTGCTGGTGCAGTAGCAACATGAAATGCTAACCTGTTGTTATTATATGAGTTGGTACCCATCTGCAGCTTCATCTACCACACACTTTAGGGTGAAGTACCGTGGAAAAATCATTTGTCTGAGGCTTGTCAGAGGATGCTCGAAAGGGAAAGTAACAAATGTAACGCTGTTATTTTTGCAACTCGCTACAACTTTGAACCCTTGACGTGTGGTTCACCTTTTTTGAAAAGCCCTTTGTTTGAGATATTTCGTTTATTTAGTTGTGCATATAGAAAACAGGATTCTTGCGATGCTTTTAAGTAATTCACACCAAAAACACACCCCCACGATCCGTGTTGTTCTGCATGTTGCAATGATGTCACCCATACTCTCATGCTGTCTCTGCAGAGCTTCTATACATACCTGTTCAGATATTCAGACTTGTGGAGCGTTCCCTCCTCTTTTGGAGAGCTCCAGAGACGCAAAATAATCCTGATTAACCGGCCCTTTTTCCCTCCCTGCTATTTGCATCGTAAAGGCGGTGTGTCATCTTTTATTCCTACCTCTGCTAGCCACAGTAATCTCACCACACGGGTCTGTGGCAGTGCAGCTGGAAGCTCAGCACACGGGTCTGTGGCAGTGCAGCTGGAAGCTCACCACATGGGTCTGTGGCAGTGCAGCTGGAAGCTCAGCACACGGGTCTGTGGCAGTGCAGCTGGAAGCTCAGCACACGGGTCTGTGGCAGTGCAGCTGGAAGCTCAGCACACGGGTCTGTGGCAGTGCAGCTGGAAGCTCACCACACGGGTCTGTGGCAGTGCAGCTGGAAGCTCACCACATGGGTCTGTGGCAGTGCAGCTGGAAGCTCAGGGTCAGTGCAGCTGGGTCTGGGTCTGGCAGTGCAGCTGGAAGCTCACCACATGGGTCTGTGGCAGTGCAGCTGGGCAGTGCAGCTCACCACATGGGTCTGTGGCAGTGCAGCTGGAAGCTCACCACATGGGTCTGTGGCAGTGCAGCTGGAAGCTCAGCACATGGGTCTGTGGGTCTGTGGCAGTGCAGCTGGAAGCTCACCACATGGGTCTGTGGGTCTGTGGCAGTGCAGCTGGAAGCTCAGCACATGGGGTCTGTGGCAGTGCAGCTGGAAGCTCAGCACATGGGTCTGTGGCAGTGCAGCTGGAAGCTCAGCACACGGGTCTGTGGCAGTGCAGCTGGAAGCTCAGCACACGGGTCTGTGGCAGTGCAGCTGGAAGCTCAGCACACGGGTCTGTGGCAGTGCAGCTGGAAGCTCACCACATGCGTCTGTGCTGAACCTTTTTTTATTTTTTATTGAGGTTACATACACACTACACACAACAGTGAACTCTCGATTCTCACCCTTTACTCTTCCCACCCGCTCCATCTCAGACATATCAAAAAGGAGAAGATATACAGAAAAACGGATTGACACACAGACAAACAGACTTACATAGGAAAGGAGACTTGAGGTACGTGTGTAATGAAGAGGACAGAAGGAAAGAGGGTAAAGGAAAGAAATACAGACCAAGGCAGGGGTTGAAGAGAACAATATTACAGGGAAAATAATGAACCAAAAAAATTGTACAACAGTAAATGGTAATTTCTTAGAATAATAACAATAATTGAAATAACAAGAATTGCTTCAGTAGTTGTAGCAATAATGATAATAGTAAAATAACAACCACAGTAACAGTAGTAATGATAGTGAGAATGATAATACAAGGGAAGAAAGAATAAAAGAATTTAATACAGTAGTGTTGTCCTGTGAATGCTGTAGGTCCTGTTTGGCTCTCTCTGTCTTTTCATTTGGGCTCTGTGTTTCTCACTTGTCCCAGACGCCTGTAAGAGGCTTAGTGTCCTCAAACACTAATGTGCTTAAACACCTGGTGGTATTTCACTTATTTAGACACCTGAGAAGAGAAGGTGCTGGTCAGCTTTCTGTCCCCCATCTCTCCTGGTCTCCAGTGTGTTCTGTGTCAGCATGCACAGCCACTGTTTCAGTTAGTGAATTGTAAGAACATCAGAGGTGATATTTGTCAGGGTTCTGATGCTGGTGTCTTGCTTTGTGCTCAGAGTGGGTGAAGTTGCTCAGCTCGGGGGCATATGTTGTGTGTGTCTGTGTGTTCTGGTGTGTGCCTGGTGTGCACATGTGTGTTGTAGGTAACATTCTTTATGCATGTGTTTGTTACTTTTTTAAATACATGGAATTTTACAGTTGCCATGTCCTCTCATTAGAGCTGAGCCAGCACGCACTCACTGGCCTGTATGTTAGAGCCAGGCTGCTTTGCATGTGGCACCATCTCCGTGTGTGAATATGGAAGTGCAACCGATACAATTAAATATTCCAATGTAATTACTATGTTAAGTGTATGATGAAAGTTGACTGTAACTCATTGGATGTAGTATCACTGTAATTCATTGTGGGTTTGCTGAAATGTTTGTGGTGTGCCAGTGTGTGCTCCTATAGCTGAGGGAGAGGCTGAGCTGTACCTGGGCCACATGGTCCAGTGTGTGTTCCCACTGCTGAGGGAGAGGCTGGTGCCAGTCTCTGTCAAAGTGGCACACACGTGTTGAGTCTGGAACTGCTGTCCACTCCAAGTGAGAGTCGACAGCATGCAGGGACATGATGAGGTCACCCTTGTGGGCTCACTCACACATCAGGCACTGTAAGCAAGTTCACTGCAAGCCTACTAAAGTTTCCAACTAAGCCCAGTCTCTGAAAGCATTTGAGTGACAGAACTGGCAGCTGGAAAGCACATTGTGCTTGCCCGTAACTGTTAAAGAGACATTGTACATGTTTATGACTCTAGGAGCTCTATAGTCTCCTACCTGTGGTGTGTTTGGTGAAGTGAATGGAGGCTGAGGATGAGGCCTAAATGGACCGGCACAGGATTCTGTTTTTTAGGAACGCAGGGTGAACAGAAAATGATTATACCTTGTTCATGAAGGCACACCATAGGTAAGGAGGCTAAAGAAAAAAATAGCGATAATAAAAAAAAGTGAAATGTTCCTCTATTATAAGTCAATGCAGTTGACCAGTATGCTTGTGGATATATTTTGTTGCTGTTATATAGTTTGTGGCTTAAGGCTTTGTGCCAGTTGCACAGGTTGGTGTGTGAAACTTGCACTAAGACCACCATCCCAGTTATGGCTGATCTTCTCACATCTCTGCTGTCGTTCATAATTAATGATTTTTTTTTTTTTAAATGAAAGTGTTTGAGTGTCAGGGTGAGTAATGACTCATGTCTGGCAGAGGTTTTGCAGGGCTATGTGCCTATCATGGGATTGGCTAAGACCAGCTGTGTTTTCCCATCTTTCACAGAGAAACCTGCCATTGCCCCACCGGTCTTTGTGTTCCAGAAAGAAAAAGCTACAAAGGTTAGTGTCTTTCATTAAAACTCAAATTCAACAGAGTTTGTCAGTTCAGCTTGGTTAGGAGATGAAAAGAACGTAAGTGGTTCTGGTAGCTTTTATTCCAGTGCTGTTGTGCGTAACCTTGGAAAGTGCAGAGTGTAAGCTAGCATAGCATAGTTTAGCACAGCCCAGTGTAGAGCAGCATAGTTTAGCACAGCCCAGTGTAGAGCAGCATAGTTTAGCACAGCCCAGTGTAGAGCAGCATAGTTTAGCACAGCCCAGTGTAGAGCAGCATAGTTTAGCACAGCCCAGTGTAGAGCAGCATAGTTTAGCACAGCCCAGTGTAGAGCAGTATAGTTTAGCACAGCCCAGTGTAGAGCAGCATAGTTTAGCACAGCCCAGTGTAGAGAGCAGTTTAGCATAGTTTAGCACAGCCCAGTGTAGAGCAGTATAGTTGAGCACAGCCCAGTGTAGAGCAGCATAGTTTAGCACAGCCCAGTGTAGAGCAGCATAGTTTAGCACAGCCCAGTGTAGAGCAGTATAGTTGAGCACAGCCCAGTGTAGAGCAGCATAGTTTAGCACAGCCCAGTGTAGAGCAGTATAGTTGAGCACAGCCCAGTGTAGAGCAGCATAGTTTAGCACAGCCCAGTGTAGAGCAGTATAGTTGAGCACAGCCCAGTGTAGAGCAGCATAGTTGAGCATTACCGTGCTTTGTTCAGTGTGTTGTAGTGATTAGAATAGCACTGCATTGTAGTGAAGTACAATTTTGCATAATGTTGTTGAGTAAATTCTGAAACGGTGTTGCAGATGGGAAAGTTTCCTCCTCTGCAAAGACTGTTATATCTGAGGATCATCACAGTCCCATTGGGGCTTTTCCCTTGTTGTTCAAGTTTTTCAAATCAGTGTTGATTCTTTTAGAATTGCATAGAAAACAAAATCAGAAATTAGACCACTAAGATGTTAAAGAATGAAAAAGTCTGTTAGGTATGAATTGCATACAGAATGCCTGCCATGTGCAAAAGTAATTGGGTGGTCAAGAGGTGGGAAGTGAAAAAATGTGCAGAAAAAGTTAGAGGATGCTGTTGAGCGTGTCTGCTTACTAGAGCAAAGACTAGACACAACAGCAGCTCTGAGCTGTGAGTGACCCTGTCTGTCTCTCCCTGCCTGCAGAGGGCGCCAGATGGGTCCAGCGGCGAAGATGGAGAAGGTGAGGGTGAATCTCCTGGCCTTTGTGTCTGTCTCTGTCTGCCGGTCTGTCCTTCTGTCATTGTCTATCTCGGTAACTGTTTTCTGGCTGTCCATTCCTGCAGTCCATCTTTGTGTCTTTGATTTGTTTCTGTTCCCCATGTTCCTAAATTCTCCCCCAGATTCAGACAAGGAGGATGGGTGCTACAGCCCTCCAGTGAAGAGGGAGAGGACATCCTCTCAAACGCATTTCCCCCCCTCGCATTCAGGTACCTCCCATCTACCGCCCACCTGCACCGTGTGGAGACAGCACACACTCACCTCTTACCTGGGATTTCACACACACACACACACACACACACACACACACACACACACACACACACACACACACACACACTCACCTCTTACCTGGGATTTCACACACACACACACACACACACACACACACACTCACCTCTTACCTGGGATTTCACACACACACACACACACACACACACACACACACACACACACACACACACACACACACACACACACACACACTCACACACTCACACACTCACCTCTTACCTGGGATTTCACACACACACACACACACTCACACACTCACCTCTTACCTGGGATTTCACACACACACACACACACACACACTCACACACTCACCTCTTACCTGGGATTTCACACAGACACACACACACTCACACACTCACCTCTTACCTGGGATTTCACACACACACACACACACACACACACACTCACTCACTCACTCACACACTCACCTCTTACCTGGGATTTCACACACACACACTCACACACTCACCTCTTACCTGGGATTTCACACACACACACACACACACACACACACTCACCTCTTACCTGGGATTTCACACACACACACACACACACACACACACACACACACACTCACTCACACACTCACCTCTTACCTGGGATTTGACACACACACCAAGGTATTTCCAACAATACCAGAAAGTCAGTGACGTCTTGAGACACTGATAATCTGAATAGTGTATTTTACAGATTAATTTAAGAATATCTGCTAAGATGTACTAAGCGTGTGTAAGCTAAGCCTCTGAAAGGAAATGTGTTTGGACCTACCGGAGCACACAGAAGGTGTGCTTGATCTTGATCCTCTTCCTCCTTCAGTTTCTAAGAACAACGTGTTCCTGCCCTCCAGTTTCTGTCAGTCTCCCACAGGAAACTCTGACTCGGAGCCAGGTGAGACCGCTGCAGATGGGTTTTAGTGAGTGACCCGTGAGTGCTGGTGTCTCGCACAGGAGTGCCATTGTGCGTGCGTGCGTGTGTGTGTGCATGTGGGTGCGTGTGTTGGTGTTTTATAATAGTAATTGATGAAGTATATGATAACTTTGGACAAGTTTACTTGTGACAGTGATGTGTGTTCTCTTCTGTGTACAGAAGAGAAGACGGTGGGCTTTCGGCTGAAGCCTCCCACACTGATACACGGCCAGGCACCGAGTGCAGGTGGGTGATGGACCTCACACCCCTGGGGATAGGGCAGAGCACGGGTGGGGCAGTCAGCAGTCAGACCCTTTAGCTGGTTATGTGCATCTAGTATGTTAGCAGCACGTTCATCAGTGTTTATGTCAATGTTGGCTCCTTAGCATCTTGGCAATGCTGTTTCAGACCTGTTAGCAAGCTGTGCACAGTTAACATGTTAACAGAACTGTTTCTTATCTATTGGTAGTCTTAGGGTGTTTATCACCTGAGTGGTGCTGTTTCAGATCCATCAGCAGGCTGTGTGTGGTTAGTGTTTTCCCGATCTATCAATGTTGTTTCAGATCTATTATCAGGTTCTTTTCCAGGTGTCCCAAGTCAGAAGCCCAAGGAGCAGCAGCGAACCGTACTCCGCCCTGCCCTCTTGCAGGCTCCGCCCACAAAGGGCCTCACACCGTCCAGTGAGTGTACCCTCTCTCTCTCTCTCTCTGTCCCTTCTGTCATTCCTGTTCAATTAGAATACAGAGCTCAGGCCACCAGGAGGCCAATGTGCGTGTTTGATCTGCATGTGTTCTCTTTTTCTGGCCTGCTGGCAGACCCCAGCGGTGGGACTAACGGTTTGAAGCCCTCAGAGGAGCAGGCGGTTGCCCATAGCAAAAATGACAACACACACACCACCCCAGGAGAGGCAAGTACAGCACAGGTGAGCAGTGAGAGAGCACTGACAGCGAGAGCACTGACAGCTCTGCCTGTAACCGCCCAGTTACACACCCATAACGCACCCAGGAGTGTCAGCTCTGTGTTACACACCCAGGGGCTTTCACTTGTTTTCATCAATGTCTTGTAATCGAAGGTTGAACAGCTTAAGTCGATAATATTTACCTCTGAGAATATTTCCCCTTTCACCCTACTCTCGCTCCTGCAGGAGGGCAAAGCACCCAGAAGCACCCCTGCCGACCCCTCCTTTGTTTTTGGACAGAACATCAAAGAAAGAGCCAAGGTAACAACCAATGAGGGCCCACCCTGTCTTGAAGAGGTTTCCCATAAACATATAACATGTATGTGTGTACATGTGGGTTTTTTCCCAGTACCTGATTGTGTTATCTAGGACTGGGCAATATGTTTTAAAATTATATCCATTTTAATGAAAAAATGGGGATATATGAAATATTTATATATGATAAAACATTGAGTTGATGTCATAACTAAGTATAATGTTCAATAACAGCCTTTATTTGTTTAAACATGACAGCTGCATCCTGTAGCTGATGGTGTTGTGGTTGCGTTCCTCTCTGTAGCTGATGGTGCTGTGGTTGCGTTCCTCTCTGTAGCTGATGGTGCTGTGGTTCTGCGCTGATGGTGCTGTGGTTGCTCTCTGTAGCTGATGGTGCTGTGGTTGCGTTCCTCTCTGTAGCTGATGGTGCTGTGGTTGCGTTCCTCTCTGTAGCTGATGGTGCTGTGGTTGCGTTCCTCTCTGTAGCTGATGGTGCTGTGGTTGCGTTCTCTCTGTAGCTGATGGTGTTGTGGTTGCGTTCCTCTCTGTAGCTGATGGTGCTGTGGTTGCGTTCCTCTCTGTAGCTGATGGTGCTGTGGTTGCGTTCCTCTCTGTAGCTGATGGTGTTGTGGTTGCGTTCTCTCTGTAGCTGATGGTGTTGTGGTTGCGTTCCTCTCTGTAGCTGATGGTGCTGTGGTTGCGTTCCTCTCTGTAGCTGATGGTGCTGTGGTTGCGTTCCTCTCTGTAGCTGATGGTGCTGTGGTTGCGTTCCTCTCTGTAGCTGATGGTGCTGTGGTTGCGTTCCTCTCTGTAGCTGATGGTGCTGTGGTTGCGTTCTCTCTGTAGCTGATGGTGCTGTGGTTGCGTTCCTCTCTGTAGCTGATGGTGCTGTGGTTGCGTTCCTCTCTGTAGCTGATGGTGTTGTGGTTGCGTTCCTCTCTGTAGCTGATGGTGCTGTGGTTGCGTTCCTCTCTGTAGCTGATGGTGCTGTGGTTGCGTTCCTCTCTGTAGCTGATGGTGCTGTGGTTGCGTTCCTCTCTGTAGCTGATGGTGCTGTGGTTGCGTTCCTCTCTGTAGCTGATGGTGCTTGTGGTTGCGTTCCTCTCTGTAGCTGATGGTGTTGTGGTTGCGTTCCTCTCTGTAGCTGATGGTGCTGTGGTTGCGTTCCTCTCTGTAGCTGATGGTGTTGTGGTTGCGTTCCTCTCTGTAGCTGATGCTGATGGTGCTGTGGTTGCGTTCCTCTCTGTAGCTGATGGTGCTGTGGTTGCGTTCCTCTCTGTAGCTGATGGTGTTGTGGTTGCCCTCTCTGTAGCTGATGGTGTTGTGGTTGCGTTCCTCTCTGTAGCTGATGGTGCTGTGGTTGCGTTCCTCTCTGTAGCTGATGGTGTTGTGGTTGCGTTCCTCTCTGTAGCTGATGGTGCTGTGGTTGCGTTCCTCTCTGTAGCTGATGGTGTTGTGGTTGCGTTCCTCTCTGTAGCTGATGGTGTTGTGGTTGCGTTCCTCTCTGTAGCTGATGGTGTTGTGGTTGCGTTCCTCTCTGTAGCTGATGGTGTTGTGGTTGCGTTCCTCTCTGTAGCTGATGGTGCTGTGGTTGCGTTCCTCTCTGTAGCTGATGGTGCTGTGGTTGCGTTCCTCTCTGTAGCTGATGGTGCTGTGGTTGCGTTCCTCTCTGTAGCTGATGGTGTTGTGGTTGCGTTCCTCTCTGTAGCTGATGGTGTTGTGGTTGCGTTCCTCTCTGTAGCTGATGGTGCTGTGGTTGCGTTCCTCTCTGTAGCTGATGGTGCTGTGGTTGCGTTCCTCTCTGTAGCTGATGGTGCTGTGGTTGCGTTCCTCTCTGTAGCTGATGGTGTTGTGGTTGCGTTCCTCTCTGTAGCTGATGGTGTTGTGGTTGCGTTCCTCTCTGTAGCTGATGGTGCTGTGGTTGCGTTCCTCTCTGTAGCTGATGGTGTTGTGGTTGCGTTCCTCTCTGTAGCTGATGGTGCTGTGGTTGCGTTCCTCTCTGTAGCTGATGGTGTTGTGGTTGCGTTCCTCTCTGTAGCTGATGGTGCTGTGGTTGCGTTCCTCTCTGTAGCTGATGGTGTTGTGGTTGCGTTCCTCTCTGTAGCTGATGGTGCTGTGGTTGCGTTCCTCTCTGTAGCTGATGGTGTTGTGGTTGCGTTCCTCTCTGTAGCTGATGGTGCTGTGGTTGCGTTCCTCTCTGTAGCTGATGGTGCTGTGGTTGCGTTCCTCTCTGTAGCTGATGGTGCTGTGGTTGCGTTCCTCTCTGTAGCTGATGGTGCTGTGGTTGCGTTCCTCTCTGTAGCTGATGGTGCTGTGGTTGCGTTCCTCTCTGTAGCTGATGGTGTGTGGTTGCGTTCCTCTCTAGCTGATGGTGCTGATGGTGCTGTGGTTGCGTTCCTCTCTGTAGCTGATGGTGTTGTGGTTGCGTTCCTCTCTCTGATGGTGTTGTGGTTGCGTTCCTCTCTGTAGCTGATGGTGCTGTGGTTGCGTTCCTCTCTGTAGCTGATGGTGTTGTGGTTGCGTTCCTCTCTGTAGCTGATGGTGCTGTGGTTGCGTTCCTCTCTGTAGCTGATGGTGTTGTGGTTGCGTTCCTCTCTGTAGCTGATGGTGTTGTGGTTGCGTTCCTCTCTGTAGCTGATGGTGCTGTGGTTGCGTTCCTCTCTGTAGCTGATGGTGTTGTGGTTGCGTTCCTCTCTGTAGCTGATGGTGCTGTGGTTGCGTTCCTCTCTGTAGCTGATGGTGTTGTGGTTGCGTTCCTCTCTGTAGCTGATGGTGTTGTGGTTGCGTTCCTCTCTGTAGCTGATGGTGCTGTGGTTGCGTTCCTCTCTGTAGCTGATGGTGCTGTGGTTGCGTTCTGTAGCTCTCTGTAGCTGATGGTGTTGTGGTTGCGTTCCTCTCTGTAGCTGATGGTGCTGTGGTTGCGTTCCTCTCTGTAGCTGATGGTGCTGTGGCTGATGCGTTCCTCTCTCTGTAGCTGATGGTGTTGTGGTTGCGTGGTTCCTCTCTGTAGCTGATGGTGTTGTGGTTGCGTTCCTCTCTGTAGCTGATGGTGCTGTGGTTGCGTTCCTCTCTGTAGCTGATGGTGTTGTGGTTGCGTTCCTCTCTGTAGCTGATGGTGTTGTGGTTGCGTTCCTCTCTGTAGCTGATGGTGCTGTGGTTGCGTTCCTCTCTGTAGCTGATGGTGCTGTGGTTGCGTTCCTCTCTGTAGCTGATGGTGTTGTGGTTGCGTTCCTCTCTGTAGCTGATGGTGCTGTGGTTGCGTTCCTCTCTGTAGCTGATGGTGTTGTGGTTGCGTTCCTCTCTGTAGCTGATGGTGTTGTGGTTCTCTGTTCCTCTCTGTAGCTGATGGTGTTGTGGTTGCGTTCCTCTCTGTAGCTGATGGTGTTGTGGTTGCGTTCCTCTCTGTAGCTGATGGTGCTGTGGTTGCGTTCCTCTCTGTAGCTGATGGTGCTGTGGTTGCGTTCCTCTCTGTAGCTGATGGTGTTGTGGTTGCGTTCCTCTCTGTAGCTGATGGTGTTGTGGTTGCGTTCCTCTCTGTAGCTGATGGTGTTGTGGTTGCGTTCCTCTCTGTAGCTGATGGTGTTGTGGTTGCGTTCCTCTGTAGCTGATGGTGCTGTGGTTGCTCTGTAGCTGATGGTGTTGTGGTTGCGTTCCTCTCTGTAGCTGATGGTGTTGTGGTTGCGTTCCTCTCTGTAGCTGATGGTGTTGTGGTTGCGTTCCTCTCTGTAGCTGATGGTGTTGTGGTTGGTGCTGTTCCTCTCTGTAGCTGATGGTGCTGTGGTTGCGTTCCTCTCTGTAGCTGATGGTGTTGTGGTTGCGTTCCTCTCTGTAGCTGATGGTGCTGTGGTTGCGTTCCTCTCTGTAGCTGATGGTGTTGTGGTTGCGTTCCTCTCTGTAGCTGATGGTGCTGTGGTTGCGTTCCTCTCTGTAGCTGATGGTGTTGTGGTTGCTTCCTCTCTGTAGCTGATGGTGCTGTGGTTGCGTTCCTCTCTGTAGCTGATGGTGTTGTGGTTGCGTTCCTCTCTGTAGCTGATGGTGCTGTGGTTGCGTTCCTCTCTGTAGCTGATGGTGCTGTGGTTGCGTTCCTCTCTGTAGCTGATGGTGTTGTGGTTGCGTTCCTCTCTGTAGCTGATGGTGCTGTGGTTGCGTTCCTCTCTGTAGCTGATGGTGCTGTGGTTGCGTTCCTCTCTGTAGCTGATGGTGTTGTGGTTGCGTTCCTCTCTGTAGCTGATGGTGTTGTGGTTGCGTTCCTCTCTGTAGCTGATGGTGTTGTGGTTGCGTTCCTCTCTGTAGCTGATGGTGCTGTGGTTGCGTTCCTCTCTGTAGCTGATGGTGCTGTGGTTGCGTTCCTCTCTGTAGCTGATGGTGCTGTGGTTGCGTTCCTCTCTGTAGCTGATGGTGTTTTGGTTGCGTTCCTCTCTGTAGCTGATGGTGCTGTGGTTGCGTTCCTCTCTGTAGCTGATGGTGCTGTGGTTGCGTTCCTCTCTGTAGCTGATGGTGCTGTGGTTGCGTTCCTCTCTGTAGCTGATGGTGCTGTGGTTGCGTTCCTCTCTGTAGCTGATGGTGTTGTGGTTGCGTTCCTCTCTGTAGCTGATGGTGCTGTGGTTGCGTTCCTCTCTGTAGCTGATGGTGCTGTGGTTGCGTTCCTCTCTGTAGCTGATGGTGTTGTGGTTGCGTTCCTCTCTGTAGCTGATAGTGCTGTGGTTGCGTTCCTCTCTGTAGCTGATGGTGTTGTGGTTGCGTTCCTCTCTGTAGCTGATGGTGTTGTGGTTGCGTTCCTCTCTGTAGCTGATGGTGCTGTGGTTGCGTTCCTCTCTGTAGCTGATGGTGCTGTGGTTGCGTTCCTCTCTGTAGCTGATGGTGCTGTGGTTGCGTTCCTCTCTGTAGCTGATGGTGTTGTGGTTGCGTTCCTCTCTGTAGCTGATGGTGTTGTGGTTGCGTTCCTCTCTGTAGCTGATGGTGTTGTGGTTGTCTCTGGCTGATGGTGTTGTCTCCTCTCTGTAGCTGATGGTGTTGTGGTTGCGTTCCTCTCTGTAGCTGATGGTGCTGTGGTTGCGTTCCTCTCTGTAGCTGATGGTGCTGTGGTTGTGTTCCTCTCTGTAGGTGGAGGACAGCAGTGAGCTCTCCCTGTGTAAGGATGCCACAGACATCCAGTCAGGGGGAACTAACTATTTCCTGCAGTATATCAGGACCTCCAGGTGAGTTCAGACTCAGGGACAGTGATTCTGTTTTATTTTAAAAAAATGGTTCCTTTGGCGAAGTTGCAGCATAACTTCCTCCTCTGCTGTTTCAGCGCACAGAACCCCAGTGACGATGCTGACACGGGAGCCAAGTTCGTTTTTGGGCAGAATATGTCTGAGCGAGTCCTGGTGAGTCCGGCCCTCTTCCGCTCCCCCATCTCCCTCTCTCTCTCCCTCTCTCTCTCTCTCTCTCTCTCTCTCTCTAAAGCGTAAATACAAAATACACTCAACAAAGACGATAACAACATTCCTATCCATAACATAAATACTTTTACCCATATTAAACAGATGTATTGATAGGAAGAGGGGAAAAAAAACAAGAAGGACTGCAGGGCTACCCTATACCCTCACCCTTTCTTTCTCTCTCTCTCTCCCCCCATCTCCCCCTCCCCCTCCCCTCTCCTCTCTCTCTCTCTCTCTCTCTCTCTCTCCTCCCCCCATCCCCCCGCCCCCTCCCTCTCTCTTTTCTCTCTCTCTCCCCCCCCCCCTCCCCCTCCCTCCCTCTCTCTCTCTCTCCTCTCTCTCCCTCTCCCTCCCTCTTCCCTGTGTACTTACACTGTAGCAGTGAGGAAGTTGCTTTGTCGCCCCGGTTACAGAGCCCCCCAAAGTGCAGCGATGTGTCAGCAGACGAGTCAGGAGAGACACCTGCGGCCCCCCTGCCTGAATCCCCAGCACAAGACACGCCCCCCGAGAAGGGTACGACCTCCCCTGATTCACGCACCTATAACACACTCTCACTTTCAGTGTCTCAGTCTGTTTGTGTGTGTTAATGTGTCTGTGTGTGTGTGTGGTTGCAGTGAACAGTGTAACAGAGTCACTGGAGGAGTCTGCAGCAGCTTACACAAAAGCCACCGCCAAACACTGTCTGCTGGAGAAGGTGGAGGTGGTGACTGGAGAGGAGTCAGAGAGCAATGTCTTACAGGTACAGCTCTGTCACCCTCTGCTGGCTGCCTCTGCTGTTTGTGATTTGTGCAACCTGCCAGCTAGTTATCCAAGTAGTTATAACTTAAGAAAGCCAATGTTCTATAGGAAGAGTATTATTGTTGCTTGTCAAATATTTTGTGTTGGGGTGCTAGCAAATTGTATTTTACAGCAATGCTGTCTTTAGCATCTTTTCAAAGTCAGATCATAGCTTTTGTTGGATCTTCATACATGTTTACGATGTCTTTGGTCTGTGTTTGGCAGATTCAGTGCAAGCTGTTTGTTTTTGATAAGACGTCTCAGTCCTGGGTAGAGAGGGGGCGTGGCCTCCTCAGGCTGAATGACATGGCATCCACTGATGATGGAACGCTGCAGTCCAGACTAGGTAACACACCTGTGTGTGTGTGTGTGTGTGTGTGTGTGTGTGTGTGTGTGTGTGTGTGTGTGAGGCAGGTAAAGGGTGTGTGTGTGGGGGTGTGGTATATGAGGCAGGTGTGTGGGTGTGTGTGTGTGTGTGTGTGGGGGGTGTGGTGTATGAGGCAGGTGTGTGGGTGTGTGTGGGGTGTGGTATATGAGGCAGGTAAAAGGTTTGTGTTCTCTCTGCCAGTGATGCGGACCCAGGGCAGCCTGCGGTTGATCCTGAACACCAAGCTGTGGTCACAGATGCAGATCGATAAGGCCAGTGAGAAGAGCATCCGCATCACCGCCATGGATACCGAAGACCAGGGCGTCAAAGTGTTCCTCATTTCCGTACGACACTCTTCCTCATATTGGAACAAAGCCCACTGAGGGCTGGCATTCGAGTGCTCAATGTAAACGCATACATGCATAATGCTAATTTATGAATGTGGGCTTCACCATGGAGTCCCAGTCTGATAATGAAGTCAGGGTTTGATTATTCTGTGGATGATTGCTCTCTGGGCTTCTAGTGCAAAGGGCTTAAGGCTCGTGGTCACATGACTCTGCCTGTCTGCGCAGGCAAGCTCCAAGGATACAGGGCAGCTATCAGCTGCACTTCACCACCGTATCCTAGCCCTGCGCAGCCGTGCCGAGCAGGAAGTGGAGACCAAGCCCATCCTGCCCGATCCTGGCGTACCACAGTCCCATGAAGATGACAGTGATGAGGACGTTCTGTCCCCCTCAGCCAACACCACCTCCAATCCTGCCCCCACCTCAGGTAACCACCTGCCCCACCCTTCAGCCGCACCACACAGGAACTACACTCACTGAAGATCCACATTCAGCCTGGAACACCACACAGGATTCAGGAGCACTTAGGGCCAATCCAAGATGTTTTTGGTAGTTACAGGATTCAGTGGGGTTGTACAGGGTTTTATTAGGTGTGGTAGGTGTGTTTTATTAAGTGTGGTAGATAAGTGTTATTAGGTATATTAGGTGTGGTAGATGAGTGTTATTAGGTATAGTAGATAGGTGTCGGGGGAGAACGTGCAGTGAATAAATCAGTATCATCTAGTTTTGGCTTCAAAAGCCTCCTGCATTTCACCTGAGCACACTGCTGGCTTCACTGAAGTGCTCCTACACAAAAAGAATGACTGACTGTTTTAAGGCAACCTCCCTAAACAGAAGCAAGTTCATCTGCTCTGTAAAGAATGTTGGTGCTAAATGGGAAAGCCCAGTGTGTGTGTAGCCGCTGCACTGTAGACCCAGTGTGTGTGTAGCCGCTGTACTGTAGCAGACGCTACAGACCCAGTGTGTGTGTAGCCGCTGTACTGTAGTGCATGCTACAGAGCCCAGTGTGTGTGTAGCAGCTGTACTGTAGCAGACGCAACAGAGCCCAGTGTGTGTGTAGCCGCTGAACAGTAGCGGACACTGCCACCATGTTCTCATAGCACCCTGTGCTGTTGCTGCTTCCTTCTCCAGGTGTGTCGGAGGCCACAGACCCCCCGCAGGCCGGCAGCACATAGCGCCACCCCCTGGCCACTGCTGTGATTGTGTGCAGGCACCTGTGCAGATGCCCCAGCCTGGCCCTGGAAGGAACTGTGCTGGGCTGCAGGAAGGACCCACAGCTGCAGCCCTGACATGGCGGCACCTTGTGGGGTCTGCTTCTGGGCTTTTTTGTTATTTTTTACTTTTTTGACTGCAAACCTACAGAAGACATGTCTGTCCAGCACTGGTGTGGGACTGGGTTCTCATCATATTGATGAGTAGGGGAGCCTCCTGCCCCTCCCATTTAAGGTGTGGCACATTTTAACACAGTTTAAAACCATAAAAAAACTGGACCTTCAGACTGCCAATCTTCTGTGGACTGATACTTCCAGGACAATTCTCTCTCTCTCTCTCTCTCTCTCTCCCTCACTTTCTCTGTCTCTCTCTCTCCCCTCTCACTTTCTCACCCTCCCTTTCTCCCCCTCACATCTCTCCCTCTCTCTCCCCTCTCACTTTCTCTCCCTCTCTCTCACCCCCTCACGTTCTCTCCCTCTCACTCCATCTCTCTGGCTTTCCTTTCCTCATTCTTCCTCATTGATTCTTTTCCCTGCATCTCTCTTGCTGTGTTGAAAGTGAGTCTTTGGCTCACTCCAGGCCATGTTTCATTTCAGTTTTTCTTTTTTTCTGTTCCAAGAGTTCATCAAAAGCCCCCCACATATGATATCTAGAGCTGCCCTGACACAGACTATGGTCTCTCCATGTTTTTGTTGAATTATTCTTGAAATTACAAATTAATAGATTTAAACCAACACACATGCCATGGTTTGGCTGTTGTGCTCACAGAAGGAACAGAAAGTGGGGCTGAATGTCAGTGTTTCTCCTGCACAGCCCTCACTCAGCACAGGAGTGCGCGTGTCCTGCGTTTGAAATCGTTGGCTTGTTTTGTTTTCAGGGAAGTGCAACAGAGATATTCCATAGACATTCTGTCAGCTCTGCTTTTAATTCCAGTATCTTTTGGGGATGTATTGTGTTGAATCTTTTTTATCAACAATATTGTGTTAACTTTTTCATATTTCATTCTGTTAATGAGCACATGTGTTGGAGTGAAGTTATATCTTTATTTTTGTTTCTTTAAAGCAGGCAATTTGCTTCAAAGCAGTTTTTGTCTTAGCCACCCTTGAACAGTGTGTACATTTCCTCATGTTTCTCAGTTTCTCCATCTCTTGAAAAGGTGACTGTGGAAACCCAAGTAAAAAGGAGACATTTTTGACTAAACTGGCCTGCGTATGTTAATTTTATCTGTTTTATTTCCCCATTAAGAGGTGATGAAGTACTGCAGTACAGTTTTTTGCTGGTAAGCTGTGAATGAGACATGCATCAAATGTATCTTTATCTCACACACATCCTCATTTGACAAGGCATCTGCATTTTAAAATGAGAACAGCCATTTCTTTCCCTGATGCTTTGTAGATTAGGTGCACATATGTTATAACTGAAACTTACAATGCGTGTTCCTTTACGGTATACAGAGGTTGCAGCTGTTTATGTACCATGTGTTATTTAGTGTAGGTCATGTAATCAGTCGTACATGGGTGCAGTGTCACAATCCGTATATACTGGACTCAAGTGAGGAAAATTCAAAAACAGTACTTTTGGATTATAGGTGACATTTAATTTTGCTTGGAATCGCTAGTTATCTGGCCAGCCTTTGCTTTAATGCAACTACTTTCCAATATAAATTAAAATGAATCTTGTGATTGTTAAACCTTCTGTATTACAGTATATTTGATACAACATTATGCTTATTTTTTTGGTAGAGGGCTCTTATGACAATCATGACCCAGAGGTACTTTTCTTATTGCTGCTGGCGGAACACAGGCATACAGCCTGCAGTTTAGGATGGTGGAGTGTTCCAAGATTGTGGTCTTTCCTCCTCGCACTGGATTTGAGTAATCTTATCAGTTCCTTACACCTTCGAGTTGATGTATTGACATGGAAAAGATCTAAATATCAAATACCATGTACAAACTAAAGAACAACCTTAATGATTTAAAATAATTCTACTTTAAGAGAGCAGTTTTCATGGTGTTGCTGGGCAGTGGAATATTGTATTTTTGTTTTAATACAGCATAAAATATGAACAAAAAATGGTTACTATAGAGCTAAGTGGCTTTTGTTATGCTTTCATAGGCTTACAACTATGATTTATAGGACGTTATTCTGTCCTCAAATTTCATTTAATTTCCTTTTCTGCCTTGAAAGTGGAGGAATTTTGTGTAAATCTATTGCTACTGAAAGGTCAACATTGCCATATCTGTTTAATTGCGGTGAATCAGGGAGGATGGCAGTTGTATGATTGTTGTTTCAGTCGACGGGCATATCATACATACTATTTTTCACATTTCTAACCGTGTACCATACATACTTTTGAAGAGCCATACACATTCATAAGACTGAATATACACTTTAGTAATAGAATGCATATAAACTTTAACAACTCTTGTCTTGCAAATGGTTTTTCTGTGCAAATGAGGTCCCTCTGTGATTTTAGACATTGTTTTCTCAGTATTCATGCTCCTGTTTCCCTTGTTTTCATTTAAAATGATGTCTGCTTTTGCATGGGGGAACGTGGGGTGGGCAGTGAGAGGAGTTCACTGGAATCGGTCCTTAAAGTCAGGACATATTCAAACCCCAGGAGAGCAGCAGTGTGTGACATTGGGTGTATGTCACCTCACAACAAGATAGACATCTAAAGGTAAGGTTTGAATCCCAGAGTAGCACTGCCAGGGCGCTGGCACTGCCCAGAATAACTCAGAATAACTCTCTTACACAGGGCAGACAGGTCACTGTCACGACAGGTCTGTATAAAGAAAGTGGCAGTAGCTATTAAAAACAAGGCTTTTTCACACAAAAATGATTGACTTTTGTTTGTAATCACTTATTTTGAGCAGTGGTGAAGCTGTCTGGATTTCTGCTACCACAAGTATGTATTTCTCTTTTTTTCCTTATAACTTTTTCAATTAAAATTAACTCAACACAATGAACATTAATTTGCAAAAAAGTACTCTTTTAATCCAGCTGGTGAGAAAGGGTTACCTCTGACAGTTGACAGTTGGGTGGAACATTTCGGTCAAAGTACAGAAGCTATTCTGATTATGCTATTCTCTTCAATCAAAACACTTTACATTGCATCAACAAGCAAGTATGTCCTTTGAATGTATTTTTAAAATAATATTAAAACATTTGGTGTCTTGTACTGTGTCACATGTCTTGATAGTGTTGTTTTTTAAAATGATTTCATGTCTTGGTGTTTTGTTTTGTAAACTGTAGATATTCTGCAGCAGTTTCCTCAGGTATATGTGCGATTGTGTTAAATTGAATCTAAACATGACCTGAACTGCAATGCAAACCTTTATATGTATATATTAGTTAATATTGTATTTAATTCACAGTTATACTTTTGTATTTGTGTATCAGTACTGCCCCCAAAAGAAAAATATACAATGAAATGCGATTGCACTAGTCAACATGTTAAAATGTTTTTATTAAAAAAGCCAGTCTTAAATGTGCCATCACATATAAAACGCCCCTCCCATGGCGGGGTGCTCAAGTTTATCATCTGATGTGTTTTTGCAATTTTACATGCAAAATTCCTAATTCATTATGAAAATTAATATTTTCATATAGTCATTTTAAAAATCCAAAATACTTTGTAACTCATAACCCCACTGTCCCCCATCCCTGGGACAAGGCGATTCAATTATAGTGCAGTGTACAAAAAAAAAAAAAAAAAAAGGTGATGAGCGTCTAACTGGTGAATGGACAAAAGTTTTTGGAACAAACGCAAATCTACAAAATGAATATACTTTCAAATGAAATGCACATCAGAGTGCTGTTTAAGGTGCTGGGGTTTTCCCGATTACCGCTGGAGAGAGAAGCAGCATTTCATTAGGGCCAGCCTGCTCGCCCTCATCACACAGAGCTGCGGGTGTGATGTCATTTCCTGAACCCTGGCCTTCACACGAGAAACCCGAGACACAGGAAACATGGACAAATGTATAAGGAAATACTGACATGGAAACATTACACACTTTCATGATCGATAATTACTTATCAAGTGCAGCAGCGTAAACACATTACACAAAAAAAAAGAATGATGTCAAAATAAGGAAACTGCATGTGAAAACGGGGTATACAAACTCATCAAGTGCAACATGTAGCTACTGTGCTCATGGAGGTGGCATGTACTCTGAAGGCCCAATCAAGACATGCACTCTGTGATTCTCCCACAGCAGAAATAGCAGCAGAAACAAGTGACAAAATACAAAAGCACTGTCTGTCAGTGGCCCCCAGTATCAGTGTGTCTGTCAGTGGCCCCCAGTATCAGTGCGTCTGTCAGTGGCCCCCAGTGTCAGTGTCTGTCAGTGGCCCCCAGTGTCAGTGTGTTTGTCAGTGGCCCTCAGTATCAGTGTGTCTGTCAGTGGCCCCCAGTGTCAGTGCGTCTGTCAGTGGCCCCCAGTGTCAGTGTGTTTGTCAGTGGCCCCCAGTATCAGTGCGTCTGTCAGTGGCCCCCAGTGTCAGTGCGTCTGTCAGTGGCCCCCAGTGTCAGTGTGTTTGTCAGTGGCCCTCAGTATCAGTGCGTCTGTCAGTGGCCCCCAGTGTCAGTGTGTTTGTCAGTGGCCCCCAGTATCAGTGTGTTTGTCAGTGGCCCCCAGTGTCAGTGTGTTTGTCAGTGGCCCCCAGTGTCAGTGCGTCTGTCAGTGGCCCCCAGTATCAGTGTGTCTGTCAGTGGCCCCCAGTGTCAGTGCGTCTGTCAGTGGCCCCCAGTGTCAGTGTGTCTGTCAGTGGCCCTCAGTATCAGTGTGTCTGTCCGTCCGTCTGTCTGTCATTGGCCCTCAGTGTCAGCCTGTCTGTCCGTCCGTCCGTCACCACTTTGTCTGTATATCTGTCATTGGCCGTCAGTGTCAGTCTGTCTGTCTATCATTGGCCCTCAGTGTCAGTCTTTCTGCCTATCATTGGTCCTCAATGTATATGTCCGGCCCAATTCACTGTGTACATCCTGTCTGGATCAGATCAGAAGGACGGCTGCTGAAAATGGCAACAGTGGTCCCTTTGTCAGGGGTCTAGTCTCACGCTTCCACACACACTCATGTGCACACACAGACACGACTGCACACATGCCAACACACACATACACTCAAACACGCATGGCACAGGGTACAGTGTTCGCCTGGGAGCCCTGAGGTTGGGTGTTTGAATCCCAGCCCCGCCATTACCAGCCAAGGCCCTCCACAGTGGCACTGCCTCACCGGGGACGGTAGGGCTGTAGGCTGGTAAAAAATGTGTTTGTTCATCACTCTCTAGTGACCCCTACTGGTTGGGTGGTGCACATGCAGCATGAAAAGAAGCGAGGGCCAGCGTCAGCTTTCTCCTTCTGGTCAGCAGAGCAGGTTGCTGCGGTGGGCTAACCAGCACAGCTGTGCTCAGGGTGGAGAAATGTGAGGCAGTAACCTGTCTGAATCTGTGTTATTCAAGGATAGGGATTCGTCACTCATCAGGTGAAATGTGTTTCTTTTTTCATTGTAAGACCTCTAGTAAAGTTAAGTCTATAATTTCCATGAGTGCACTTAAACTGAAATATTAGGTCCCATGTATCATACACACTATTTTCTACTGGCCAGTGCAATTAAAGCAGTGATTTAATCACCAGCACTACTCCAAACTATCTCCACACCTTACGCCTGAAGCTTGAGTTAAAACTGACTATGTTCATGATTCATTCACCATCCACCTCAGCTTCATCAACTGCCAACAGTGTGGAAACTAGAAGTGTAAAAATATGATGGATCGGAAACTGCAAGAGCTACAAAGAATGGAGGAAAATGGGAGCTAATCAAATGTCTGTGAGATTGTGTGACATGTTTCACTTTAGCCCTGCCCACAAGGGACCCATAATGGAAAGGTACATTTTGTTGTTCCCTCATTTTCAAACACAAACAATTTCACATTGCTTCATGGTGAGGACAACACAGCACTATGACTATTCCAATGACTCAGGTCTGGCTGCAGAGAAATAAACACTTGTTTGTTTGTATGTTCAACCCATGTGACCTAATAACTCATCACAGCATCAAACAAACCAGGCATGCTTTTCTTCAGCAGGGTAAAAATCTACTTTCCCCCACATTCATGTAAAAAGGATACACATTTTCAAATGCTTTCCCCATTTTGCCTTCACTCCTGGAGTCGAGGGAAAAATCAACCATTTTTGAGAGATCAAAGAGATGAAAAGGCATTCTGGCATCACCCCGGGAACCTGCAAGGTGGTGTTACTGTGAATATTCTGTCCCGTAACACCTGTGGACCTGGCCTACAGACCATTCTGGAAATGAGAAGACCCAGCCTGGAACACACTTATCTCACATGTCACCTGTCAACGACACATGCATTTCTGACCACACAAGTGCAGCAATCTGAAATTAACATTCACAGTGGTGTAATTACACATTTTATAATAGCTAAAATGGTCAAAGCCTGGCACATTATCTTTTGTTGATGTATTTTTGTTTCATAAGACCAGCCAGTAACCCTGCCAGTGTAATGGATAACCTCTCTGCTTGCAGTTCCACACTTCAGTTGGTGTGAAGAGACCATTATAGATGCTTGTCTTTCATAACACCATTCTGCACCTGTGACCTGCAAGAGGAAAAGCAGCATGTCAGCTTAGCATCAGCACACCATCATCCAGCCAATGAATCAACAGTGTGCAAGTTTACAGAGCAAGAGAGTTCCACTTTCAAATACACTCCTTTATGCTAATGTTTACTTTTCTGTGACAGTGTTTTTTTCACTTGCCACTTTCCCAGCATTTCTATCCACACACTGGAACAGTGCTTTAACAGGATACAGACCGTGGGGCCCATCCACACACTGGAACAGTGCCTTAACAGAATGCAGACCGTGGGGCCCATCCACACACTGGAACAGTGTCTTAACAGGATGCAGACCGTGGGGCCCATCCACACACTGGAGCAGTGCCTTAACAGGATGCAGACCGTGGGGCCCATCCACACACTGGAACAGTGCCTTAACAGGATACAGACCGTGGGGTCCATCCACACACTGGAACAGTGCCTTAACAGGATTTAGTGTAATGTGCCAGGACTGTAACTTAGTGTTTAACTGCCATTAATATGTCAGTTATTATTTCATGTTTTGTTTACATGTATCACTTGATATGACTTTTTTCATAAATATTTTTTTCCATTGGAGTCTATGTACTTTCTAATTACACTATGTACATAGGAACTACAGGCTTAAGTTCTGTATTCCACAGGGACATGTTTACATGTTGCAACCTCAACCCAGAAACAGCGTGGAGGCAGAAGTTTCTACGTTAAAGGTTTGAAAATAGATATTTTTTCATATGTTGCATGTCATCACAAGACATTGGACTGTAGGCTCATTCCCTCTTGGTTTTGTGCAGCCAGTGAGATATATTTGTTTATATTGCATGTGTTTGGTGTTTTATCATGCACATTTGTCATTATGTTTCCTATGGGTTGTAGCTATGTCAAGCGATTTACCATTTGTGCTGTACATTTTATTTATTTTTTACAGTTAGATGGTGGTGATTGATGTTTTGGAAGATTATAAACCCATCATTAACTGAAGAACTAGTCTGGTGTTGCGCCTTTCCTAGAGTGAGTTATAGTCGAACTCAACTTGCCCATCGCTCTGTTCGAAGATTCCGCCTGACGGTTCGCCACACAGAGATGAACAGATAAGACAATGACCCTTCTAAGAGTACCCTTTTTTTTAAGGACACACAGTAAGTTCATCAGTCTCTTCATGAAGATGTCCATATGTCAGACACTACAGTTTGTGTTCTGAAAAGTGACACAAGGCATGAAAAACTACAAGGGACTGTATGTAGCTTAACAACAATTATAATGTTTTCATAAGATGTGAAGGGGCATTGATGCAATTGATTTATTGGGACTTATCTGGTTTACATTCATCATTCATTATTTAATTGCTGAAGAAAAGTAATTGATTTGTGTTGAAAAAGAGGCAACTTTATGTGTACATTTTTCTCCTAAAGTGTGAGTTTGTAAATGTGATAGTGATTTGAAAATGTAAAGGTTTGCTAGTTATAGCTAATTTCACTCAAGTTTGAAGTGTTTACAAGGTTAAAAACATTTTATATGTGCTCTGTAGGTTTACTGAAGTGTTGACCTAAGGACATTTGTTTACTGTGACATTTACTAAGAAAATCCCTTAGTGGTATTTTCAAGCCTTTGTAATGCTGACTTTCCTTTGAAAGTTGATTTTGAATGACAGTGACTGAATTTGGTTAAGCCTATACACCTGAGTATTTTGTGAAGATATTTGCTGATAACTACACCGCTTAATTTGTTTCTGGGGCAAGTTAAATAAGTATGAGTAGTTACTAAATAATTTCATATATACAGCAGGGTCCAAAAGTCTGAGACCACTTTCCCATTCATCTTGATAAGCCTGTGCAAAGAACTGTTCTACCGCTTGAAGCAGAATAAGAGTTATGGTGATTTATATCATTGGGTTAGGTCTTTTTCATAAATGTTGAGTTCACTGTGTGAAACTGTTCTTAAGTGAAGTCACAATAATTGTGATTTGCTGGAAGTTTAACTGCCAGTTATTATTTCATGTTTTGTTAACATATATTACTTTATACGATTCTCTTTCATACATAACATTTTTCCATTTTGACTTTATGTACATTTTAATTACATGATGTACATAGGAACTAAAGGTTTAAGTTCTATATTTCATGGGGACATTTTTAGATGTTGCAACCTTAACCAAGAAACAGCACGGAAGCAGAAGTCTTTACATTAAAAGTTTAAAAAGGGTTATTTTTTTGTACTTTGCATGTCATCACAAGACATTGGACTGTAGACTCATTCCCTATTGGTTTTGTGCAGCCAGCAAGGTATGTTTGTTTATTTTGTGCATATTTTGTGTTTTATAATATGCATTTGTCATTATGTTTCCTATGGGTTGTATGTCAAGCGATTTACCATTTGTGTTATATTTTATTTATTTCACACAGTTAGATGGTGTCCGATGTTGTGTCTTTCCTGGAGGGAGTGACAGTGGAATACCATGACTGTAGTGTAGTGTGTCATGACTAAAGTACTGTCGTGTGCCACGACTTTAATGTAGTGCAGTGTGTCATGTTTTTGAGCTGTGACTATCCCACACAGCAGGCAGAGAGCAGTATCTGTACCTTTCTTTCACAGAGTTCTGGTGGCCTGCCACTCTCTGCTCTTCCTCCTCATCTTCCTCATACTCCCGGACATCATTTATTTCCTTCATCTGCCCTGTCAGGACCTTCACCACAAACAAAACAATATACTGCAGAGAGAGAGAGAAAGAGACAGAGAGAGAAAGAGAAAGACAGAAAGAGAAAGGTGACGCTTTGACTCACAGAGGGGGAGGGGCTATGTAGATTAGAAGTCAGAACCTCACACAAGCCACACCCACCCTCCCCTCTACACTTCGGAACACTTTGCAGTCCAGCTCACTGTGCACACATGCACAGGTATGCACACACACACACCAAAGTAGTTGCCAAGAGACATACACACTCACTCACTCACTCACTCACTCACCAGGAACCAATAGATGTTCATCAGAAGCAGCAGGAAGAGCAGGCTGTTAAAGAAGAAGTAGAAAGGTATGTCTGGCACAGACAGCAGGCTGGACACACAAGTGGCATACAGAACCTTGAGTGGGAACCAGTAGAGCCGAAACCAGAACCTGTAAGGAGAACACAAAGGAACATGAGAACATATGACTATTGGATATAGTCACATAAGAACAGAATAACATGTCCCCGAAGGATGTACTCAGAACATAAAAACATAAAAGCATTCAAAGTTAGATTAAAACATCATAAGAATGTTTCATTACAAGAACATAGCATTGAGCATTCTGAGGATGGCCCTGTACAGATTAGGGCTCATCACTGTGTGCCCTGCAGTGAGATCAGGCACACTGAGGATGGCCCTGTACAGATTAGGGCTCATCACTGTGTGTCCCTGCAGTGAGATCAGGCACACTGAGGATGGCCCTGCACAGATTAGGGCTCATCACTGTGTGCCCTGCAGTGAGATCAGGCACACTGAGGATGGCTCTGCACAGATTAGGGCTCATCACTGTGTGCCCTGCAGTGAGATCAGGCACACTGAGGATGGCCCTGCACAGATTAGGGCTCATCACTGTGTGTCCTGCAGTGAGATCAGGCACACTGAGGATGGCCCTGCACAGATTAGGGCTCATCACTGTGTGTCCTGCAGTGAGATCAGGCACACTGAGGATGGCCCTGCACAGATTAGGGCTCATCACTGTGTGTCCTGCAGTGAGATCAGGCACACTGAGGATGGCCCTGTACAGATTAGGGCTCATCACTGTGTGTCCTGCAGTGAGATCAGGCACACTGAGGATGGCCCTGTACAGATTAGGGCTCATCACTGTGTGTCCTGCAGTGAGATCAGGCACACTGAGGATGGCCCTGTACAGATTAGGGCTCATCACTGTGTGTCCTGCAGTGAGATCAGGCACACTGAGGATGGCCCTGTACAGATTAGGGCTCATCACTGTGTGTCCTGCAGTGACATCAGGCACACTGAGGATGGCCCTGCACAGATTAGGGCTCATCACTGTGTGTCCTGCAGTGACATCAGGCACACTGAGGATGGCCCTGTACAGATTAGGGCTCATCACTGTGTGTCCTGCAGTGACATCAGGCACACTGAGGATGGCCCTGAACAGATTAGGGCTCATCACTGTGTGTCCTGCAGTGACATCAGGCACACTGAGGATGGCTCTGCACAGATTAGGGCTCATCACTGTGTGTCCTGCAGTGACATCAGGCACACTGAGCTCATTTTAAATCCCCCTTTAAAACTGGCTGATAGTTTATATACACTAACATCCTGCTTTCATGCTGCTCTAATGTACACACTTTATATCAGATTAATCATTATGTTTTTTGGCCTATAATTTATTTTATGCATGTATATAAAGCACTTTGTAACCTTGTTAGGCGAAAGTTAAAGGGTGGTCACACCAATGTTCATTACTTTGAAAGCATCTTTGCTTTACAGAATGTTTGTGCATGTGCCTTAGTCATGTGTAAGAAACGTGCTTAGCTCAGGTCTAGCAGTATTGCTGGCAGATTCTGGGGGATGCATTGTTCTGCCACACTACATGTCGCTGTGAATGAGGGTGCATGGTAAATGGATGTAATACAATCTGGACATAAAACTGTGAGTGCCCTCAGGAAAAATGAATCCCCAGTCTATGGAGCAGGCCTCAACTTCAGTGCTCCAACAGTCTCTGCTAACACTGAATGGCTCCTCAGTGTAGCCCCTACAGCTCTCACCATGTGATGCAGAAGCTCACGCAGCCCAGGTTGGAGATGACATTGTTGACGGGGTGGTAACCCCCGGCCCTGGTCTTCAAGTAGACGTTGAGCTTGGTGAACTCCAGCTGGATGTCGTTGACATCGTGCAGAAAGAGAACCAGAACACCAACATTGTGATACCTGCAGAAGAAAGCAGGCAAGAATCAGCGCAGGCAGCTAGCACAGACTCGCTCCTGCAGCACACACTGCCGGGCAGCCAGACACTGCTGGAGTCTGAAAGTGACAGACCTCTTAAATAATACCTAAATACCTGAAATGTATTCACAGGTGAGTGTGTGTCCTGTGAGGTGTCAATGAAGTCATTCCATTTCTCTCCTCAACATTGGATGAAGTGTTTACAAAGTCACCAACTATCTCCTCAACACTGGGATGTGTTGATGATGATGTCACCGAAAGATCTGTCACCTGAACAGCGTATGATATGAGGTTGATGTCACCAAAATATTTCTGACTTGAGTATTCAACTTGTGATAATTGTTAATGATGTCGCTGTGTGATGTGGGGATGATGTCATTGAGTGATGTGTCACCTGAAGGCGTAGGAGAAGGTGATCAAGGCCAGGGTGATGATGTGGTGCATCACCATGACGATGGAATCTCGCCTCCAGACGTCCATGTAGATGGAGGCATAGATAGAGTGGCCATAGAAGCTTCCCTGAATCAGATATGCCACTGCGATGTCTGCAGGAACCACCATCCCGCTCTTCCAACCTACCGACAGGGGGTGAAGCATGACGTCTGACAAGCACTGGAAGCCACTGTCTCTCACTGTACGGTTTAACCAATCCACTGTCTCTCACTGCACGGTTTAACCAATCCACTGTCTCTCACTGCACGGTTTAACCAATCCACTGACTCTCACTGTACGGTTTAACCAATCCACTGTCTCTCACTGTACGGTTTAACCAATCCACTGTCTCTCACTGTAGGGTTTAACCAATCCACTGTCTCTCACTGTAGGGTTTAACCAATCCACTGTCTCTCACTGTGCAGTTTAACCAATCCACTGTCTCTCACTGTAGGGTTTAACCAATCCACTGTCTCTCACTGTAGGGTTTAACCAATCCACTGTCTCTCACTGTGCAGTTTAACCAATCCACTGTCTCTCACTGTAGGGTTTAACCAATCCACTGTCTCTCACTGTGCAGTTTAACCAATCCACTGTCTCTCACTGCACGGTTTAACCAATCCACTGTCTCTCACTGTAGGGTTTAACCAATCCACTGTCTCTCACTGTCGAGTTTAACCAATCCACTGTCTCTCACTGTGCAGTTTAACCAATCCACTGTCTCTCACTGTAGGGTTTAACCAATCCACTGTCTCTCACTGCATGGTTTAACCAATTCACTGTCTCTCACTGCACGGTTTAACCAATCCACTGTCTCTCACTGCATGGTTTAACCAATCCACTGTCTCTCACTGTAGGGTTTAACCAATCCACTGTCTCTCACTGTAGGGTTTAACCAATCCACTGTCTCTCACTGGATGGTTTAACCAATCCACTGTCTCTCACTGTAGGGTTTAACCAATCCACTGTCTCTCACTGTAGGGTTTAACCAATCCACTGTCTCTCACTGTACGGTTTAACCAATCCACTGTCTCTCACTGTAGGGTTTAACCAATCCACTGTCTCTCACTGGATGGTTTAACCATTCCACTGTCTCTCACTGTAGGGTTTAACCAATCCACTGTCTCTCACTGTGCAGTTTAACCAATCCACTGTCTCTCACTGTAGGGTTTAACCAATCCACTGTCTCTCACTGTACGGTTTAACCAATCCACTGTCTCTCACTGTACGGTTTAACCAATCCACTGTCTCTCACTGTAGGGTTTAACCAATCCACTGTCTCTCACTGTACGGTTTAACCAATCCACTGTCTCTCACTGTACGGTTTAACCAATCCACTGTCTCTCACTGTAGGGTTTAACCAATCCACTGTCTCTCACTGTAGGGTTTAACAGAGTCTGTGGAAGACAGTGGCTCAGTGGGAATCACAGAGCAATTGAAAGCGATAAAAGGGGATGATTTGTTTTGTCAGGATTTCACTGGGGGCATGCAGAGTCTCGTGTGTGTGTGTGTGTGTGTGTGTGTGTGTGTGTGTGGGGGGGTTTTACCATAAAAGACGGAAGGGGGGTCATTGAAGAAGGAGTACTGGGTGAAGAAGAGCAGGTAGACGCTGTACGCCCAGGACATGCTGTAAAAGGTCAGCTTCCATGCACTTTCCGGCATTTTTGCTGCATCTTTGGGCTGGAGCAAGCACCATCGCGCCATTGGCTGAAAAACACAAAGAAAGATAGTGTGTAGAAACACTACCCTGCAAGCCTTTGGACAAACACCCCTGTCCTGCATGAACACAACCCTGAGAGTGACTGGAAATCAGCCAACATTTACCACACAGGATAAAGAGCACAGCACATTGAGAGCACAGACAGCACGTTAAGAGTGAAGAAAGCATGTTGAAAGTGCAGACAGCAGGTTAAAAGCACAGCGCGTTGACCTGTCTCATAGCACAGTGCATTTCCCTTCCACCAGAATGAGGGCACTTCAGGGCAAATCCCAGAGCGCAGTCATTGGAGGAGCATATGATCTGTTCACATGTTCAGAGTGCATGCGCTGCATGTAACTGGAGCAGCTCAGTATTTTTACTCACACACAAACAGCCAAGCAGCACGTCCCACAGAGCAGCATAAACACTCCTCTGCCGACAATGAGCTCTGCCACTGGGTGAGTCCCAGCCATGCCATTCCCGACTCACTGTGCCTGCTGCCTGCGCGATCAGCCACTGTGGTTATTTATAGAGGGAGTATGTGTACAGAATGCCCCTGCCCCCAGTGCTCAGTGCACTCTCTGCTGCTCATACAGAGATGGAGTAGAGCCCCTTCCACTTTTGCCAATTCTACACACCCATCTGTGCCCAAGCAACATGTCCTCAGGACCTGCCACTTACTTCCCTGCAATATCAGACATAAAATGTCCACCAACACTTTCAACCTTTGTGCTTGTCATTTATTTGTCATTAGTTCATTGTAATGGCAGGTATTGCTCTGTGTTTGGACTGAACTCTAGATATTTGCTGGCTGCAGCCAGTCTGCTTTCAAATTGTAATGGATCTTACTGCCAAGAATGAGCCCAGCATTGCCAGAGATGATGGGGGAGTTAGCCAGTTCATTTTGGGTCTACGAACTTCCATCTTCCCATGCCAGGGCAGCTGTGTGGCTGCAGTGAGCAAATGAAGTGAGGCTGTCATCACATGACTCAGTGGAGTGGTGTGCCGACCCCTCTTTCTGGCAGGATGGCTGTTGCAGGGAACAGGAAATGACACAGGGAAATGATGCACTCCTATTGGTCGCTCAGGAACGATCTCTCTCTCTGTTTGATTGACATTAGCTTCTAAGAGCCCTGCTTGAATCTCCCTCTAGATATTTCTGTGCTCGGCTGGCTGTCTTGGCACTCAGTGCTCCGCTTTTGTTTATTCCCGGCATACAGAAGTAGGAAACCGGCTGCTTCCAAATCCACCTGCTGGGTGAAGGAGGCTGCTGTTGCCATGGCAACCGACAGTGATAGGCCGCGCTCTTCTCACAGTAACTAATCTACTCTTCCTTTACCCCTTCATTTTTTCTTTTTCTTTATCTCTCCCTCTTTCAGACAGAGAAAACACAAGCATATGGAAATAAGTAAATTCAAATCTCCCTGCCTCTGTCTCTCCGCCCTGCAGATGATGCACAGGTCTGGCAGACTCTGCACCCGATCTGCTACCCGTTTACCCCAAACCAACATCACCACTGCCTGCCTGGTGGTGCGCTGAACAGACCTGTCTTTTTTCACAGTTACTAGTCTACTGCATAACTACCACAACTTAAGTTAGTTCAGTTGTTTCTTTATTTAGCAGCAAAATTGCAGACTGTGTCTGGAAAGATCAAAACAAACAACCCAAGACGTAAGCTTTAAGGAAATTGAGCTCATACTAGTTGCAACAAGCAGCAGCAATGGCAGTAAGGTTGACTGCTATGAAGGACATTCTAACGCAGCACACCTCTCACTTGTGGCTAGCTACCCTACCAGAGCCTCTGCTTTTAAGCAGAATTAAAATGCTAATTATTCTGCTTCTGAAAACTGGTGCCAAAAGACCTGGGAATGCAAGACCGAGTAGACAAAAGACTGAAAGAAAAGGGTTGCACAGAGATGGACAGAATTAAACAGGAACAGAAGCATGACTTCCTTTGACTTAGACTTTCCTACACAGTTACTGCAGAGCACAGGAATTAAAAGATTAACACCATGATTCATACACATTGAAACCTTTCAACAAACCGTCAACAAAAGTAGCCTATTTTTTCAAAAAGAAAACCATGTTTACCTCATTTGCACAATTCTCAACCAATAGATAAAAGCAAACAAAAGAAACCTGTACATGTGTTGCTGTTGTCACTTTGTTTCCTTTCCTTCATTTTTAGTGAAACCAAAACAAAAACCTGAATGGCATGTTCTAGAAAACAGTGGAAACACTCGATGAAAATCATATCACAAAACACTGAACATCAGTTTATATCAGGTAATAGTTCGACTGCAATTTGTTGCAAATTCTAAAAAATCGACAAAAGGATTTTCCAATTTCTCAAAAATCTCAAAGTTTTTGTTGATATTTATTTTAAAGAGATGATCGACAACTGCTGTTTCTATTATACCTATCATCAAACTTAAAAAAAACATTTGTGTATAAAACACCTGGATGGAAACCTTGCTATAGGTCTGAGCTACTGAATCTGGATAACAACGGGACATATAAACTAAATCAGGCAGTCCAGCGAGCTTCAACATGGGCCAGCCGCAGTTCACATCACAGAGGACAGGGGGCACTCTGTACCTCTGGGGCAGCCGCAGTTCACATCACAGAGGACAGGGGGCAGCCTGTACCTCTGGGCCAGCCGCAGTTCACATCACAGAGGACAGGGGGCAGCCTGTACCTCTGGGCCAGCCGCAGTTCACATCACAGAGGACAGGGGGCACTCTGTACCTCTGGGCCAGCCGCAGTTCACATCACAGAGGACAGGGGGCAGCCTGTACCTCTGGGCCAGCCGCAGTTCACATCACAGAGGACAGGGGGCAGCCTGTACCTCTGGGGCAGACAGCAGGGGACAGAGTGCTCTGCATTCATGTTTTTTCCTGGTTCCCACAGGCTCAGTATCTTTTTTAAAGAGCGGGGGACAGACTATTGACTGTTTCTCTTCACCTCCTCTGCCCCCTCACTCCATTGTTGCTGGACAGCCCCTCTCAGACTCACAGCGGCCAAATTTACTCCAGCACAATGTGCTGCTTGTCCCGTTGATTGGATCTCTTCATCCGAAAGATAAAGGATATTTGTGTGTGGCACCATGGCAGTTTCTCACCCTCCAGCAGAGTTAGCGGGGCACAGTCTCTCTCCCTCCAGCAGAGTTAGCGGGGCACAGTCTCTCTCCCTCCAGCAGAGTTAGCGGGGCACAGTCTCTCACCCTCCAGCAGAGTTAGCGGGACACAGTCTCACCCTCCAGCAGAGTTAGCGGGGCACAGTCTCTCACCCTCCAGCAGAGTTAGTGGGGCACAGTCTCTCCCTCCAGCAGAGTTAGCGGGGCACAGTCTCTCCCTCCAGCAGAGTTCGCGGGCACAGTCTCTCCTCCACCAGAGTTAGCGGGGCACAGTCTCTCCCTCCAGCAGAGTTAGCGGGGCACAGTCTCTCACCCTCCAGCAGAGTTAGCGGGGCACAGTCTCACCCTCCAGCAGAGTAGCGGGGCACAGTCTCTCACCCTCCAGCAGAGTTAGCGGGGCACAGTCTCTCTCCCTCCAGCAGAGTTAGCGGGGCACAGTCTCTCACCCAGTCCAGCAGAGTTAGCGGGGCACAGTCTCTCCCTCCAGCAGAGGTAGCGGGGCACAGTCTCTCCCTCCAGCAGAGTTAGCGGGGCACAGTCTCTCCCTCCAGCAGAGTTAGCGGGGCACAGTCTCTCACCCTCCAGCAGAGTTAGCGGGGCACAGTCTCTCACCCTCCAGCAGAGTTAGCGGGGCACAGTCTCTCCACCCTCCAGCAGAGTTAGCGGGCACAGTCTCTCCCTCCAGCAGTTAGCGGGCACAGTCTCAGAAAGAAGGGGGCACCCTCCCAGCAGAGTTAGCGGGGCACAGTCTCTCACTCTCCAGCAGAGGTAGCGGGCACAGTCTCCACCCTCCAGCAGAGTTAGCGGGGCACAGTCTCTCTCCCTCCAGCAGAGTTAGCGGGGCACAGTCTCTCACCCTCCAGCAGAGTTAGCGGGGCACAGTCTCTCCCTCCAGCAGAGGTAGCGGGGCACAGTCTCTCCTCTCCAGCAGAGTTAGCGGGCACAGTCTCTCCCTCCAGCAGAGTTAGCGGGCACAGTCTCTCACCCTCCAGCAGAGTTAGCGGGGCACAGTCTCTCACCCTCCAGCAGAGGTAGCGGGGCACAGTCTCCCACCCTCTAGCAGAGTTAGCAGGGCACAGTCTCTCTCCCTCCAGCAGAGTTAGCGGGGCACAGTCTCTCACTCTCCAGCAGTTAGCGGGGCACAGTCTCTCACCCTCCAGCAGAGTTAGCGGGCACAGTCTCTCCCCTCCAGCAGAGTTAGCGGGGCACAGTCTCACCCTCCAGCAGAGTTAGCAGGGCACAGTCTAGCAGAGGGGCACAGTCTCACCCTCCAGCAGAGTTAGCGGGCACAGTCTCACCCTCCAGCAGAGTTAGCGGGCACAGTCTCTCACCCTCCAGCAGAGTTAGCGGGCACAGTCTCTCACCCTCCAGCAGAGTTAGCGGGCACAGTCTCTCACCCTCCAGCAGAGTTAGCGGGCACAGTCTCACCCTCCAGCAGAGTTAGCGGGGCACAGTCTCTCCCTCCAGCAGAGTTAGCGGGCACAGTCTCTCCCTCCAGCAGAGTTAGCGGGGCACAGTCTCTCCCCCTCCAGCAGAGTTAGCGGGGCACAGTCTCTCTCCCTCCAGCAGAGTTAGCTGGGCACAGTCTCTCCCCTCCAGCAGAGTTAGCGGGCACAGTCTCTCACCCTCCAGCAGAGTTAGCGGGGCACAGTCTCTCCCTCCAGCAGAGTTAGCGGGGCACAGTCTCTCACCCTCCAGCAGAGTTAGCGGGGCACAGTCTCTCCCTCCAGCAGAGTTAGCGGGGCACAGTCTCACAGACAGCAGCAGTTACTTTGGGAGCTGAATCTTCATGGACTCTAATAAAAACTGCTTTGCCAAAAAGCAAAAGTGGCTCAATTCAAGCACACTGACGAGTGAACAATCATAGTGCTTGGTCTGCGTGCCTACAACCCAAAATGGTTCAGAATGATCGAAAGAGCCATTCAGTCATGTGGTGCGCATTGCTATGAGCTGGCGCTGCTGCTATGCACGATTGCTCATTTTGTTTCTACATAATAAAGTTTTTCATTCAGCAATTACAAAAATATAATTGCTAAACAATGTTTGTCTATAAATAATACAGAAGGTATTTTGAAAAATCAGGCGATAAACACTGTCATTAAATCAATTCAAAATTCACTCTGAACTGTAAGGAGCCGATTTTATTTTCCAGTCTTTGGAAGGATTTGATCTCACAAGGTGACAGTCAGTCAGAATTACTGTGAGTATATACACCTTATAAAATAAATATCACATATTCACAACTATGACTTTCAGTCAGCCAGATAAATTAAAGCTTTTGGTGCTATATATGTTATGGAGCAACTGACACCATTTGGAATATTTTTGCTTTTTCATTGGTTCATGGACTGATATTTGGTTCCTCTTCCTTGTGGAAAACAGGTTCTTACCACAGGTTATACAAGTTAAAATGAGGAGCTCAATGATGCAGCAGATGGCAACAAGCCAAATCTGATTCAATTTTTGGACAGAAAAGCTGGTAGAATTTGAACTACCAGTTTTCTAAGATGTAAGTGATTAAGAGAGTGGTCCCCAGGACAGAACATGAGAAGCATAGGGGTGAGAGAGAGAGTGCAGTCGGCTCATTTACTTATCCATATCAATGGCAAATAAACTAGCTTAAGACAATACTTAAGACATTCGTGAATGTCCAGGTACTAATGAAAGCCATAATCTCTGTTTACCCGTGAACACTTAACGGATTAACCCCAGCGTGATCCTTTTCTGCCCCGGTGCTCCCAGACACAGCGAGCAGTCCCAAGGCCAGACACAGCGAGCAGTCCCAAGGCCAGACACGGCGAGCAGTCCCAAGGCCAGACACGGCGAGCAGTCCCAAGGCCAGACACGGCGAGCAGTCCCAAGGCCAGACACGGCGAGCAGTCCCAAGGCTGGGCCTTTGACAGCTTTTACCAGACCTGTCAAGAAATGTTTCCACCAAATTCCTGCAGCCAAATGTGAGGCAGTCTGACGGGGTGATATGTTTGCTGTTTGAGAGTGTGTCTTGGGGAAGGTGAATGCTGAAGCAGAAAGACTCTGATTGAGACCCAGTCAGAAACACAAGACTGTTGCTGCTACTGTTGAAATGGATGCTCCACACTGGCAGGGAGATTAACCGCTAATTTTGCGGGTAGTACTGTTGGGAAGAGGTACTTTCTAATCATTGATGCCAGCTACCAAGCAGCCAACATCTCTATAGCATATTAACCAGTGGGCAGTTTGGTGCACCACTTTTAATTGATGCAAATTTCAGCATTGCGAACAACAGGAAATTGCCTCCAACGGTTCAATACCACAAACAGATGGCAGTCACAAAGTCACAGGTGGATTTCTCATTAAAAACCTTTCATGACATGATACATTCATGTGGGTGTTGGAAGTGTACTTAAATCTTCTGATATCATGCAAGTACCAAAATCATTATTTTCATTGTAGGATTTCTTTGTCAAAACAAAATGGAAAGGTTGTGTTAGATTCCCTTTGTCTAAATAAAGATGATACTGTATGAAATGCATTCATAACCAGGGTGCGCGTGTGTTCTCCAATCCTGTTTACTTCCTCATGTGGAAGAAATAGGTCCTCAGACACCAGCTCTCACCTCTGTTCCACAGAAACGTTTTTGTGGATCTACCCAAACCACTAGGCACTCCACACAGGTAGAAACTGGACATTGAAATCTGTTTTGAAAAACCATAGAAGTGCTAATGTTAACAGTATTGTGTAACACATCACCTTAAGGCATGACTACAACATACTCCATGAAGCTCACTCCAGCACAATGTAAATATTTGGGAGTAACAGAGCTAGCACAATTCCTCAGGAAAAAAAAAAAGGTTGTACATGGGTTGTTTGGTGTCACAGGGGGGTGTCTTTGGTTAACTAACAATTTGGTACAACAGATCTGTTAAAGGTTCTATGGTGTAGACACAGGCATAGACCCCGGCAGGGACATGTCTCCGCCCAATATTTGGATCGACTGCAGCCTTCTTTTTGGGTAATTTAGCACACAACAGTTTGTCAAACAAATTCCCATTCATCTAGTGATGCAGCTTGGGCGAAAAAGGATGTCTGTCCATTCTGGAGGCCGGAAGGCAGTGGAACTTACGCTTTTAAAGCATTAGGGATAAATGACCTTAAACGCCTGGAGTTCATGTCGCGAATTAATCGAGGTCGAACCAGCGAAAGCACAAACCAGCATTTGGAACGCCACATTTACTGTACCTTAAATAAGCATGCAGTCAGCCCACGGCGCGCCAGCGTCCATATCACCGAGCACGCCAGGAACAAGCCGACCTCGGTCCACGTTATGAAAGCATTGTCCAGAAGGGTCCGTTTGGAGAGCTCCACACCACACCCCCCGCAGTCCTTGAAGGCACCGCTCATAACGGTATACCCCCTAGAGAACAACTCCGCGTAGCCGGGCATTGGCTCCACCGTCCCGGCGTTAGTACCGCCGTCACCGGACCGTCTCTCCATTGTTGTTGCAAGGCTAGGCAATAAACGTCGATTTTGAGTAACGGACGCTTTTTTATTTAGAAATAAACCGGGTCTTTGTTTTATCCCCACACAAGCTGGCCACCTAACCCGAAAACTCAGAAAGGCTTTAAGCTGCTTTAAGCCTGAAGTAATTCTTTGTTTTACAAATTAAGCCATCGGTCCATTTCATACGGTCTGTGAGTCTCACAGGCTACAAATGAACTCGGCGCAGCTCCGACCCAGGGAAAAAATGCTCAGAAAGGATGTTTATAAGCGTACGGCAGTGAAAGTACAGAACATTTTAAACACGTCCGAGTACCCAAAGACAGAACAAATCCATCTGGAAGATATACGGCTGGCATATCAATCAGAAATCAGCACGATGCTATTGATTGGTACCTTCTTTCAGCTAGAAAGCGGCTGTGCTCGGTATGAAGCGGTGATACTGCCATAGAGCCAGGTTTTATCATAGGCCAAGTTTAAGCATTACTCCTCGCCATGGATGATGACACTGACGCAGCGTGTGCTTCCCTTCATTTCAACGTCCGTTCTTCTATCATTCGTCCTTTAGAATTATATAACATCCCGTCGCTATATAATTTGATTCGTTAATACATTAGAGTGCACCCATGTTTCCATAGTACTTGTTAAATATTTATTATGAATGAAAATCATAGAAGACGCAGAAAGCAAGATATCCTCAGCTAATCAGTGTATCCAGCGGTGTTGGTCAGTGGGTCTTCGGAATAGCCGCGTCTTGACAAGAATGTCAGATAGAAGTACCGCATGGGAAGCTGTCGCGCAGGACTTCGTAGAATTTTCTTTTTCTTCCTCAGTCTCTTGTCTTTTTCAGTCCAATTTTATTAAATATATGCCAGTCCGTCCGAGTTTTCAGTATCATCACATCTTAGTAAGGATTTGGGGAGACGCACACACTGCATATAGCAATGAGAAACGAAGAGGCATAGAGGTCACGTGACGTAACTGCGACCCGTTATCCCTGACTATTGCTCGGATAAAAAAGAGCCAGTTTAAAGCGACAGTACAGCACCGTTAGTCAATGCAACAGCTCCAAGAGACCTATCACACTCTCCTTAGCCCTAACCCAATCATACACAGGGTTAGGGTCAGGGTTAGCCCTAACCCAATCATACACAGGGTTAGGGTCAGGGTTAGCCCTAACCCAATCATACACAGGGTTAGGGTCAGGGTTAGCCCTAACCCAATCACACATAGGCCCTACATGTGTTCATTTAATAGGGATTACGTGCATATTACGTATACATGGATAACAAAAAAAAGTCTAAAACATATCCACTTACATACCATGTAAATTGTACATATATTTACTGTGTTTTATCGAGGTAAAAAGTGAAATGTACCAAATGCATTACATTCAAAGAGGCACAAAAGTCCCCAGGTGCTTCTCAGCAGAGCTGTGGATTTGCAACGTTCCTTTCCCACAGGATCTGAAAGGATCTGAGAATGAAACCGCGAGATATAAGCACTGCAAAGCACATACATGTGTTGAGGTTTGCTGATAAAGCACTTTCACAGTAGTTAGATACGTAATCACACAGGTAGAGACCCAAGGTAATCGAGTAGGACCAATTATTTAGCTACATCATGATCCACAGCGCCACAGTGGAAAAAGTGGCTGGGGCCACAAAGGGTGTGGGTTTTTATCTAAAAGTGAACTGGAGTTATTTTCTAAAAAAAAACAAAACGTTCATTTAAAGAATTATCTCATCTTCTTACTTTATAGTATAAACTCTTAAACAAGTATAAAATGTCCCCACAGAACTAATGTCATTCAATCAGTCATGTAAATTCACTGCTTATTTCTACACATTTCCCATGTCCCCAACAGGGCTTAAGTACGCTGCGTGCACTCCTGCAATGTGAAATTTACAATAAATTTATTGATTGCATATTTTAATGTCACGTTCTGTTCACCTGGAAGACACAATCTGAGTACTTAAAATCCAAGCTCAGCATTTGTTACACCAGAGCCTTTTGCAGACTTACTCCAGCATTTTCATAATTTATAGGTTTTTCTTTTTTTTACTTTTTTGCACCTCCTATGTGTCGTACCCTGTACAGACACAAACATCCTCTAAATTGAAGAATAATGCCGGCCTTGACTTTAAATGAATATAATCCTTTATATAAATTGTTATGGAATTCATACACAGGTAGTGTCAAAGAATCTACCCCTGTCACATGATACCTGTACCCTGTTCAGCATAGGTTTTTTTTTATAGCAGTTTGCCATAACAGTTGTATCAAAGGTGGTCTGAAATTCTATCTTCATCAACAGAAGCAGTGCTGCTGATACAGTCTTTGGCGCCGCCTGCTGTGGAATCAAAGAAACTCAGGCTGAGGCTCAGGCTGTGTTCCCAAGCACAGGCTGGAAACTGTGAATCCCTGTTTCAGGGTTATACTACATACGGCCTGACGCCTGTAACCCCCGCTATGTCCAGGACCTCCTACAGTGCTTCCACACCACTGATCTGAAGTTACTGAATATCTAATCAACATTAACTCAGATGCCCCAAGCAGAGGAATTACTCCAACTTGGTTCTGCTCAACAAGGCAAATTAAGGGCTGAATGTCTCTTTTCAGCATGACATTGTAAAACCAGAAACAAAAC
>CM040764.1:25480535-25490535 GCA_022829145.1 Albula goreensis | reverse complement strand
AATCTGCAGGAACATGTGAGTCAGAGGTCAGCTCTGGCTCTGGCTAAATCCTCAACATTTACAATCCTCTGCATATACATCTAGTTACATGTTTCATGCAGAGTTTAGGGATGTAGTCGACAACACAATAATTTAAAAGTTAAAAAGTCACACGTTCTCAAATTCCCACCAGTCTGAACAACATGTATTTTTCCACCAGTATGCATGGTTATCTGTTTAATAACCATAACTGAAAGAGTCCATAGTGTGTATCGCATTGTGTCTGTGTAATAACCGTAACTGAAAGAGTCCATAGTGTGTATCGCATTGTGTCTGTGTAAAAACCGTAACTGAAAGAGTCCATAGTGTGTATCGCATTGTGTCTGTGTAATAACCGTAACTGAAAGAGTCCATAGTGTGTATCACATTGTGTCTGTGTAATAACCGTAACTGAAAGAGTCCATAGTGTGTATCACATTGTGTCAGTATCTGCTTATCCAGGTCAGACAGGTTTCCTCCAGATGAGCTATCTATCAGGACGCCCTTGCAGCCTAAAGACTTGCTGTCCTTTCATCTTGTCAGCTTTTGAATTTGTTCTTCACAATTTGTCAGAATAACCTGCAAGGAGAACATAATGGGTGCTTAGATGTTGCTGTAGTATAAATTAAGATACTGTTAATTTATGAGTCTGATTCAAAGTGCACAATCAATGATGATAATAATAATAATAATAATAATAATAATAATAATAATAATAATAATAATTGTATGTGTCTCTCCTAGGTGTCAATGCTGTCTTTGGAGTCAGAGCGTAATGCAGAGGCTGGCCTGTGTTGGGCAGAATGAATGTGACCAATGGCAGTGAGACATCTGCTGGGGGTGAGGCGTCTCAGGGTGCAGCCTGTGTCCTCTCCATCTACTCCAGACTGTGTCAGGATGGACCGCCGTGCTGCACACTGGTGGTGCCCCGGGGCGCCATGGCAACCAGCGTGCTGCAGGACGCAGTGGCCACTTTGGGTGTGGGTGGGGCTGAAGGGGGAGGGGCCGACCTGTACCAGCTGGTGGAAGTGAGGGAGGAGGGCGGGCCGGAGTTTGTGCTGGAGGGTACGGACCGGCCAGTGGAGAGGGTGCTGATGTGGCCTCCCCATGCCCAGACACAGCACCCCCAAAGCCAGGGCTACTACTTCCTCCTGCGCCCGCGCCGCCATGGTGATCATAGCCATGGTGATGGCGACAGTGATGGGCCGTTCCAGGAGCAGGATGTGGATGATCTTTGCAGCCTGACTGTCCTGAGTGAGGCCAGTATCCTGGCAACTCTGCGTACCCGTTTCTATGCCAACCAAATATACACAAATGCGGGGGGTGTCCTGCTGGCCCTCAACCCATTCTGCTTCCTACCAATCTACAACCCCAAACACATGAAGCTGTACGACGGGCAGAGGCCAGGCCGGCTTCGCCCGCATGTGTTCGCCATGGCCGACCGCGCGCTCTGCGCCATGCTGCACCGGCACTCCAGTCAGGCCATCCTCATCACCGGCCACAGCGGATCCGGCAAAACCCAGACCGCCAACTTCCTGCTCCACTGCCTGACCGCTCTCAGCCACAAAGGCTACGCCAATGGCATGAAGCGCACCATCCTGGGGGCGGGGCCTGTGCTCGAGGTAAGGGTGCACGTGAGCATGTCTGCCTTTACACTTTGAGCTGGATGCTTCTGCTGTCCATGGGCCATTCCTGCAAAGCGCTTAGAAGTGTGGACATGAGAGGCACAATTTAAACATAATGCTGTGTGCTTCCCTGAGCCTGCCCTGAGTGAACTGCAGTGGTATGAGATGCACCTTTCATTCCAGCAGGAAACACTGCCATCATCGGCCTCAGCAAGGCCTTTATCCTGTATCTGCTAAACCTTCAGTCATGAAAACAGAGACCTGCCCAAGCTGAGCAGTATTTCTTCTCTTTGCTGGTATTTGAATGGGAGATGTCCCCAGGGCAAACAGAGGCATTTTAAGGGTTCTGCTCGCAGAGGTGTTATTATAAAGAATGTTGGAGAAAAAGTGAGGGCTGTGTTCTGGAGGGCTGTTTGCTATCCTAGATGAGCTTTATGTTTTGCTAGTTGTATGTAATCCTTGTTTAGCTTTGCTAAAAGCTGTCAGCTGTATGTAATCCTTGTTTAGCTTTGCTAAAGGTCGTGTGCTCTCATAGCTCTGTGCAGCCACTCAGAGACCACATGGCTTGCACCACAAATCCTCCAGCAACAGAAAAACTCTTTATCAGGCATCTAGCTGCGCATCAGAGTTGCCAAGTCATAGTTTTACAAAGATTCTGCTTTGATAATGCACTGAGAGAAATGTCCAAAACCACTGAGCTGTGCAGTCACTGCGCAGTAAATGCAGCTGAGCTGTGCAGTCACTGCGCAGTAAATGCAGCTGAGCTGTGCAGTCACTGTGCAGTAAATGCAGCTGAGCTGTGCAGTCACTGCGCAGTAAATGCAGCTGAGCTGTGCAGTAAGTCCAACTATTGCAGTCAAACTAAGTCTACTCTAAATGCTGGTTCTTGTGAAAGCTCTGCGCTTGTCATGTCAGACCTCCTCATACCCTTTGACACAGCTGCTCATTCTGCACCAGCTCTGGCACATTTGAAAACTGTGTTGGAATCACTGGGACAGCACCAGGTGCCCGGAGCAGATCCTCTGGCTTTTATGCTGACGATACTCAGACGTACCTGTCAACCCCACCCAATGACTACAGACAGACTGGGTATTTAGCATAACTGTCTGACTGATGTTCAAAACCTATATGTCTCAGAACGTTCTAAGCCAAGATGAACCTGGATGCCGGAGTTCACACCCCACCATGGGATCTTTAATGACCACTGAGAGTCAGGTCCCCACGATAATGTCTCATCCAAAGGACAGCACCTCCTACAGCAGTGTCTTTCTCTCTGCACTGGGGCACTGGAGTTCTCTTTGGTCCAGAGGGAAGAGTGCCCCCTACTGACCCACCAACACCTCTTCCAGCAGCAAATTAGTTTTTCCATGAGGTGTCCTATCTGAGTACTAACCAAGCCCAGCCCTGCTTAGCTGCAGCAGTATGAAGGATACACAGTGTTATGGCTGCTGACGGGCCAAATTCAATAATCAAAGCGCACAATTAATTCATATTGCCTGGTAGGTACTGTCAGGTAATTGTGCCTTGAATTTCCTGCCCTCTCACATGTAATCACACCAGTTTCAGTCTGGAGCAGGTTCAAGTAGAGCAGGTTAGGTGGAATGTATGATAAAATATGTATCAAGTCCCCTCCCATGCTGGTCACTCCTCTGGGCTCCTGCGCTGGTGGTCACTCCTCTGGGCTCCTCTGGGCTCCTGCTCTGGTGGTCACTCCTCTGGGCTCCTCTGGGCTCCTGCGCTGGTGGTCACTCCTCTGGGCTCCTGCGCTGGCGGTCACTCCTCTGGGCTCCTGCGCTGGTGGTCACTCCTCTGGGCTCCTGCGCTGGTCACTCCCCTTGGCTCGTCTGGTCTCCTGCGCTGGTCACTCCTCTGGTCTCCTGCGCTGTTCACTCCCCTGGGCTCCTGCGCTGTTCACTCCCCTGGGCTCCTGCGCTGGTCACTCCTCTGGGCTCCTGCGCTGTTCACTCCCCTGGGCTCCTGCGCTGGTCACTCCTCTGGGCTCCTGCGCTGGTCACTCCTCTTGGCTCCTCTGGGCTCCTGCGCTGGTCACTCCTCTGGGCTCCTGCGCTGGTCACTCCTCTTGGCTCCTGCGCTGTTCACTCCCCTGGGCTCCTGCGCTGGTCACTCCTCTGGGCTCCTGCGCTGTTCACTCCCCTGGGCTCCTGCGCTGTTCACTCCCCTGGGCTCCTGCGCTGGTCACTCCTCTGGGCTCCTGCGCTGTTCACTCCCTGGGCTCCTGCGCTGGTCACTCCTCTGGGCTCCTGCGCTGGTCACTCCTCTTGGCTCCTCTGGGCTCCTGCGCTGGTCACTCCTTTTGGCTCCTCTGGGCTCCTGCGCTGGTCACTCCTCTGGGCTCCTGCGCTGGTCACTCCTCTGGGCTCCTGCGCTGGCGGTCACTCCACTGGCTGGGGCCACTTTGCACTGTTCAGCTAGAGGTATTCAAGGGAAATCTCGGTGCCGTATCTCACAGAGCTCTAGGTGGGAGTGCACGGCTTTGTGTATCCTGTTGCCATTCTTTTACTCCCCGAGTAACAGGTTCCACCAGTTTCCCAGAATTCCCCCTGCAGTGCTTTTCCATGGCTGGCCTGTATGAGGGCTGCTCTGCTCCTCCTGGGTGTGTGTGTGTGTGTGTGTGTGTGTGTGTGAGAGAGTGAATGTGTTATAATTTTGAGAAGTGTGAATGTGTCAGTCCAGCTGTTACTCTGGGGACTAAATCAGACTCATCTCTGCAGTGCAGGGAAGAACAGCCCCTCCTCCTGCCCCTGGGGTCCAGTCTGCTATCGTGTCACCACTGAAGAGGAGGGCAGTGGTACAGATCATGGCCCTGCCAATGGCGCAGTTATGCCCCATGCCATCGCACAGCAGCACCTCCTCGGGAGAGTCTGTCAGTGTGCCCCAGCCATGTTTCTGCGACCTGTAAAGACCTCATTCTGCAGTTTGATTTGGTTCGGTGCAGACCTCATTCTGCAGTTTGGTTCCGTTTGGTATAGACCGCATTCTGCAGTTTGGTTCAGTTTGGTGTAGACCGCATTCTGCAGTTTAGTTCAGTTTGGTGCAGACCTCATTCTGCAGTTTGGTTCAGTTTGGTGTAGACCGCATTCTGCAGTTTGGTTCAGTTTGGTGTAGACCGCATTCTGCAGTTTGATTCAGTTTGGTGTAGACCGCATTCTGCAGTTTAGTTCAGTTTGGTGTAGACCGCATTCTGCAGTTTGGTTCAGTTTGGTGTAGACCGCATTCTGCAGTTTGGTCCAGTTTGGTGTAGACTGCATTCTGCAGTTTAGTTCAGTTTGGTGTAGACCGCATTCTGCAGTTTGGTTCAGTTTGGTGTAGACCGCATTCTGCAGTTTAGTTCAGTTTGGTGTAGACCGCATTCTGCAGTTTGGTTCAGTTTGGTGTAGACTGCATTCTGCAGTTTAGTTCAGTTTGGTGTAGACCGCATTCTGCAGTTTGGTTCAGTTTGGTGTAGACTGCATTCTGCAGTTTAGTTCAGTTTGGTGTAGATCGCATTCTGCAGTTTGGTCCAGTTTGGTGTAGACCGCATTCTGCAGTTTGGTCCAGTTTGGTGTAGACCGCATTCTGCAGTTTAGTTCAGTTTGGTGTAGACCACATTCTGCAGTTTGGTTCAGTTTGGTGTAGACTGCATTCTGCAGTTTAGTTCAGTTTGGTGTAGATCGCATTCTGCAGTTTGGTCCAGTTTGGTGTAGACTGCATTCTGCAGTTTGGTCCAGTTTGGTGTAGACCGCATTCTGCAGTTTAGTTCAGTTTGGTGTAGACCGCATTCTGCAGTTTGGTCCAGTTTGGTGTAGACCGCATTCTGCAGTTTGGTCCAGTTTGGTGTAGACCGCATTCTGCATTTCTTTTTGGCAGATTCCGGGATGTTAGCACCACCTTTTTCTTCCCATCTCCCCTAAGTTTTTTCCGTCTGTTTTTTCCCCATGGTAGCATGTGGTAACCTGTTTCCCAAAGGAACTATTTACAGAGTAGGACATCAGAAGGAAGGTTCACTTTCAAACCAAGGCTGTTCTCACAGCAGGGCATTGTTTCATTCATAGATTTGTTTTTAGGCTGATTTGGTCTTGGTTTGTGGATTGAAACGCCACACACAGCTCTGATGGTCTCTTATAACGCAGGGCTTTGGCATGCGTTAATACTTGTCCTGCAATCCTGAAAGTCTGTTGAACAAACATGAAAACCATAACAGCAGGTGGAGGCTCTTAGGAACAGTGGCCTTCATTTAGCAATTCAAATGTATGTGAAGGTAACGGTGAAAGGACATTATGAATGGAAATATGTGAAAGGTTATGAAACACACATGTAGCATGGTATAGAGCACAGGGCAGTGTGCTGCATTTCCCTTTTACCTGATCTGCTCACCACACAAGCTCAAAATAACATGTCTTATGCTGTATTTGCCTCATATTAGGCATTCATTAGTACACAGTTATTACTTGAAGCATCACCTTTTTAGTGTTGAATCTCATAGTGAGTATATATATCTCAACCCAATTAATCAAGTTCCGTTTGTCCCAATAAAGAATAAATTCATAATATCTGTGAATAAAAGCGAAAGAAAAACACAAAAAACATGGCTCTGTTATTTACGTGTACAATATGAACAATGTGAGGCACATGAGCAAACCATACAGACCCAGAGACGAATGTGGTGAGTGAAAGAATAAAAGAATAAATCCCACACTGGTAAATGAGGCCTGGAGAGTGAGCTCCTTTACCTCCAGCATTCCTTCTCTGTGTGCCTCATCTGTACCTGCAGTGCCTTTGGGAAGCCCCAGAGGGCTGCAGGGCAGAGCGGGGGCCGGAGCAGTACAAATATGGGGCTGGGGTTACTACAAAGGATAAGAATCGGACTGGAAGGGGCGGTTCCTTTTTTGTAAGTGTGCAGGATGTTGTTGCCCTGGAAACACTGAAGAATGAGCAAGAACGTGTTGAGGCAAGTGGTTCATCATGTTACCACCCTGCAAATACAGCTCCACTATGGCCTCTCACACACACGCGCACACACGTATACACACTCACGCTCTCACACATGCACACTCTCACACACGTACACGCACGCTATCGTACACGCACACACACACGCACATATATACACTCACACACACGTACGCACACGCACACACTCTCACACACGTACGTACACGCACACTTTCACACACATATGCACATGCACACTCTCACACATGGATGCACACACACACTCTCACAAACACTCAGTCTTCCTGCATTGCTCTCATACACTCACTGTTGCAGACATTCTGTCACATACACGCACACACAAACACACAGAATGGGGGAGAGGATCTGAGCGCGGGCGTGGCTCAGATAGGATCGGTATGTCGAAGCATGAGCACCCAGACCAACCCTTTCCCTGTGAAGGTGTGTCTCAGCCAATCAGAGCAGCCTGTGGAGCCAGGGGGCAGGGTCAGTAAATGCATTCCAAGGCAGGTTATTTGCTCCATGCAGCTGCTTCACTCGTCCTGTCTGGGCTTGGTGCAGTGAGAGAGGACTTTAATGCTGAGTATTGAGTGAGTTATGGGGCATTCCTTCTGCTCTGCTGCTCTGTTTACCTGAACAGTGGATTCTAAGGCCACACTGTGGGGCTGGTGGAAGTCCATAGTTAAGGTATGATAATAACCAAAGGGACAGTGGTTCCATTCACCGTATCTGTGGCAAGCCATGCACTTGACTAAGTCATATTACACCATGAGCTGGACCAACACACACAAACACTCTGCCTGAGAGTGGCAAAACTGCCTTTACCATTAACAAAGCTGCCATCTCCAGGCCTACCCTCAAATATGTGTGTGTGAGTGCCAGAGTGCGAGAGTGTGTGAGAGAGTCCGTGTTTTTGAGGAGGCATGTGGGAGTAGTAAGAGGGTGAATCTCACAAGCAAATACGGTCACATGATCATCAGGTCACATGACCACACATCCGCTTCACAGACACTCAGATATGCATCCCTTTAATTCCTTCTAAGCGTGTGAGAGAGTGATTGTTTTTGAGAAAGTATGAAAAACGTGAAAATGGGCAATGAAGGATTTTTCTTCATGAATTATGGCCTGAGAGCAGGAAAGAGGGTGCAGTGACACACTGAGAAACACACAGACAAGCGGACACTGTGTGACACGTCTGTTGTGGAACTTTTAGGAGCATGAATTTGTGGAATGCATCAGTCCACCAGCGGTGTAACAGCGCCATCAAAACACTGAATATCAAAGTATTCTGGGCATGAATCTCTGAGCTTTGTTTGTGCACAAAACTTGTGAATCAAAATCAATAACACATTTTGACTTTGTGTGTCTTTCTCTCTGCCTGCCATTCTCTCCTTGCTGTCTCTGTCCTGGCAGGCGTTTGGCAATGCAAAGACAGCACACAATGACAACTCCAGCCGCTTCTGCAAGTTCGTCCAGGTGAACTACCTGGAGAGTGGAGTAGTAAGAGGGTGAGTCTCACAAACAAACACCGGCAAGTGATCATTTGCTCACATGACCAGATATTCACTTCGTAACACCCAGGTATGCATCTCTTGAATTCCTTCTGTCCTTGTGGGTGGGTGTGTGTGTGTGTGAGTGTGTCAGTGGGTGTGTGTTGCACACTTAATTGAACCTCTGAGTCCCTAAAGGTGACTGTTTTGTCAGTGCATCTCTTAGCTAAAACAAACTCTTTTTGATGAATCAGTTTTGTGTTTGTGGGTGTCATATTTATCAAGGTCGTTATGTCTGTTTATGTGAATGGTTCGTTCCAGTGTGTCTTGGCAACAACCAACTAATTAGTCCAAACAAATGCAATGCGATAGCGCAGGTGATGCAAAATTCCTAAATAAAGCTGAGAGAAGATGCACACAGGAGGAGCTGCATACCCAAATCTTGAGGAAGTAGGCAGCGAGCCACACATATAAGTTCCAAATATTTTACCCTAAATTAACATGCATAAATTGGTTTCAATGTGATATCCTTCAAACATTCAGTAATCATCTTTGTCTTTGTTCATGACATGAGCTGAGTTTAGAAGTCAAGTTACTAGACTGTTCACTGCGCAGAAAGGCCTGTTCACTGCGCAGAAAGGCCTGTTCACTGTGCCAGATTTGATTTAGAAAACAAGCTGTAGATGCAGGTTCCCACAATATTGGGAGGCAGGCTGTACATGTCGGTTCTGACCTGCAGGGCCGTGGTGCAGACGTTCCTCCTGGAGCAGAGTCGGGTGGTCTGCAGGAACCACCGCGAAAGGTGAGGCAGTGGTCTGGATCATCTCCCTGGGCTGTGACTGGTGTGATGGTTCTGTGTGTGTGTGTGTGTGTGTGTGTGTGTGTGTGTGTATATGTACGTGTGTACGTGTGTGTGTGTGTGTGTGTGTGTGTGTGTGTGTACGTGTGTGTACATGTGTGTGTGTGTGTGTATTTGCATGCATATGTGTTTAGTGTGTATGTGTTGTGTGTTTGTGTATGTGTGTACGTGTGTGTGCGCTAGCGTGTGTGTGTGCGCGTATGTGTTGTGTGTGTATGTGTTGTGTGTGTGCGTGTGCGTGAGTGTGCATGTGTGTATGTGTGTATGTGTGTGTGTGTGTGTGTGTGTGTGTGTGTGTGTGTGGACCTGCGGCTATGCTAATGTTAACCTCCCCACAGGAACTTCCATGTGTTCTACTTCCTGCTGGCCGGGGCCTCGGATGAGGAGCGGCAGGAGCTCCAGCTTCTCCCCCCTGAAGACTATCTCTACCTCACACAGGTGTGACTCCACCCAGCACTGCGGGATGGCCCATTCACATCAGCTACAGTACTGTCACCAGACTGGGGGGTGTTACCCACACACCTGCCTCGCTTAAGGTCTCTGCAGGGACCTGCCACACACCAGGAAAGATTAGCAAAGTATTTATGCAACAATAAATATATTAAAGAAAGCCATAATCAGTACAACTGTAGTGTCTTTTTTTTTATTTATTGTACATGTATTCAGATATTTTTCTACAACTGTGCAGATTGAGGAATACATTTGAACAGTTACGTTGCAAAAGTCATACGATTCTGGGCTAAACTGTAGTTTTATGTAGTGGAAAAGCACTATTCTGACATGTACTGTTCATTTCAGCAGACAGCGGTTATTTGCATAGTTTTGCATGTACTGTTTGATAGAGGTGTATTCAAATTTACTGCCATCATACTGCAGTGGTTGTGCATATGTCCTCTTCTTAAATCGCACATAATAACAGTCTCCTGTTTCCCGCTCACTAGCTGAAACTTGGTCTTCTTAAAGAGCGTGTATATCTCAGACAGGAGGAGTGAAATGAGATGGAACGTGGGCCATTGTTGTAAACTGATGTCACGTAACTTCCTGAGGCATCGTGT
>CM040764.1:25378035-25478035 GCA_022829145.1 Albula goreensis | reverse complement strand
GTGAGAGTGACTGTGAGTGTGTGTGTGAGAGTGTGTGTGAGTGTGACTGTGTGTGTGAGTGTGTGTGAGAGTGACTGTGAGTGTGTGTGTGAGAGTGTGTGTGTGTGACTGTGTGTGTGTGTGAGTGTGTGTGTATATAATGTATTGATTGCTTAGTAACAGATTGAATGACAGTGCCCATTAGAGCAGGTTGTGTGTATGGTACCTCTGATGTCTGAGGCCACTCCATAACCCCTGTGGCCCTCAGACACTCTGGGGTTTCTCACTGCTGTTTGCTTTTCCCAGAGAGTTTATCAGTCTGTGTGCTGGGCATGGGGCCATCTCAAACTTAAACTGCCCCCCCCGGAGCCCCATGTGTGACAGGCTCCCGAGCGTCACCAATAAACAGGAGCTCGGGAGAGGGAGAAATGCACCAGGACTTCAGCATCCCAAATTGACTGTAGAACATCAGACTCCATGACATCATTGTGACCTTCAGGCCCACAGCTACACAGGCGCCAATGAAAGACGCTTTTAAGTGAAGGATATTAGAAATGGACGGTTTGTGGACAGTTTGAACCCATGGCTGTTGCTGACAGCTGCTTTGTGTCCCTGCAGGATTTTCATGGTGTTGTCTGCAGTCCTGCACTTAGGCAACCTGTCATACACATGTAGGGAGACGGATACCGATGCTGGGCCGGATGTGGGGTCCTCACAGACCCTCAACACCCTGTGTGACCTTCTGCAGGTAACACCGTCACCTGTGCCCACACATTCAGTGTTGGTCCTCCAGCCTGGGTGGGATGTGAAATGCTGGGCTGATATCAGAATGGTGAGGTGGTTAGGGACACCACACCTCCATCCATCTGGCCCAGCTCTGAGCAGTAGACCCTGTATGTGAACGCTGTCTCCTGAAGGTGGACTGATAAAGATCCTGGATCTGTGTGCCATCTGCTGCTACAGGTGAAACAGGAGCTGCTGCAGGAGGCACTGACCAGGAGGAGGGCTACCGGCGCACTCAGCGTACCCTACAGCCAGAGGGAGGTGAGCAGCATCACCATCATCATCACCAGCAGTGTCTTCATCACTGCACAGCTGAGGCTGCAGAGTGGGGGCTGCACATCCCAGCCCTTCCTCGCTTCCGCAGCCTGCCATACTTAGCTTAACAACTGGGCCATGAGAAAAACTGAAGAAAAGAAAATGTAAAAACTACTTTTGCACTATATTACTATTTTTAACCCCTATGTCTCTTTGCTCTGTATTTATTGCTCATTTTGTTTGGTTCTCTGTGTTAGTGGTTCTCGGTTTTTCTGGTTCTCTTTTCATTGTGTGGTAATTGCTCTCTGCTCTTCTTGTTGCCTGTGCTCATGGTTCTCAGTCTGTGGTTCTGTGCCCCCGTGCTCATGGTTCTCAGTCTGTGGTTCTGTGCCCCCGTGCTCATGGTTCTCTGATTCTGTGGTTCTGTGCCCCCGTGCTCATGGTTCTCTGATTCTGTGGTTCTGTGCCCCCGTGCTCATGGTTCTCAGTCTGTGGTTCTGTGCCCCCGTGCTCATGGTTCTCAGTCTGTGGTTCTGTACTGTTCTGTAGGCAGTGGCAGCTCGAGACTCCCTGGCCAAGTCTCTGTACAGCACTCTGTTTGACTGGATCGTCCTCCGGATAAATCACTCCCTGCTCAACAAGAAGGACAGTCAGGACCCAGAGGACTCTGCTCTGGTGAGCATGCTGCAGCTGCTGCCTTGATCCTAAGGCAGGAAGTGACATCATTCCCTCTCCAAACCATTATCCCCAAGCAGCCAAAGAGGAGTAGCATCACTCCATGCAGTTACACCCACATTCTCTCTGCTCTAACATGCCCCGCCCCAACACCCCAATCTCTCACACCATTTCTCCTTAAAGGCCTCTTAGTAGAACACACCAGAACAAACCTTTGAAGTCGTGCAGAGGTGGATGGGTTAGGGTGAGGGTTAGATAATAACCTAACCCTAACCCTAACCCTAACCCTTTGAAGTCGTGCAGAGGTGGATGGGTAAGGGTGAGGGTTAGATAATAACCTAACCCTAACCCTAACCCTAACCCTTTGAAGTCGTGCAGAGGTGGATGAGGTTAGGGTGAGGTTAGATAATAACCTAACCCTAACCCTAACCCTAACCCTTTGAAGTCGTGCAGAGGTGGATGGGTTAGGGTGAGGGTTAGATAATAACCTAACCCTAACCCTAACCCTAACCCTTTGAAGTCGTGCAGAGGTGGATGGGTTAGGGTGAGGGTTAGATAATAACCTAACCCTAACCCTAACCCTAACCCTTTGAAGTCGTGCAGAGGTGGATGAGTAAGGGTTAGGGTTGATAATAACCTAACCTAACCCTAACCCTAACCCTAACCCTTTGAAGTCGTGCAGAGGTGGATGAGTAAGGGTTAGGGTTAGATAATAACCTAACCCTAACCCTAACCCTTTGAAGTCGTGCAGAGGTGGATGGGTAAGGGTTAGGGTTAGATAATAACCTAACCCTAACCCTAACCCTAACCCTTTGAAGTCGTGCAGAGGTGGATGAGTAAGGGTTAGGGTTAGATAATAACCTAACCCTAACCCTAACCCTAACCCTAACCCTTTGAAGTCGATGCAGAGGTGGATGAGTAAGGGTTAGGGTTAGATAATAACCTAACCCTAACCCTAACCCTAACCCTTTGAAGTCGTGCAGAGGTGGATGAGTAAGGGTTAGGGTTAGATAATAACCTAACCCTAACCCTAACCCTAACCCTTGAAGTCGTGCAGAGGTGGATGAGTAAGGGTTAGGGTTAGATAATAACCTAACCCTAACCCTAACCCTAACCCTTTGAAGTCGTGCAGAGGTGGATGGGTAAGGGTTAGGGTTAGATAATAACCTAACCCTAACCCTAACCCTAACCCTTTGAAGTCGTGCAGAGGTGGATGAGTTTACACTGGAGATTATGTGACTAAATAATTGATGGGGATCCAGACCATTTGATATTTGTTTGACTTTATTTCTGCAGCCTCAGTGTTTGGCCATCGGAGTCCTGGATATTTGTGGATTTGAGGATGTCAAAACCAACATTTTTGAGCAATTTTGTATTAATTACACCAATGAGCAACTGCAGTGTTACTTCAGCCAGCACATCTTCCAGCTGGAGCAGGTGAGCACGACAGCAAAATTGAGGGCTGACTTCAGCTGCTGATCCATTAGTTTAGCCTGTCTGCCAGAGAGAGCGATTAATTTAGCCTGTCTGCCAGAGAGAGCGACTATTTTAGCCTGTCTGCCAGAGAGAGCGACTATTTTAGCCTGTCTGCCAGAGAGAGCGACTATTTAAGCATGTCTGCCAGAGAGAGCGACTATTTTAGCCTGTCTGCCAGAGAGAGCGACTATTTTAGCATGTCTGCCAGAGAGAGCGACTATTTTAGCATGTCTGCCAGAGAGAGCGACTATTTTAGCCTGTCTGCCAGAGATAGCGACTATTTAAGCATGTCTGCCAGAGATAGCGACTATTTAAGCATGTCTGCCAGAGAGAGCGACTATTCAAGCATATCTGCCAGAGAGAGCGACTATTTAAGCATGTCTGCCAGAGAGAGCGACTATTTAAGCATGTCTGCCATAGACAGGCTAAATGAAATTCTATTTTAAAGCAAAAAAAAACACATTCAAAAGGATATGTCTGCGTATCGCAAATAAAGTATAATACATTATTAGAGATATTGTTATGTAAATTCTGTTTTGATTTAATTGCATTTCCTGAAAGAGATTATGTGTGTTTAATTGAAGTGAGCCCAGAGACTGTCCATGCTTGGCTGCTCAGGTTTGTGTTTAAATGTAGGAGGACTACCAGGCAGAGGGACTCCTGTGGCAGAACATTGACTTCACGGACAACTCCAGCTGTATCGATCTGATCAGCGGCCTGCCCAGCGGACTGCTCCCCCTGCTGGATCAGGAGAGCATGTACGCCTTTATCATGCCCTCCTCCTGCCCTCCTCTCCTCTTCCTGCCCTACTCCTGCCCCTGCCCTCCACCTCCTCCCCTCTTCCTCCCCCCCTCTTTTTCCCCTCCTCCTTTCTTGGGAACACTCATGCATGTCTTACAGGGAAATTGTCTTTCAGCTTAGAGGTGATGTGTTTGATTCCCCAGTAAGGCACTGTTGTTGTATCTTTGAGCCGTAAGGTGCCAAACCCCGCATTGCTTCAGTAGAAGCGGGTAGTGTTTAGACATGTAAACTGTGTATGTTTCTGTGGAAAAGAGAGTCTAAACGGCTAAAATGTCAAACCCAGTCATTGGAGGTGTCCTACAATGTCCTGCAATGATTGAAACATCTGTGTCCAGCTCTCTGCAGGGCACAGGTCACACCCTGCTGGCCCGCTTCCAGCAAGAGCATCATGGGAATCCATTCTTCTCAGCCACACCTGAGACAGAGCCAGCCTTCGTCATCCAGCACTTTGCTGGAAAAGTCAAGTACCTGGTCCAGGTAGGGGGCCTGAAGGCTGGGCTGTGGGGGAGGGGGTGTTTCTCTGTAGTGAAGCGACCCAATCACAGTCTGACATCCAAAACAGCTTCCATCAGGGACTCGTCAGCATGCCGCAGCTCATATTGTTTTATGTTCTGTACGTATGTGTGTAAATGTGCAGTTAACTGAGTAATAATGTGCTGTGATAATGTGCTGTACTCCATTTAAATGTGTGCTCTCTCCTCCCTCTCTCCTTCTCTCCCTCCCTTTTCCTTCACTCTCTTTCTGTCCCCCCCCACCTTGTACTTCCAGGATTTCCGGGGAAGAACAGGGACTGCATGAGGCCGAGTGTTTTGGCGTTGCTGCGGTGCAGCGGCCGGCCGTTTGTGAGGCAGCTGGTGGGGCTGAGCCTAGTGGCGGTGTTCCGCTGGGGTGTGGTCCGCGCCGTCATCCACAGCATGACTGCATTTAAACAGGCTGGCCGTCACCGTGCCGCCAAAACCGCAGGTAACTCCACAACCACAGGTTTGGCTAAAACCACACGGGTATCACAATAACAACAAAAGTGTCACTTAAATCACAGAGGACAGCAGGGTAGCACTGTGGATGTATCCATCGCTCAGATTCACATCAGGGCTTTTGCGTTATCTGTGTGATTCTTATGCCGTGATTCAAGGCGGCATGAATACCTTCCAATTGAGTAACACAGCTGGACATTTTTACAAAAGAACTGAAACAGAATCAGGCGCTGAACTTGTGCGGCCATTTGTACTATCTGTTCAAACATCGGGGAAAAATTCCCAAACCATTCCCAGTCACTCTGGTTTACAGCCCAAACCATTCCCAGTCACTCTGGTTTACAGCCCAAACCATTCCCAGTCACTCTGGTTTACAGCCCAAACCATTCCCAGTCACTCTGGTTTACAGCCCAAACCATTCCCAGTCACTCTGGTTTACAGCCCAAACCATTCCCAGTCACTCTGGTTTACAGCCCAAACCATTCCCAGTCACTCTGGTTTACAGCCCAAACCATTCCCAGTCACTCTGGTTTACAGCCCAAACCATTCCCAGTCACTCTGGTTTACAGCCCAAACCATTCCCAGTCACTCTGGTTTACAGCCCAAACCATTCCCAGTCACTCTGGTTTACAGCCCAAACCATTCCCAGTCACTCTGGTTTACAGCCCAAACCATTCCCAGTCACTCTGGTTTACAGCTGAATGAAGGCTAAGGTAGTGTGAAGGCCATTTGGTTAAGGTCATGTAAACTTCATGTTTGTATAAGGTTGTGTGAATGTTTGGTTAAGGTCATGTGAAGATTTGGATAAGGTTGTGGGAAGGTTTGGTTAAGGTTGTGTGAATGTTGGATTAAGGTCATGTGAAGATTTGGTTATGGTTTTGTGACGGTTTGGTTAAGGTTGTGTGAATGTTGGATTAAGGTCATGTGAAGATTTGGTTAAGGTTTTGTGATGGTTTGGTTAAGGTTGTATCCTCTGTGCCACAGCCCTGTTGCGGCGCGGCTCACGTACTTCGATTGGGGAGCTGCGCAGGAAGTCGGGTGCCACAGTGGAGCGTTTACAGAGGTATGGCAGTGGGTGGGGCTGAGAGGCTTGCTCCTGCACTGTGATTGGTTATCTTTCCCGGGTCTCTCTTACGCTCAGCAATGAACACGTCTGCTCCTCCTCCAGCCGCAGCTCTCTGTTGGAATTTTCCTTTGACCGCTCAGAGGAGCACCCCTTGGAGCTGATGGAGGACATCTTCGCCAGCTATGAGAGCAGAAAGTAAGTGGACCAATGCAAGGAGGGCAGCAGGGCGTGGGCAAGGGACAGCAATGGGATGGCACATAACAGGGTTACAAAGTCCTGTGGAAGGTGTTGCAGGAACATGTCAGGAACAGGTAGGTGAACAAATTCAGCATCTAACCATAATTGGAATTCCCTGACAATAAGCTGGAGGAGCTGTGCATTAAGAACAGACATGAGTCAACCTGTAACCTGCCAATCACCTGCAGTGTACTGCCAACCAATTACCTGTACAGGTATGAAACCAGTCCACCATTCCCTGTTTGCAGCTTGCAAAACTGCACATAATACCAAGTAAAGCCGGCTAACCACGAGTAGAGCATCTTGCCCTTTGCCACTGTTGCCCCGCCCGTACACCTCTACACTCCCGCTGCCCTGCCTGTACACCTCTACACTCCCGCTGCCCCGCCCGTACACCTCTACACTCCCGCTGCCCCACCCGTACACCTCTACACTCCCGCTGCCCCACCCGTACACCTCTACACTCCCGCTGCCCCGCCCGTACACCTCTACACTCCAGCTGCCCCGCCCGTACACCTCTACACTCCCGCTGCCCCGCCCGTACACCTCTACACTCCCATTACCCCACCTGTACACCTCTACACTCCCGCTGCCCCGCCCGTACACCTCTACACTCCTGCTGCCCCGCCCGTACACCTCTACACTCCCGCTGCCCCGCCCGTACACCTCTACACTCCCGCTGCCCCACCCGTACCCTCTACACCCCGCTGCCCCACCCGTACACCTCTACACTCCTGCTGCCCCGCCCGTACACCTCTACACTCCAGCTGCCCCACCCGTACACCTCTACACTCCCGCTGCCCCGCCCGTACACCTCTACACTCCAGCTGCCCCGCCCGTACACCTCTACACTCCAGCTGCCCCACCCGTACACCTCTACACTCCAGCTGCCCCGCCCGTACACCTCTACACTCCCCGCTGCCCCGCCCGTACACCTCTACACTCCCGCTGCCCCGCCCGCACCTCCCTCCAGCTGCCCCGCCCGTACACCTCTACACTCCCGCTGCCCCGCCCGTACACCTCTACACTCCCGCTGCCCCGCCCGTACACCTCTACACTCCCGCTGCCCCGCCCGTACACCTCTACACTCCCGCTGCCCCACCCGTACACCTCTACACTCCCGCTGCCTGCCCGTACACCTCTACACTCCAGCTGCCCCGCCCGTACACCTCTACACTCCCGCTGCCCCACCCGTACACCTCTACACTCCTGCTGCCCCGCCCGTACACCTCTACACTCCAGCTGCCCCACCCGTACACCTCTACACTCCTGCTGCCCCGCCCGTACACCTCTACACTCCCATTGCCCCACCCGTACACCTCTACACTCCCGCTGCCCCGCCCCTACCCCCGCTGCCCGCCCCCGTACACCTCTACACTCCTGCTGCCCCGCCCGTACACCTCTACACTCCCATTACCCCACCCGTACACCTCTATACTCCCGCTGCCCCGCAGTCAGTCACTCACACACTCTCTCTCTCTCTCATAGGAGAAGTAAAGGCAACAAACAGAAGCAGCTCATTCCCAAGGTAAAGTGTGTGTGTGGTGTATCTTTGTGTGTGTGTGGGTGTGTGTGTGTGTGTGTGTGTGTGTGTTAATGGTGCTCTGTCCTGTTAAGAGTCTGATTGACGTTCCCTCGCTGAGGAGCATTCTGGGACAGATGCTGTGGGACTGCAGCACCACGGCCCTGCTGAATTTGCACCACAAGGAGCAGCCATCCAGTGTCAGTGCCCAGCTCCAGGTGAGCTCACCTGTATAACTCCACTCCTTTGTGTGCCTGACCACACCTTCTCAGTCTACATAACTGCACCCTTCATTCTGCATAAACATTCCCCATGCCCCTCATACCATATGACCACAACCTTCATACCGCCTGACCACACCCCATGCTACACAACCACACCCCTCATACCATATGACCACGACCCTCATACCACCTGACCACACCCCATGCTACACAACCACACCCCTCATACCATATGACCACAACCTTCACACCGCCTGACCACACCCCATGCTACACAACCACACCCCCTCATACCATATGACCACGACCTCATACCACCTGACCACACCCCATGCTACACAACCACACCCTCTCATACCATATGACCACAACCTTCATACCGCCTGACCACACCCCATGCTACACAACCACACCCCTCATACCATATGACCACGACCCTCATACCACCTGACCTCACCCCATGCTACACAACCACACCCCTCATACCATATGACCACAACCTTCATACCACCTGACCACACCCCATGCTACACAACCACACCCCTCATACCATATGACCACAACCTTCATACCGCCTGACCACACCCCATGCTACACAACCACACCCCTCATACCATATGACCACGACCTTCATACCGCCTGACCACACCCCATGCTACACAACCACACCCCTCATACCATATGACTACGACCCTCATACCGCCTGACCACACCCCATGCTACACAGAAATGGTGTCTTGAGTTTGTAGTATAAAGTTGTAGTATACTTGCTGTACATATTTCCTGTATGTATTTGTAGTATATTTGCATGATTGACAGTGTTGTATGCCTCCTGCAGGGGATTCTGTGTAAGCTGCTTCAGTTTCTGAAGACAACCCAGCCAGTATTCATCCACTGCATCTGCTCCAATGCTGAGAAGGTAATGATACTGATACCCACCTCAAACTGCACCCTACTCACAATAATACTACACCTACACTTATACTGCGCCCTACTCACAATAATACTACACCTACACTAATACTGCGCCCTACTCACAATAATACTACACCTACACTAATACTGTGCCTACCCTACTCGCCCAATACTACACACCTACACTAATACTGCGCCCTACTCACAATAATACTACACCTACACTTATACTGCGCCCTACTCACAATAATACTACACCTACACTAATACTGTGCCCTACTCACAATAACACTACACCTACACTAATACTGTGCCCTACTCACAATAACACTACACCTACACTAATACTGTGCCCTACTCACAATAATACTACGCCTACACTAATACTGTGCCCTACTCACAATAACACTACACCTACACTAATACTGTGCCCTACTCACAATAATACTACACCTACACTTATACTGCGCCCTACTCACAATAACACTACACCTACACTAATACTGTGCCCTACTCACAATAATACTACGCCTACACTAATACTGTGCCCTACTCACAATAAATCTACACCTACACTAATACTGTGCCCTACTCACAATAATACTATGCCTACACTAATACTGTGCCCTACTCACAATAAATCTACACCTACACTAATACTGTGCCCTACTCACAATAATACTAACCCTACACTAATACAGCGCCCTACTCACAATAATACTACACTCACATGAATACTACATCCTACCCACACTAATACTGCATGCAGACTAATAATACACCGTACCGACACTAATACTACACCGTACACACACTACTGCTGCACCCAAACTAATACTGTACCCACCTGGCAGCTGTATTTTGCTGTGCTCATATATGTATAGTTTTATATGTTTGTGTGTGTGTGTTCCTGTAGAAGGAGATGTACTTCGATGAGGCTCTGGTTCTTGCACAGCTGCAGTGCTTGGACATGCTGGAGACTGTGTGTATCCAGAGGGATGGTTACAGCTGCAAGTACACCTTCCAGGTGCGTGAGGCTAGCTGTAAAGATTTGTGGGTTTATCTGTTGCAGGTCCATGCTGCATGGAGGTGAGGTTACTTCCGTATATTTACAGGTGTGCTGCACATGAGTAGGGATATCTAGTGCTCTCTGCAGTTGGACACTGGAGTCAACTTGTTTTGTCTGTAGGAATTTGCAGATAGTTTGTTTGGAGCATGACCATCTGAGTCAGTGTGGTTTTGTCCGCAGGAGTTCACTGAGATGTTCAAAGTGCTGCTGCCTGAAGAAGATGGGGAGCCCCAGAAGGACATTCTCACCCTGCTGCAGGAGATGGGCATGGCCAGCTCCACATACCAGATGGGAAAGAGCAAGGTGCCACACCCAAACCACCCAAACCACCCAAACTACCCAGACTACCCAAACTACCCAAACCACCCAAATCACCCAAACTACCCAGACTACCCAAACCACCCAAACCACCCAAACCACCCAGACTAAACCACAAACCACCCAAACCACCCAAACCACCCAGACTAAACTACCCAAACCACCAAACCACCCAAACTACCCAACTACCCAAACCACCCAAATCACCCCAAACCACCCAAACCACCCAAATCACCACCCAAACCACCCAAATCACCCAAACCACCCAAACCACCCAAACCACCCAGACTACCCAAACCACCCAGACTACCCAAACCACCCAAACCACCCAAATCACCCAAACCACCCAAACCACCCAAACCCACCCAAACCACCCAAACCACCCAAACCACCACAAACCACCCAGACTAAAACTACCCAAACCAAAATCACCCAGACTACCCAAAATCACCCAAACCACCCAAACCACCCAAATCACCCAGACTACCCAAACCACCCAGACTACCCAAACCACCCAAATCACCCAAACCACCCAGACTACCCAAACCACCCAGACTACCCAAACCACCCAAACCACCCAGACTACCCAAACCACCCAGACTACCCAAACCACCCAAACCACCCAAATCACCCAAACCACCCAAACCACCCAAACCACCCAAACCACCCAGACTACCCAAACCACCCAAACTACCCAAACCACCCAAACTACCCAAACCACCCAGACTACCCAAACTACCCAAACCACCCAAATCACCCAGACTACCCAAACCACCCAAACCACCCAAACTACCCAGACTACCCAAACCACCCAAACCACCCAAACCACCCAAACCACCCAAACCACCCAGACTACCCAAACCACCCAAACCACCCAGACTACCCAAACCACCAAAATCACCCAAACCACCCAGACTACCCAAACTACCCAAACCACCCAAACCACCCAAACCACCCAAATCACCCAAACCACCCAAACCACCCAAACCACCCAAATCACCCAAACTACCCAAACCACCCAAACCACCCAAACCACCCAAACCACCCAAACCACCCAAACCACCCAAACCACCCAAACCACCCAAACTACCCAAACCACCCAAACCACCCAAACCACCCAAACTACCCAAACTACCCAAACCACCCAAACCACCCAAACCACCCAAATCACCCAAACCACCCAAACCACCCAAACTACCCAAACCACCCAAACCACCCAAATCACCCAAACCACCCAGACTACCCAAATCACCCAAACCACCCAAACCACCCACCCAAACTACCCAAACCACCCAAACCACCCAAACCACCCAGACCACCCAAACTACCCAAACTACCCAAACCACCCAAACCACCCAAACCACCCAAACCACCCAGACTACCCAAACCACCCAAATCACCCAAACCACCCAGACTACCCAAACCACCCAAACCACCCAAACCACCCAAACCACCCAAACCACCCAAACCACCCAAACCACCCAAACTACCCAAACTACCCAAACCACCACCCAGACTACCCAACTACCCAGACTACCCAAACCACCCAAACCACCCAAACCACCCAGACTACCCAAACCACCCAAATCACCCATCAATTTCAGCTTCACATTTTCCTTCCACTTTATCAGCAAGCTAAGCATGTGACATACACCCACAATGTGACTGACATTCAGAGAAGGTAAGAAGGAACCTAAACAGCCACAGAGACCTTGCAAAATCAAGCAAAACCACATTGCTATCCACCCCTGTGTTCTGTATTCTCTTCTGCAGAGTATGCATGGTATGCATCTGCTTATTGTATCCCATAATTGAATTATTTTTGGATAACCTTTTTTTTTTGAGAGAGGGGTTTGTCTGTCATCGTGCATGTGTGCTATTACCTCTGGAAACCCTCTGCCCCTGCCTGCCCTCATGGCCCCGCCCATCACTGCCTGCCCTCATGGCCCCGCCCATCACTGCCTGCCCTCATGGCCCCGCCCATCACTGCCTGACCTCATGGCCCCGCCCATCACTGCCTGACCTCATGGCCCCGCCCATCACTGCCTGCCCTCATGGCCCTGCCCATCACTGCCTGACCTCATGGCCCCGCCCATCACTGCCTGACCTCATGGCCCCACCCATCACTGCCTGACCTCATGGCCCCGCCCATCACTGCCTGCCCTCATGGCCCCGCCCCATCACTGCCTGACCTCATGGCCCCCGCCCATCACTGCCTGACCTCATGGCCCTGCCCATCACTGCCTGACCTCATGGCCCCGCCCATCTCCAGGTCTTCTTAAAGGAGCTGCAGCAGCAGCAGCTACAGGAGCGGCTGCAGGAGAGGCGGAGCCAGGAGCTGCGGCGTAAAGTCGCCGTGCTGCAGCGCTGGTTCCGGGCCACCAGGAGAGGAAGCACTTCCTGCAGATGAGAGCAGCAGCCATCATCATTCAGGTGCCAGAGTTTCCCAGCATGCTCTCTGTTCCTGTGCTATTATAAATCACTCATTATCCAGCATGTTGTGTGTCTTTAGTCTGGCTGCACTTTATAAACACAGTTAAACACAGACAGTGTCTGCTCCATTAATGAAAAGCACCTGCTGCAGGTCCCAGGCCCTGTCAGGGCTCCCTGACAGAAGCACAAATTGACTGGTGTCTCACCGGTGATGAATGATCTCTGGTTGGTGTTGTTTTGGCACAGCGGGCATGGCGTGGTGTGCGGGAGGAGAGCCGTTACCGGGCCGCCACCATGATCCAGGCAGCGTGGCGTGGGTCGCACCAGCGCGCTGAGTACTTGAGCCAGCGCAACAAAATCATCAAACTGCAGGCGCTGGTGAGGGCCAGCTCGGCCCGCCGCAGGTATGACCACAGCAACGCTGGCAGCAACACTGACACTGACACTGGCAGCAGCACTCAGCCAGAAACAGAAAGTGATACCAGCAGAGACACTGAAACACAAACTCTTTTACTTTACATTTTAATCATTCAGCAGAAATGCCTTTTTGTATTTGAAGAAAAGTCAGAAAGTGCATGTGTTGAATAGTAATGAGGTTAATTCTGTAATTACCAAACCAATTGGCAGATAGCCTAAAGTCCAAGACACTCAAAATGGACATGCAATTGTTAAAATAGCTGTTTTTGGACCATAAGCAGGATCATAACCATGGGCAAACAGGCTTATGCCTGCCAGGCCCTCAGTGGGGTTGGGGTGACTGGCAGGGCCTCAGTGGGGGTTGGGGTGACTGCCAGGCCTCAGTGGGGGTTGGGGTGACTGGCAGGCCTCTCAGTGGGGGTTGGGGTGACTGGCAGGCCCTCAGTGGGGGTTGGGGTGACTGGCAGGCCCTCAGTGGGGGTTGGGGTGACTGGCAGGGCCTCAGTGGGGGGTTGGGGTGACTGGCAGGCCCTCAGTATGGGGTTGGGGTGACTGGCAGGCCCTCAGTGGGGGGTTGGGGTGACTGGCAGGCCTTCAGTAGGGGTTGGGGTGACTGGCAGGCCCTCAGTAAGGGGTTGGGGTGACTGGCAGGCCCTCAGTAGGGGTTGGGGTGACTGGCAGGCCCTCAGTAGGGGTTGGGGTGACTGGCAGGCCTTCAGTAGGGGTTGGGGTGACTGGCAGGCCTTCAGTAGGGGTTGGGGTGACTGGCAGGCCCTCAGTGGGGGGTTGGGGTGACTGGCAGGCCCTCAGTAGGGGGTTGGGGTGACTGGCAGGCCTTCAGTAGGGGTTGGGGTGACTGGGGCCCTGACTTGGGGTGACTGGCAGGCCCTTCAGTAGGGGGTTGGGGTGACTGGCAGGCCCTCAGTGGGGGTTGGGGTGACTGGCAGGCCTTCAGTAGGGGGTTGGGGATATGGGTTCCTGACAGCAGCTCCCTGTTCCAGGTATCGATCCCTGCAGGATGAGCAGGGGGGTGTGGCCAAGGATAAGGGGGCAGGGCCTGTGACCACTTCCTCCCAGAGGAGCCAGGAAGGGCGGGAGCTGCAGCGGCAGCACAGCCTTGGGTACGACACCCCGCCCCCTGCGCAGATAGAAGGACAGCAGGCAGCCAAGCTGGACACATTGGACGACACAGTGCCTGCCAGGGAGGAGGGAGGAGGCCTGCCCACCCAGCCCTCCCTGAGGCGCTATGAAAACCACTCTGACTGCAAGGAGAAGAAGGAGAGATGGAAGGAGAGACGGAGCGACGGAGCATTACTGGACAGCAGCCCTGATCTCCCCAGACTTAAAGACAGAAGGACCAGAATGTTAATGTATGGGCCATCATCCTGTCTCTCACACCGCCTCACTGTTAACGTTTTCATCCTGTCTCTCACACCATCCTGCCTCACTGTTAATGTTTTCATCCTGTCTCTCACACCGCCTCATCCTGTCTAACGCCTCACTGTTAACGTGTTTCATCCTGTCTCTCACACCGCCTCACTGTTAACGTTTTCATCCTGTCTCTCACACACCGCCTCACTGTTAATGTTTTCATCCTGTCTCTCACACCGCCTCACTGTTAATGTTTTCATCCTGTCTCTCACACCTCCATCCTGTCCTCACTGTTAATGTTTTCATCCTGTCTCTCACACCGCCTCACTGTTAATGTTTTCATCCTGTCTCTCACACCGCCTCACTGTTAATGTTTTCATCCTGTCTCACACACCGCCTCACTGTTAATGTTTTCATCCTGTCTCTCACACCGCTCACTGTTAATGTTTTCATCCTGTCTCATCACTGTTAATGTTTTCATCCTGTCTCTCACACCGCCTCACTGTTAATGTTTTCATCCTGTCTCTCACACCGCCTCACTGTTAATGTTTTCATCCTGTCTCTCACACCGCCTCACTGTTAATGTTTTCATCCTGTCTCTCACTGTTAATGTTTTCATCCGCCTCACTGTTAATGTTTTCATCCTGTCTCTCACACCGCCTCACTGTTAATGTTTTCATCCTGTCTCTCACACCGCCTCACTGTTAATGTTTTCATCCTGTCTCTCACACCGCCTCACTGTTAATGTTTTCATCCTGTCTCACACCGCCTCACTGTTAATGTTTTCATCCTGTCTCTCACACCGCCTCACTGTTAATGTTTTCATCCTGTCTCTCACACCGCCTCACTGTTAATGTTTTCATCCTAATGTTTTTTTCATCCTGTCTCTCCACACCGCCTCACTGTTAATGTTTTCATCCTGTCTCTCACACCGCCTCACTGTTAACTCCTGTCTCTCACACATCCTGTCTCTCCGCCTCACTGTTAATGTTTTCATCCTGTCTCTCACACTGCCTCACTGTTAACGTTTTCATCCTGTCTCTCACACCGCCTCACTGTTAATGTTTTCATCCTGTCTCTCACACCGCCTCACTGTTAATGTTTTCATCCTGTCTCACACACCGCCTCACTGTTAATGTTTTCATCCTGTCTCTCACACCGCCTCACTGTTAATGTTTTCATCCTGTCTCTCACACCGCCTCACTGTTAATGTTTTCATCCGCCTCACTGTTAATGTTTTCATCCTGTCTCTCACACCGCCTCACTGTTAATGTTTTCATCCTGTCTCTCACACCGCCTCACTGTTAATGTTTTCATCCTGTCTCACACACCGCCTCACTGTTAATGTTTTCATCCTGTCTCTCACGCCGCCTCACTGTTAACGTTTTCATCCTGTCTCTCACACCGCCTCACTGTTAATGTTTTCATCCTGTCTCACACACCGCCTCACTGTTAATGTTTTCATCCTGTCTCTCACACCGCCTCACTGTTAATGTTTTCATCCTGTCTCTCACGCCGCCTCACTGTTAACGTTTTAATCCTGTCTCTCACGCCGCCTCACTGTTAATGTTTTCATCCTGTCTCTCACACCGCCTCACTGTTAATGTTTTCATCCTGTCTCTCACACCGCCTCACTGTTAATGTTTTAATCCTGTCTCACACACCGCCTCACTGTTAATGTTTTCATCCTGTCTCTCACACCGCCTCACTGTCTCTAACGTTTTCATCCTGTCTCTCACACCGCCTCACTGTTAATGTTTTCATCCTGTCCCTCACACAGTGTCTCAGCATTTTACAGCCACGCTGTCTCATTTTCACTTTGTAGTTCCTTCTTTTAGCTCTCTGAGATAATTATTTTCCCAATATTAATATTTTTTCTGAAAGATCAACTTAAAATATTTATTTTATCCACAGTATTCTGCTTGTGTGATGTATAGGGACACATATTTTTTTTATTATTTTGAATTTTGAAAATTTTTCCCCATCTTTATTTTAGGTCTCAGGGTCTCTCCCTTTCGCTAGACAACGTGTCAAAACTCAGCTCCTCTGAATCAGATAGCCCAGTATCTGGAAAAACACCAGAAGAGGTACTGCACATCCACAACATGCCCCAATGCACCCAACACACCCCTACACTAACCCTCAACACACCCCAACACACCCCTACACTAACCCCAACCCCCTAACCCCAACACACCCCTACACTAACCTCAACCCCTAACCCCAACACACCCCTACACTAACCCTCAACACACCCCAACACACCCCTACACTAACCCCAACGCACCCCTACACACCCCTACACTAACCCCAACCCCTAACCCCAACACACCCCTACACTAACCTCAACCCCTAACCCCAACACACCCCTACACTAACCTCAACCCCTAACCCCAACACACCCCTACACTAACCCTCAACACACCCCAACACACCCCTACACTAACCCCTCAACACACCCCAACACACCCCTACACTAACCCCAACCCCTAACCCCAACACACCCCTACACTAACCCCAGCCCCTAACCCCAACACACCCCTACACTAACCCTCAACACACCCCAATGCACCCCTACACTAACCTCAACCCCTAACCCCAACACACCCCTACACTAACCCCAGCCCCTAACCCCAACACACCCCTACACTAACCCCAATGCACCCCTACACTAACCTCAACCCCTAACCCCAACCCTAACCCCACACACCCCTACTCTAACCCCAACGCACCCCTACACTAACCCCAACCCCTAACCCCAACACACCCCCTTCACTAACCTCAACCCCTAACCCCAACACACCCCTACACTAACCCCAACCCCTAACCCCAACGCTCCCCTACACTAACCCCAACCCCCCCCGGCCCCAACACACCCCTACACTAACCCCAACCCCTAACCAACCAACGCTCCCTACACTAACCCCAACCCCTAACCCCAACACACCCTACAACTAACCCTAACCCCAACCCCTAACCCCAACACACCCCTACACTAACCCCAACCCCAACACACCCCTACACTAACCCCAACCCCCTACACTAACCCCAACCCCTAACCCCAACACACCCCTTCACTAACCCCAACCCCTAACCCCAACACACCCCCTACACTAACCCCCAACACACCCCTACACTAACCCCAACCCCTAACCCCAACGCACCCCTACACTAACCCCAACCCCTAACCACAACACACCCCTACACTAACCCCAACCCCTAACCCCAACACACCCCTACACTAACCCCTAACCCCAACGCACCCCTACACTAACCCCCAACACACCCCTACACTAACCCCAACCCCTAACCCCAACACACCCCTACACTAGCCCTCAACACACCCCTACACTTACCCCAACCCCTAACCCCAACACACCCCTACACTAACCCTCAACACACCCCAACACTAACCCCCAACACACCCCTACACTTACCCCAACACACCCCTACACTAACCCCAACCCCTAACCTCAACACACCCCTACACTAACCCCAACCCCTAACCCCAACACACCCCTACACTAACCCCCAACACACCCCTACACTTACCCCCCAACCCCTAACACCCTACACTAACCCCAACCCCTAACCCCAACACACCCCTACACTAACCCCAACACACCCCTAACCCCAACACACCCTACACTAACCCCCAACACACCCCTACACTTACCCCAACACACCCCTACACTAACCCCAACCCCTAACCCCAACACACCCCTACACTAACCCCCTAACCCCAACACACCCCTACACTAACCCCTAATACACTCAGAAATGGAGCACCTCACTGTTCTAACCCTCAACATTCCTCTAGGTTTGATAGACCTATTGATCATAACAGACCTCAGCTCTTGCTATAGTGAGGCTGTTTTATTGAATGATGAGCTGCAGATGTCCTTGGCTGGTGCTATTTGCGGGCCAGTGCTCTCTCCCCCGGCCCAAGCTGGTGTCCGAGGGGAGGGAGGGTTGCTGCCTGAGATGGGGGTGGAGGTGTGATGGAATGCCCAAGCAGTGAGGGTGTAAAGCCCACCCAATGACTCTGGGCGAGTATAGAGGCCCCACCTCCCACACTGGTGTGGGCGGGGTATAGAGGCCCCACCTCCCACACTGGTGTGGGCGGGGTATCCAGGTGTGGGCGGCCCCACCTCCCACACTGGTGTGGGCGGGGTATAGAGGCCCCACCTCCCACACTGGTGTGGGCGGGGTATAGAGGCCCCCATGCAGGTGTGGATGGGGGCTCCTCCCCTCATGGCGTGTCTGGGTTTGGCGCAGGTGAGAGTGCGTCTGCGTAAACGACCCAAGCGGAAGCGGAGGCTAGGGCACGTGCGCAGTGGCCTGATGTTTCAGAGCGGTCAGAGGGACGACTCCGAGTACTGGACCTTCCCGCTGCCCCCCATCAGCCCCGCTCCGGCCACTCCCCCCTCCCACAGCCAGCCCGATGGGCCGCACCCAAAACCGCGCGTGCAGGTACGGCTCAGGCATGCGTGCGGGCTCTCTGCATGCTGAGCACATGTGCGGGTTAAAGCAGCCTGCGGGGGGACCTGCTCCCCTGGCACTCCCAGGACACCCAGTGCCCCCTGCTGTCCCATCCTCTAAGAAATCGGCGTGGCTCCGCCTAGCCCATCCAACACCCCTTCTCTTTCTCGGATGCTCTTGCCACGCCCGGTTTCTGACCTTTTTTGTTTCAGGGTTTAGTCAGAACACAATGCCCCCACCCTGCCCCACCAGGGCTGTTCGACCCAACCCCAAGAGTCAGTATCTGCTGTTTGCAGCCCCAAGGGTCACAGTATCTGCAGGTATTCGTTGCAGCCCCAAGGGTCACAGTATCTGCAGGTATTCGTTTGCAGCCCCAAGAGTCACAGTGTCTGCAGGTATTCGCTCGAGGTCATGCCACAGTGCATCTCTTGCAGGTTTGTTTATTGGTGAGCTCAGGTGGCGTTCTGGTTGGTTGGAGTAAATATCTGTTAACCCTGTGACCCTCAGGGCTCGAGTTAAATGCCTCTGCTATCCACCCAAACTCATGTAGACCTTCTTGCTAGTTTCTGCAGCCCCAAATAAGCTGATCCACACAGCGTGTGATTGGGCCACGCTGACCTGAGGCGGGATTATCCTTCCCAAAGTGAGGCTTGTGGACATTCGTCCTATTTTGTTAAATATTTGTTTGTACATTTGTTTTTAAATCTTGTGTGCAGATTTACAATGGTGGAGTTGTTCAGAGTTGTTTGTTACAAGAGAAAGACAGAGAAGCATGTTGTCTGAGTGGTTAGGGACAGCTATACACAAAAACTGCAAAAAGGTCAAAGTTCAGGTTTGCTGGGAAATGGTGCATGACAGAAAATGGTGACTAACTAATGGGATGAAGCTGTGGTGGTCATGTGATGTATCCAGCACTGAGTTCTGTGGTGTGGTGGAGGCTGAGGGGAGTGGCTCAGGGGCAGAGGTGTGGGACGATGGGGTTGGTGGAGGCTGACAGGTGTAAGGAAGATTAGAAGCACCACTGCTGGCTTTGTGCTCATGCTTCTTGGAGATTCTGCCAAGATGCCCTTGTGTGTTCATGCCTCATGGTGTTTGTGATGCTAGTTGAAGCTGCAGGATCTCCATCAGTCATTCATTCTGTCCTGCCTATCTCTCCTTTTCTCTCCCACAGATTTACTATGCTGTCTTTTCCCTTCCTGCCTTTGTTAAAGTGATCTTGTCTGTAGTGACAGTTTCTCATTTTAACTTTTGAAAACATATTTCTGCCTAGGCCGCTGTTTCTGACTGTGCTACTGTTAAAACATCTTTGGGTTTTTAGTTCAAGTCAACTACAGAGACTATCCCTGATGGGTCAAAGGTCAGCCAGCCGAAGAGGATGTCAAGTGGGAGCTCACCAGTGACCCCAGAAAGGTACGACGTTCAGCCAATCAGGCTCAGAGAGAGATGACACTTAGCCAATCAGGCTCAGAGAGAGATAACACTCAGCCAATCAGGCTCAGAGAGAGATGACACTCAGCCAATCAGGCTCAGAGAGAGATGACACTCAGCCAATCAGGCTCAGAGAGTGATGACACTCAGCCAATCAGGCTCAGAGAGTGATGACACTCAGCCAATCAGGCTCAGAGAGTGATGACACTCAGCCATTCACAACCAGAGAGGTATGGCTCCTATTTGACCAAAGCTGTGTACTCATGCAGACATACTGGCAGTCTGTGTGTGAGTTTGTGTGTGTGTGTGTGTGTGTGTGTGTGTGTGTGTGTGTGTGTGTGTGTGTGTGTGTGTGTGTGTGTGTGTGTGTGTGTGTGTGTGTGTGTGTGACTGTATATGTGTGTGCCCTCCAGGACAGGAGGGTTCCTGAGTCGGCTGCTGAAGAAGAGAGTCCACAGAGAGCCCCATATCGCAGAGGACCCGCCCCAGACTGAGGCGCTGTCCCTGAGAGGAGGCCAGGGTAATTTCAGCCTTCCCCTGCTTTACCTGCTTTCCCAGCTTCAGCCTTTATGCAGCAGGTCACTGATCCTCACCTGGCGCCCCCTCTCCCTCACAGGTGAGTCTCCCTACTCTATGCTACGGCCCTCCACTGGGCGTGAACGTCGGAGCCCTGCCATCCGGATCAGCCGCGCCACACGGGTGTCCATGCAGTGGAACGCATCGCTCGACCGTGAGATCACCAGTGCCAGTGAGCTGCGCCACCTGGATGAGTTCCTTGGCAACCAGGTAAGGCGTCACCTGGAGACCGCTACAAACAGGGATGGAGTATTTCAGTTAAATGTAAAAATATTTAGCAAATAAAATTCAAACATACTTGTGTCTTGAGCATCGTTTGGCCAAGTCCAGTATCACACTGAAAATGCAGTTTTTGGTAAATATGATTGCAAACTCTGGATGACACATCCGTGACCATTTTGTGAGCATTGAAACGGAACCCCTCCTCACCCTGTGCCCTTGAGTGAAGTATTTCCAATCTTATGCTGCCCTTCTGACCCAAATAAATATGTTTACAAATGCCATACACTTTCCTCCTGACCTCACTGTGGAGAATTCAAAAGCCTCCATTACAGTAGAAACAAATGCTTTCTTAATCTTCCTCTTCTCCCTTTTTTCTCTCTCACTTTCCCCCTCTTTCTCTTCCTCTCCCTGTAGGTGAATGATCTTCGCTCTCGTGGGAAGCAGCTGTCAGGAACTGAGAGTATCTTCCTCACCGCAACCACAGCCTTCCGAGAAACCATAAAGGGCATGTACTCTCTCTCCGTAAGTATCCCTTTCCCCCGTGTCTCTCTCTCTCTCTCTCTCCGTAAGTATCCCTTTCCCCGTGTCTCTCTCTCTCTCTCTCCGTAAGTATCCCTTTCCCCGTGTCTCTCTCTCTCTCTTCCGTAAGTATCCCTTCCCCTGTCTCTCTCTCTCTCTCTCTCCATAAGTATCCCTTTCCCCTCTCTCCGTGTCTCTCTCTCTCTCTCTCTCTCTCTCTCTCCGTAGTATCCCTTCCCCCGTGTCTCTCTCTCTCTCTCTCCTCCGTAAGTATCCCTTTCCCCGTCTCTCTCTCTCTCTCTCTCTCCATAAGTATCCCTTTCCCCGTCTCTCTCTCTCTCTCTCCGTAAGTATCCCTTTCCCCGTGTCTCTCTCTCTCTCTCTCTCCGTAAGTATCCCTTTCCCCGTGTCTCTCTCTCTCTCTCTCTCCGTAAGTATCCCTTTCCCCGTGTCTCTCTCTCTCTCTCCGTAAGTATCCCTTTCCCCTCTCTCTCTCTCTCTCTCCCGTAAGTATCCCTTTCCCCCTCTCTCTCTCTCTCTCTCGTAAGTATCCCTTTCCCCGTGTCTCTCTCTCTCTCTCTCCGTAAGTATCCCTTTCCCCCGTGTCTCTCTCTCTCTCTTTCTGTAAGTATCCCTTTCCCCCGTGTCTCTCTCTCCATAAGTATCCCTTTCCCCCGTGTCTCTCTCTCTCTCTTTCCATAAGTATCCCTTTCCCCTGTCTCTCTCTCTCTCTCTTTCCGTAAGTATCCCTTTCCCCGTGTCTCTCTCTCTCTCTCTCCGTAAGTATCCCTTTCCCCGTGTCTCTCTCTCTCTCTCTCCGTAAGTATCCCTTTCCCCTGTCTCTCTCTCTCTCTCCGTAAGTATCCCTTTCCCCGTGTCTCTCTCTCTCTCTCCGTAAGTATCCCTTTCCCCGTGTCTCTCTCTCTCTCTCTCCGTAAGTATCCCTCTCCCCTGTCTCTCTCTCTCTCTCTCTCATAAGTATCCTTTCCCCGTGTCTCTCTCTCTCTCTCTCCGTAAGTATCCCTTTCCCCCGTGTCTCTCTCTCTCTCTCCGTAAGTATCCCTTTCCCCTCTCTCTCTCTCTCTCTCCGTAAGTATCCCTTTCCCCCTGTCTCTCTCTCTCTCTCTCTCTCCGTAAGTATCCCTTTCCCCGTGTCTCTCTCTCTCTCTCTCTCCGTAAGTATCCCTTTCCCCCTGTCTCTCTCTCTCTCTCTCCGTAAGTATCCCTTTCCCCCGTGTCTCTCTCTCTCTCTCTCCGTAAGTATCCCTTTCCCCTGTCTCTCTCTCTCTCTCCGTAAGTATCCCTTTCCCCGTGTCTCTCTCTCTCTCTCTCCGTAAGTATCCCTTTCCCCTGTCTCTCTCTCTCTCTCCGTAAGTATCCCTTTCCCCGTGTCTCTCTCTCTCTCTCTCTCTCCGTAAGTATCCCTTTCCCCGTGTCTCTCTCTCTCTCTCTCTCCATAAGTATCCCTTTCCCCGTGTCTCTCTCTCTCTCTCTCTCCGTAAGTATCCCTTTCCCCTGTGTCTCTCTCTCTCTCTCTCTCTCTCAATCCCTTTCCCCGTATCCCTTTCCCCGTGTCTCTCTCTCTCTCTCTCTCTCCGTAAGTATCCCTTTCCCCGTGTCTCTCTCTCTCTCTCTCCGTAAGTATCCCTTTCCCCTGTCTCTCTCTCTCTCTCTCTCTCGTAAGTATCCCTCTCCCCGTGTCTCTCTCTCTCTCTCTCTCGTAAGTATCCCTTTCCCCCGTGTCTCTCTCTCTCTCTTTCCGTAAGTATCCCTCTCCCCCGTGTCTCTCTCTCTCTTCTCTCGTAAGTATCCCTCTCCCCCTGTCTCACCCTCTGTCTCTCTCTCTCTCTGTGAGTCTCTTGCTCCTTCTGTCTCACTGAATTTTGTCGTCTCTCTCATTCCTGGTGAGTGGCCCTCTCTCTTCCTCATTCTCTTTCTGTGTTCTTCCCTCCCCCTTTCAAATTCAATTCAAACACAAACGCATTCACCCATACTGAATTGATGTTACAAAAAAAGTGAAACTCAAAGTTGAATGTGTTGAATCGGCATGAGAAGACCACTTTGTGGCATTAAAGGCTTGTGGTTAACACAGGTAGCTGTGTGGGTTAGCACAGATAGCCATGCAGGTTAGGGCAGCCATGCGGGTTAGAGCAGGTAGCCATGGTTAGCCATGCCATGGGTTAGGGCAGGTAGCCATGCGGGTTAGGGCAGGTTAGCCATGTGGGTTATGGGGTTAGGGCAGGTAGCCATGTGGGTTAGGGCAGGTAGCCATGTGGGTTAGGGCAGGTAGCCATGTGGGTTAGGGCAGGTAGCCATGCGGGTTAGGGCAGGTAGCCATGCGGGTTAGGGCAGGTAGCCATGCGGGTTAGGGCAGGTAGCCATGCGGGTTTGGGAAGGTGCCATGTGGGTTAACACAGGTAGCCATGCGGGTTAGGGCAGGTAGCCATGAGGGTTAACACAGGTAGCCATGCGGGTTTGGGAAGGTGCCATGTGGGTTAACACAGGTAGCCATGCGGGTTAGGGCAGGTAGCCATGAGGGTTAACACAGGTAGCCATGCGGGTTAGGGCAGGTAGCCATGCGGGTTAGGGCAGGTAGCCATGCGGGTTAGGGCAGGTAGCCATGCGGGTTAACACAGGTAGCCATGCGGGTTTGGGAAGGTGCCATGTGGGTTAACACAGGTAGCCATGCGGGTTTGGGAAGGTGCCATGTGGGTTAACACAGGTAGCCATGCGGGTTAGGGCAGGTAGCCATGAGGGTTAACACAGGTAGCCATGCGGGTTTGGGAAGGTGCCATGTGGGTTAACACAGGTAGCCATGCGGGTTAGGGCAGGTAGCCATGAGGGTTAACACAGGTAGCCATGCGGGTTAGGGCAGGTAGCCATGAGGGTTAACACAGGTAGCCATGCGGGTTTGGGAAGGTGCCATGCGGGTTAACACAGGTAGCCATGCAGGTTTTGGCAGCCTTGCGGGTTAACACAGGTAGCCATGCCAATTAGCCTGATTGACCCCAGAACTTGACTCTTTTGTCTGTTTTTTTATGGGACTTAACCAATCAGACTGTTTTTTCCCATGGGCTCACAGAAACCACAGATCCGCTACAAGGGGCTGATGAAGAATTACCAGGATAAGGTGGCCAGCCTGGCGGGGCAGAAGAAGAAGACTGAGGTCCAGCTGGTGATCAACCTCTTCCAGTCTGTCCTAGACGGCTTCATCCGTGGGGAGATGAAAAGAGAGGAGGCGGAGCCCTCTAAGGTAAGCCCACTGACATAGGCCACTTCCACTGCTATGATGTAGGTCCTCCCACTGCCTTATCCATTAAGGAACACCTGCTAAGGTAGACCATTTAAATCATTGTATCTGCAAGTGATACATGTGTTAAACTGTAATTTTAGGTTATAGAATGTGCTGTGGTTTGTATTTGTAATGCAGGCAAATAAAAGTTACATTTTTCTCAAACTTTTCCTTTTGCCAATATCTTTTCAGCCTTCAAAAAAACAAAAGAAGAGGTGGTCAAAAGATAAGTGTGTAAGTACCGTGAATCACTTTCACCATGGCAACAGTGATTTCTGATTTGGTTCTTATTGCATTGTCAATTTTCTAGCTCAAATACAATACTGTGCAAAAGTCTTCAGCAGCCTAGATTCTTTATTGAAATGTTTGTCTTGGATGTCTATTTTTTGTTTTATGAATTACAGTATCAGTGGAAAAGATCAGATTTTAGGTGTCCAAGTATTAATTTTCCAAAAAATGAAATGCACGATTAAGTAAATATAATCAATGGTGCTAGTTACCTATGACATGATGAGATGATTGAAACAACCTGACTGAGGAGGGTCTTAGAGTTGAGCCTGCACAGAGACTCTATTAGAACTGACTGAGGAGGGTCTTAGAGTTGAGCCTGCACAGAGACTCTATTAGAACTGACTGAGGAGGGTCTTAGAGTTGAGCCTGCACAGAGACTGTATTAGAACTGACTGAGGAGGGTCTTAGAGTTGAGCCTGCACAGAGACTCTATTAGAACTGACTGAGGAGGGTCTTAGAGTTGAACCTGCACAGAGACTCTATTAGAACTGACTGAGGAGGGTCTTAGAGTTGAGCCTGGAGACTCTGACTGAGGAGGGTCTTAGAGCCTGCACAGAGACTCTATTAGAACTGACTGAGGAGGGTCTTAGAGTTGAGCCTGCACAGAGACTCTATTAGAACTGACTGAGGAGGGTCTTAGAGTTGAGCCTGCTGACTGAGAGACCTGCACAGAGACTCTATTAGAACTGACTGAGGAGGGTCTTAGAGTTGAGCCTGCACAGAGACTCTATTAGAACTGACTGAGGAGGGTCTTAGAGTTGAGCCTGCACAGAGACTCTATTAGAACTGACTGAGGAGGGTCTTAGAGTTGAACCTGCACAGAGACTCTATTAGAACTGACTGAGGAGGGTCTTAGAGTTGAGCCTGCACAGAGACTCTAGAACTGACTGAGGAGGGTCTTAGAGTTGAGCCTGACTCTATTAGAACTGACTGAGGAGGGTCTTAGAGTTGAGCCTGCACAGAGACTGTATTAGAACTGACTGAGGAGGGTCTTAGAGTTGAGCCTGCACAGAGACTCTATTAGAACTGACTGAGGAGGGTCTTAGAGTTGAACCTGCACAGAGACTCTATTAGAACTGACTGAGGAGGGTCTTAGAGTTGAACCTGCACAGAGACTGTATTAGAACTGACTGAGGAGGGTCTTAGAGTTGAGCCTGCACAGAGACTGTATTAGAACTGACTGAGGAGGGTCTTAGAGTTGAGCCTGCACAGAGACTGTATTAGAACTGACTGAGGAGGGTCTTAGAGTTGAGCCTGCACAGAGACTCTATTAGAACTGACTGAGGAGGGTCTTAGAGTTGAGCCTGCACAGAGACTGTATTAGAACTGACTGAGGAGGGTCTTAGAGTTGAGCCTGCACAGAGACTGTATTAGAACTGACTGAGGAGGGTCTTAGAGTTGAGCCTGCACAGAGACTCTATTAGAACTGACTGAGGAGGGTCTTAGAGTTGAACCTGCACAGAGACTGTATTAGAACTGACTGAGGAGGGTCTTAGAGTTGAGCCTGCACAGAGACTCTATTAGAACTGACTGAGGAGGGTCTTAGAGTTGAGCCTGCACAGAGACTCTATTAGAACTGACTGACTAAAGCAAACAGGTGTAGAAGGAATCAAACAGGGTTAGGATTAGGGTTAGAAGAACAAGGTGTGGCAGATCTGATAGTTTAGCCTTCAAATCATCACCATGGCGAGTGTAGCAACCAGATACAAGGTGCTCATCCTGCATCAGCAAGGAGTTTCCAGGTGTGCTGTCCAAGTTCATCTGAAGATGCAGAATGAAATGGGAGAGGTGAAGGGGCAGAAATGCACTGGTTGCCACAGAAACGGAGTGCAGCGGATACATCAGACTGATTCCCTTCAGAAGTCTAGCACTGCAATCAAAGTCTCCAGAGCAGAACTGTGTAAAATTGCTTTTTTAAATTTCATTTTAAAGTTTGATTACATCCCCTGGTTTCCATGGTTTCCACAGGAGAACATCCTTGACCACACCCTCAGCACATACCAAGTGAACATTATGCAGTCATGTGACCAGTGTGGGTCCTACATCTGGGGAATGGAGAAAGCCTTCATGTGCTGTTGTACGTATTTACCCATCAGCCCCTGCTTCCATCTGTCCCGTGTGCCTCTGTCCCTTCTGCCCTTTATATTCTTTCTGTTTTGCTGTGTTTGCAGCTTGCAAAATGGTGTGTCACAAGAAGTGCCTCTCAAAGATCTCGACAGACTGCTCCACCATCTGTGCCAAGAAAGTATGTTTGAAAAACAGAACAGTATTTTGTCTTGATTATATCTTCATTATATTTGCCATATAAAAATAATCTAAACAGGACTTATTGCTGTTGTAAGCAATAATGTTTGTTGTGCATGTTACAGTACGATGGGGACAGCAGTTCTCTGCAGTTTGGGGTTCGCGTATGTCTCCTGACCAGCAGCTCCAGCCCAGTTCCCACCATCATTGAGAAGATGCTAGGCCATGTGGAAATGAACGGGCTGTACGTTGAGGGTATCTACCGAAAGGCCGGGTCTGCGAGCCGTGCCAGGGAGCTGCACCAGCTGCTGGACAGCGGTGAGGTTCCATCAACACACACCAAGCTTACTGCACTGATTCAGACACTCTACGATTCACATACAGACTGACTCACCTCACTGATTCAGACACTCTACGATTCACATACAGACTGACTCACCTCACTGATTCAGACACTCTACGATTCACATACAGACTGACTCACCCCACTGATTCACCTACCACTCTGATTCTCACAACACTTTGATTCATACACCTCACTTAATCACACACCACTCTGATTGTCATGACAACCTATCCCTAGGAAACAGACTGATCTAAATGTTTTTTCATGCAACTGATGTTGAGTGTGTTTGATCAGAGTGAGTGTTTGTGCTTTGCAGACCTGCAGAGTGTGTGTTTGGAGGACTATCCCATTCACACCATCACCAGCCTGGTGAAGAAATGGCTGCGAGAGCTTCCTGAGCCCCTCATGACCTTCAGCCACTACAGCCAATTCCTGCGTGCAACAGGTGAGTCTGCACACCCTGCACAGGTGGGGAGGGACAGGTGAGTCTGCACACCCTGCACAGGTGTGGAGGGACAGGTGAGTCTGCACACCCTGCACAGGTGGGGAGGGACAGGTGAGTCTGCACACCCTGCACAGGTGGGGAGGGACAGGTGAGTCTGCACACCCTGCACAGGTGGGGAGGGACAGGTGAGTCTGCACACCTTGCACAGGTGTGGGAGGGAGAGAGTGGGGCAGAGGGAGAAGGAGGGAGAGAGAAGGAGGAAAGTCACCGATGACCTCTCTGTTTCCAGAGCTGCCTGAGAAGTCTGACCGGCTCCGTGCCATCTACAGATTGCTGGAGCAGCTCCCCCGCCCACTTCAACACCCTGGAGCGGCTCTTCTTCCACCTGGTCATGTAGGATAAGCTGCTCTCTGTTGACACTTCAGTGCAGAATCTGAAATATGAGATGAAAATACATGATGACACTGTGTGGGAATATCATTGCATATGCTTTCAGTTAACACGATTAGCCCTTCATTAACCTTGCTTGTATAGTTGTGTATTGTATTCATAACATGTTAATCTCCTTTATCACCACTTTTAGCTGTATTTTAACTTGACCAAAATATGTTTCTGAAATGTGCAGAAGCGTTTTGCAGTAGCTGGAGTGAGCTTGTGTGTCAGTTTTTCAGGTGTTGATTGGTCTGTGGTTGTGTTGCCCTGAGCAATGACCTACTTCTGCTCCATATCAGAGTGGCAAAGCAGGAGGTGCACAACCGCATGTCTCCCAGCTCGCTGGCCATCGTGTTCGCACCCTGCCTCCTGCGCTCTCCAGACAACTCCGATCCCTTTATGAGCATGGCAGATGTGGGCAAGACCACCATGTGAGTCCCGTTAGCTCCTGACCCTGACATTGCTTTCTATCTTCCAATCCAGCTGTTTGTTTGGTGCCATTTTGTCCCAGTTGCACATTGTTTGAGATGCATCTCTGAGTACAGCCACTGCAACCTACAAAACCCTGTGCTGTGCTGTTCACTGATAAAACCCTGTGCTGTGCTGTTCACTGATAAAACCCTGTGCTGTGCTGTTCACTGATAAAACCCTGTGCTGTGCTGTTCACTGTCCCTGTCTTACCTGAGATGCTCCTTTGCCAGGTGTGTGGAGATGGTGATAAATGAGCAGGTGAAGCACTACAATGAGAAGATGGAGGAGATCGAGCAGTTGGAGCTGGCTGAAGCGCTGGCTGTTAAACAACTACGACTGAGGAGGCAGAACACCGTATGTGATTACTGAGGAAGAGCCGCCATTTTTCATTCTGCGCTGTTTTGCTTTCACAGCCAATACCAATCAAACATCTCCTACAATTCCATTCACCTGTCTTACCGAATACGTGTCACTAATCTCAGCTCGTACCGCTCTACCACTCCCCCATCTCATCGCATGCCAGTAAACGCTCTCTGTACAACCATGAGCTCCCCAGAGACTTAGTGCCACACAAGGCTCCACACCCGTAGTGAAAGGAGAGCTTCATCTGTGCCCACAGCTGGGAATACCCTCTCCAGTTTGTTCCAGCACACAGGATAAAGGTGTCCGTTTGGTTCTGTCTCCAGGGTAACCCTAACCTAACCCTAACCCAGCACACAGGATAAAGGTGTCCATTTGGTTCTGTCTCCAGGGTAACCCTAACCCTAACCCAGCACACAGGATAAAGGTGTCCATTTGGTTCTGTCTCCAGGGTAACCTAACCCTAACCCAGCACACAGGATAAAGGTGTCCGTTTGGTTCTGTCTCCAGGGTAACCCTAACCCTAACCCAGCACACAGGATAAAGGTGTCCGTTTGGTTCTGTCTCCAGGGTAACACTAACCCTAACCCAGCACACAGGATAAAGGTGTCCGTTTGGTTCTGTCTCCAGGGTAACACTAACCCTAACCCAGCACACAGGATAAAGGTGTCCGTTTGGTTCTGTCTCCAGGGTAACCTAACCCCTAACCCAGCACACAGGATAAAGGTGTCCGTTTGGTTCTGTCTCCAGGGTAACCGTCCGTTTGGTTCTGTCTCCAGGGTAACACTAACCCTAACCCTAACCCAGCACACAGGATAAAGGTGTCCGTTTGGTTCTGTCTCAGGGTAACCCTAACCCTAACCCAGCACACAGGATAAAGGTGTCCGTTTGGTTCTGTCTCCAGGGTAACACTAACCCTAACCCTAACCCAGCACACAGGATAAAGGTGTCCGTTTGGTTCTGTCTCCAGGGTAACACTAACCCTAACCCTAACCCAGCACACAGGATAAAGGTGTCCGTTTGGTTCTGTCTCCAGGTTCTGGAGAAGACCCAGTCAGCCCCTGAGCTCAGGCCCCCAGACTCTGACACAGAAGAGAGAAACCTGGTGGAGAGGATCAAGTCCATCAAACAGGAGAAGTACAGTTTACTGACCTATGTTCAGTTTTTGGTCAGGGGTCAGCTGTAATGGGTTGTGATTTTGCTGTTGGTTAAGTCCTGTTTCTCAACTTTCCGTTGATTTGGTTTGCTGCTGTGAGTTTTGTTGCATTTGATTAAATTTGCTGGATAGCATTAAGTTGGGTTCAGCCTTTTGGGTGTTATGGATGGTTTGCATTTTGGACAGATTATTTTTAAAATATTTTTTCGATTTTTCTTTCTATTTTGAATGTAGTGTTTTTCCTGAATCTTTATTTGGGTTTAGTTGGCCAAGTTAGTTCCCCAGTGTTACATTTCTGGTTAGTTTGTGGTTTTTGGTTATGGTTGAGGTTTTTGGTCTGTATTTGGTTACATTGTGTTTGATTTGTGGTTATTGTTTGAGGCTGGATTGTGGTCAGAGTTGGGTTGACTTAGGGTTGTCAGTTTGAGGGTGGTGTTTGATGGTGTGTGCCCACGGTGCAGGGAGGAGCTGGCCTGCCGCCTGCCAGAGCTGGAGCAGCCTGGTTCTGACCAAGACAACCTGGACTCAGAGACATCCATGAGCTGCGAGAGTCTGATGGACATGCGCTTTGGTAACCCTGGCGCTGAAGGTAGGTTAACCTGCACCCCAAAACCCCCAACCCCCCCCCCCCGCTAATGTCTCATGTGAAAATGCCTTTTTCTGTGATCAGATGGTCCTGAGACATCGAGCACTCCACCACACCAGACACCGCCAGACAGCCAGGAGCCACTGGGTGGACGCAAAGATGTGGTCCAATCAGTGGGCATCACTCCTGCTGAAGAACCCTCCCCCAACAATAGTGACCCCGCCCACAAGGTCAGCAGAACCTTGTCTGACTCTACCATTCCATACATAGACGAGGAACCCTGACCCCAGAATGAACGCCTGCCAGTCATTGGCTCATCATACTGAAAAGTACCACAATAATAATAATGACAGTAATGACACCCTAAACTGTTACAAATGGAATATTTTGTCAGTGTGCACTTTCAGAACTGTTATTGTATGTACCCATAATGCCACAGTGGTGTGATTGGCCGTGGCATGTGTCCTGAAAGCTGCGTCTCTGTGGTCCGAGGCGCTGCTGTGCTTGCAGAAGTGACTGTCCAGCCTGCCTCACGCTGCCCAGCCCCTCTCACATGGGCCTGCGCCACGGATCCTCTGCCTTTTTCTCATTGTGTATGAATATATAGTTCGTTTTTACTCTTGTAATCATGAGTATCCCATCTATGAGAATGTTTTTGTAGTTTTTTCGTGCCTCTTGATTTTTGTACACAGCACAGAAAGTGACCTTTCCAAAATTTTTTATTCTTATGGGGCGTCACACTAACCCAAAACATCCTCCACTCCAGCACAAGACAAGCATCTTAGGTGCCAGTCTTTCACAATGAATTAAACCCATACCTGCTGAATCCAGCATCCAGGACTAATCCCCAGCATCCAGGACTAATCCCCAGCATCCAGGATGTACCCCCCAGCATCCAGGACTAATCCCCAGCATCCAGGACTAATCCCCAGCATCCAGGATGTACCCCCCAGCATCCAGGACTAATCCCCAGCATCCAGGATGTACCCCCCAGCATCCAGGACTAATCCCCAGCATCCAGGATGTACCCCCCAGCATCCAGGACTAATCCCCAGCATCCAGGATGTAATCCCCCAGCATCCAGGACTAATCCCCAGCATCCAGGACTAATCCCCAACATCCAGGACTAATCCCCAGCATCCAGGATGTACCCCCAGCATCCAGGACTAATCCCCAGCATCCAGGATGTACTAATCCCCAGCATCCAGGATGTCCAGGACCCCCAGCATCCAGGACTAATCCCCAGCATCCAGGATGTAATCCCCCAGCATCCAGGACTAATCCCCAGCATCCAGGATGTACCCCCCAGCATCCAGGACTAATCCCCAGCATCCAGGATGTACCCCCCAGCATCCAGGACTAATCCCCAGCATCCAGGATTTACCCCACAGGACGTGATTATGTTTTATCCGGGGCAATATTCTTCATTCTCCCACCATTTTCTTTTTACATTACTTTTATTTGACATCATTGACAACATCTCACTTAGGGATCAGAATGGGAAATATTAGGTTTTGGATACCTAGATGCATGTGTACTTTCATTCACAGTAAAAATACAGCACCTTTCTCCATTTACAGATGCATATTTCTGTTCTAATGTTCACTGTTTGCCAACAGCCATGATGCCCTATCCACAGTATTGAATTTTCAGCTGTGTTTGTGAACTTTAAAACAAAACATGAATTTAATTTTATCTCTGAATAAAAAAACAGTATGTACAATGCATTAATAAACCTATATATAGAGCTATAGACCCATATGGCTAATAAATGTGTGAAGTGGTATGTGTGGCAGCAGGGTGTTTCTCTGGCCTGACTGCAGCTGAGTGTGATGGCTTCCTCTATGGCAGGTCCAGTCTGTGGGGTGGGGTGGGTGGGTTGTGGGTGAGGTCAGTGGGGTGGGGTGGGTGGGGTCTGTGGGGTGGGTGGGGTCTGTAAGGTCCTTGCTCTGTCCGTGCATTATGGCCTCATCCTGAGGTGTGTGTGAAGGAGGGGAGCAGGTTTAACCTTTTTTCTCTAAACTTCCTCCAGCAATTTAGCTGAAGGTGCTGAGCCGTTTATTTATCATTATCATTAATTACACTAATGAACAATGAGACCAGTGCAATGAGGAAGTGAGGTTTCACTGAACAAAAAACGAGAGGACACAATGATTTTCACCAAACTGAGAAAAGCATTTTTGATTGGTTGAAATCAGTCAAGTATATATTTCAAATAGAAGTCCCATTAAAGCTACATTCAAGATGAAGAAGCAAAGCCATGTCACTATGGACATTGAAACATCCTTCCAGTGAATGCATGTACTGAGTTTAACGATTGGGTTTGGGGTTTTCTTGTGTATCCTCCCCAAAATTTCCTGACTTTGTGCATATAGAATCATATATTTGGATTAAGAAATGGTTGCAATGAAAACCAAAATGATTCTGATTTTTTATAGAACAAAAAAAAAAATCATTTTCATGTATTTGGGAGTGAAGTGCTATTGTAAGAGTATGGAGATTGGTTAATAATGCTATGTTTTGTTCTGTTTATGTTTGCACACTTTGCTTGCCTCTTGCTTTGTAAGTTTAACAGAGCACTGAAACAGATGCCACACTAACACGCCAGGGGGCGGTACAGCATTCCCACCACAAGTGCCTAAGGCTATAATTGGCCATTTTTCGACAGAAGTACTAATAATACAATTTAAAGTAACTTTGACATAATCATGAGAACTTTATTAACCGACTTAATATTTTGTTCAAACTGTCAGTCTGCTAATTTATGTGGGCAGCCAGCTGGTGTGGAAACATTACAATTACGTTTTTGCTCAGAAGGAAACAACATAAAAGATCATTTGTTCCTCACCACTTATACTATGCAGCTGTATTCTGTCATCTGCGGTTTTTTTGTCCCATTTGACGTAGTGTTAAAGAACAGGGTGACTAAAATAATACTATATTAACACTGAAAGTAAATCCTTAATGTACTCTCATTCTTGTTGTAATGCCAGTAAATATTTGATACACAACTGGTGTTCGCACAGCGCCCAACCCCAACACACACATTCAAATGTGTGCATAAATACATACACATGCATACACTGTATTTTTCTATTTGCAAATCCATTTAATAAAAAGGTTTCACAAAGTATTTGTTATTTTCTCACATGGGCTTGGGAACTGGCGGGGGTGGAGGGGGACATCTCCCCCCCCCCCAATATTTTATATATTCACAGTGTACCATACATTCTGTATTTCGGTCGTTATGTAGCTTCTCCAAAGAACCACAGAACCATGCATGTTCTGAGAGGGGCGATGGGCAGACTAAAGAAAACACAAACACCACCGGACAAAAACTGCCTTTCCGCCACTTCCGCTCTTTCCCTTCAATTTGTTTATAAACTTCCGGTGCTTCTTCAAACATGGCACCCTCTCGGTTGGAGGTGAATTTTACTAGACTGTTATCCCGTTGTGAATCCATTGCTTTGCAGAAACGAGGAGAAACTGAGTGGAGACTAGAGAAGGTGAGACAAGAGGATTTTTTTTTCATAATGCAACCGACCGTCTGACCTGTTCAATGGTCACTGACTGCTGTATACCGTTACTTCGGTAGCGATAGATAACGTTTGGTGTAGCTGTCTGAACAAATGTTATCATCTAGTTTGCTTAATTTGAAATACTTGTCTATATATTTTACTTTCTATTTCGGAGGTAATGACGTAAGCACAATGTGTTCGCTAGTTGAGGTTTTGTGAAATTAATGTCTAAAATACTAACGCGCTTCTGATCCGTGTTCGAACGTAGTTGACGTTGATCTGTCCGGACCCATTTGCTGGTTCTGAATCGCTAGTACCGGTAATTAACCATATAAACGAACAACAGTTAAATTGGGATGCTCCTCAAAGTAGTTTCTGATAATCTGTTCTGTTAGACAATAATATAATAATACATTAACTAAATTACGTCAGATGAATGACTGTACTACTTCAGGATAATCTGAAGAATGCTGGATTATATCTACCTATGCATGTTTCATTCTCTGTTGCAGTATGTGGCTGCACTTGAAGACATGTTGGTAGGTTTGAAGAAAAGTTCAAGGTATTTTTTCGTTCCTTCCTTCATTGAATTTAAACTGCATTCTTCATCTGATCAGTTTCTATCCCAGCATTTTTTTCCGGGATGTGTAGAGTTTGTCATTGGATTGTGTACATGATGTGGAGTGTGTCTCTGTAAATTCATTTTTTTACTCATTTTTTTTTCTTAATTCTTAAGGGAAGAACAGTGTAAAGGGGCCAACAAGAATGGGAAGGTACACCCAAAAATAGCTCACAGACAAAAAACAAAAAACAATGGGTGTTACTGGTTGAAGGATTAACGAGGTTCATAGGATTAGCAATGGAAGGATTATCTTGGTCACAAGAGAACAAATGGAGGAAAAGTACAGCTGCACAAAAAGGCTTCTAATGAATCAGCAGATGGGTTTATATAAAAAGAATGTATTAAGACTAAATCCAAACCCAACTCAATGTGAATTTTCTTATAGTTAATTTGTCAAATGGTTTACTTTCCACTTTGGCCTTATGGTGGATAGGCAGACCTGAAGAGAGTGAGCGATGATTCTCTGAGGGTTTTGTGGGAGGTGGGATGTGTGTGCCCGTGGTAGGAGCCTGACTGTGCTGTCTGTGTGTAGTAAGCCAGCTGCAGAGGTGCTGAAGGACTACAGTCGCAAAGTGGATTTTCTGAAGGGACTGCTGGAAGTTGAAAAACTGGTTCGGTTTTTATCATATTATATCGTGTCATTTTACTTTTCATGAAGAACATTATTGAATGATTACATTTCTTTTTCTTTGTAAAAATGGAGAGTACTACATTCCTATATAAAATGCCCTTGACTTCTAGCCATCACCAGGTGAGAAAGCCCCATCCAATCAGCTCCTGGACCCTGGTCAAGTGCCCGGTGCAGCCAATGAGAAGATGTCAGGCTCCAGATCCATCCACTCAAAGAAGGGGCGTGTTGTTGGGGAGATGAAGATTGAGTTTATGGGAGCTGTAAGAGGCCATGTCCCCCCTCATTGTTTCTGTGTTCTGTGCTGACTGTTGGGGCTGCAGTGCCCAGAGTTGAAGGTGGTAGTGACAATTCACTCTGGTACTGTCTTGGTCCTGTGAACACATTGTAATTCCACCTCTAGCTTGTCTTATGCAGAACATTACTCCTGTCCAGTGAATATGTTCATGTCAGCATGCTTTTCTGATTATTCAATGATATTTACTTTCATTACACAGCAACACTATCATATATTCAATGTATTGAATTAAAAAGTATCATTTGGTAATAAATGTACTGCCCACTGAGTAGATTTTAGCTTCTGTTGCATTGGAGCAACTGTTGGTGAACCTGATGTAACAATGAAACCAGCTGTTTCATTTTATCTTAATCACATATATTCCTGTTTTACAGCAGGAGTCCTCAAAAACAGGTAAATATACATTTACGAATGAGTTGTATGCAATATTGATGTGAAGTGCATGTTGGTCATTGTTCTTATACACAGCTATATTTAGTATTCAGGACATGTTGGGTATTATGATTGTAATACAGCTGTAGGGTCATGCATGCATGTTTTACTGTGTGTAGGTAATTGTACAAAGTAACTTGTAAAGAGTCATTTTCTCCTCTGGCCCTGTAATGGTGAAATGACTTCCTGCTATAATGAAGACAGCAGGAGCTCTGCCCATCTTCTGCTACAAACAGAAAACACATCTGTTTCTCATCTACTTCTCATTCCATGCTCAAACTATCTGTGCTTCCTCTTGCACGTATTGTAGCACTATATGATGTGCTGCAGGTTGATTTAATAACTATAGTGGCTGGCTGTGGCACTGACGACTTGGTGTCATCTGTGGTTGGTGTGCTTACCTATGGTGTGTGTGTATGTGCGTGCGTGCGTGTATGTATGTGTGTATGAGAGTTTCTGTGGGGTACTGCACCCTGAATGTGATCTGTGTGTTTTTGCAGGCTCCACAGTCACAGACATGCGACACCGAAGGTGAGCTGTGATTTACTCAGGGGATCTGAGTGTTCAGACAGGGTGCCCCCCCCCCCACATGCATTCTAACCTGCGCAGTCTGGATGATGTCTGGGCATAGTGTTGAGGCTGGGCTGAGCGTGCTGTGTGTTCGGCAGGGCCTTGCGGTTGTGGTAAGGTGTGTTGGTATGTGTGTGTTCGGCAGGGCCTTGCGCTTGTGGTAAGGTGTGTTGGTATGTGTGTGTTCGGCAGGGCCTTGTGCTTGTGGTAAGGTGTGTTGGTATGTGTGTGTTCGGCAGGGCCTTGCGGTTGTGGTAAGGTGTGTTGGTATGTGTGTGTTCGGCAGGGTGTTGCGCTTGTGGTAAGGTGTGTTGGTATGTGTGTGTTCGGCAGGGCCTTGCGCTTGTGGTAAGGTGTGTTGGTATGTGTGTGTTCGGCAGGGCCTTGTGCTTGTGGTAAGGTGTGTTGGTATGTGTGTGTTCGGCAGGGCCTTGCGCTTGTGGTAAGGTGTGTTGGTATGTGTGTGTTCGGCAGGGCCTTGTGGTTGTGGTAAGGTGTGTTGGTATGTGTGTGTTCGGCAGGGCCTTGTGCTTGTGGTAAGGTGTGTTGGTATGTGTGTGTTCGGCAGGGCCTTGCGGTTGTGGTAAGGTGTGTTGGTGTGTGTGTTTGGCAGGGCCTTGTGCTTGTGGTAAGGTGTGTTGGTATGTGTGTGTTTGGCAGGGCCTTGTGCTTGTGGTAAGGTGTGTTGGTATGTGTGTGTTCGGCAGGGCCTTGTGCTTGTGGTAAGGTGTGTTGGTATGTGTGTGTTTCGGCAGGGCCTTGTGCTTGTGGTAAGGTGTGTTGGTATGTGTGTGTTCGGCAGGGCCTTGCGGTTGTGGTAAGGTGTGTTGGTATGTGTGTGTTCGGCAGGGCCTTGCGGTTGTGGTAAGGTGTGTTGGTATGTGTGTGTTCGGCAGGGCCTTGCGCTTGTGGTAAGGTGTGTTGGTATGTGTGTGTTCGGCAGGGCCTTGTGCTTGTGGTAAGGTGTGTTGGTATGTGTGTGTTCGGCAGGGCCTTGTGCTTGTGGTAAGGTGTGTTGGTATGTGTGTGTTCGGCAGGGCCTTGCGGTTGTGGTAAGGTGTGTTGGTATGTGTGTGTTCGGCAGGGCCTTGCGGTTGTGGTAAGGTGTGTTGGTATGTGTGTGTTCGGCAGGGCCTTGCGGTTGTGGTAAGGTGTGTTGGTATGTGTGTGTTCGGCAGGGCCTTGCGGTTGTGGTAAGGTGTGTTGGTATGTGTGTGTTCGGCAGGGCCTTGCGGTTGCAGGAGAGGCGCTCCGTGGTGGAGCTTGATGCCGTGATGCAGCAGCAGCGCCTCCTGCAGGAGAAGCTGGCAGAGGACGTGCTGCACCTGGCCCGCAACCTGAAGAATAACTCACTGGCATCCCAGGGCCTCCTGAGGCACCACAGCCAGGTGAGCTGAGCAGTGGCTGGGGCCCAAGTAGGGTGTGGCAGTCTGGAGCTCCAGAACCTGCACCTTCAGCCTGCTTCACATGCAAGCACATTTTCTGTGACAATCAATGCTTTCACATCAGGTGTGCTTGTCTAGAATTCTAAAAATAATGCAACCTGCATGCTGATGTGTTCATCTAAGGTGGTTTTAATTAAAGCAGGAAAACTCCCCCAAAAATCCCTCCCTCATCTAACCCTATGTTACCTGAGGGGACCTGTAGGGGGAGCCAGAGGAACATAATTCGTAATTGTGACTGGCTTGTCAAGGATTAATGTATGCAGAATGGGGGCACATCCTCTGTTGACTTTGAAGGAGAGAAAATTCCAGAGTAGTTTTTTGCTAAGATTTGTTCGGTGATAAAGGAGCTGTGTTTGTGAGACAAGGTCTGAAAAGTGTTGTGGTTTCACCATTAAACCGCATCAACATTAAACCAAAATGAAACCATTTTACTAAACCACAGGACCAGCACATTGTGTTTTATTAAACCACATCAACATTAGACCAAAATGAAACCATTTTACTGAACCACAGGCCCAGTGTTAACAGGCTGTGGGAGTGGAGGCTCTTTCGAATGAATGGAGAATATTTCAGCAATGGTTAAACTAGGAAGTTAAATAAAAATGTTCAGTGCATGCAAGTTAAAGAAAGTAAGAAGATGATTCCAGTGGCAGGTTGTTGTGTTTCTTTGCTGCGTATCTGTGGTCAGGGCTCTTGTTCTGTGGTGTTGCAGGTTCTCTCGCCCACACTGGAGGAGGCTGATGGGAGGCCGGAGTATCTGGGGGCGGTGTCACAGTCAGAGCAGCTGAAGGAGCACGCCCGGAAATCAGTCACCTGCTTCCCATGCCTACTGCTCGTCCTGGTCTGCTTCATCTTCATCAGCACCATCCTCTTCATCAGACTCTTCCCCAAACTCAGATGATGACCCCACCCCTTGCTCCTGCATCGCAGCCAATCAGCATGTGGCTGTTTCAGCGCTGGTGTGAGTGTGTGGAAATAGGAGGCTAGGGGTGTGGCTTTGATCTGAATGAAGAAGGAAGTAAGTGCGTTAATGAGTATGAGTATGAGCAGCCTGAATGGGGAAATACTCACATACTCACAATGATCACACAGCCACAGCCTCTGCTACCTCACTCAACCAGGCCCATGAGGCCCAGAGCCACACCCAGGCCACCAGTCGCAGCACATGCCCTTTGGAGAAACATTTACTAAACTGCCCCACCTACCAGGGGGGGGCCCAAGGGGTGGGGCTCCGCACACACCTCAGTGATTGGACAGATGAAATCTCAACCTTACCTGCTGCTGTGCAGTGCTGGTATTGGTTGGTTTGTAATCTTGCCAAAATCAAAACCATTTCCTTTGTATGGACCCATTATTTGGGTTCATATTCGTGTTTGGTGTTCACACTGCCCTTCCTTGCACTGTTAATATCCAGTCTACTGTGAGTATCTCACCCAGGGAAGTTCCATGCCGTGTGCTCATAGGTCATAGGTCATGCCCATGTCCTGGCATACACGTAGCCTTGTTTCATGTTTACACTGGCTTGACTTGCACTATTCTAACCCATTTTCTCAGTGAGTATTTCACTTGGGGATGGTCTGTATTATGGACTGTAAGGTCATGGTTGTTACCCTGGTGATCATAATGTTTGATTGACACTGTGAATTATGACTCTAGTCTGTATGGAGTAGGAGGAACAGGCCTGAGTGTATTACTTGTTTTGAAACCGTTTCCGTACCCAGCCTACAGCGTTCACCCTCTGTGAATGTAAGAAGTATTACGAACAGAGTTTATGGATCTCCTTCATCTGAACTTTAGTATTCTGTGATACAGAAAAACTATTTTATTAAATTATTCATAAAACCACAGTGTTGTGGGTTTTTTTTTTTACCTTAGATGTACAGGTGTTTGTGGTGGTGCACCAGTTTCAGTCTGACTGATTGCAGTAAAGGGTTAAGGGTGTCAGAATAAATCTGTCGTCTGGTTTGTGTGACCCTTGAAGCCAAGTGTGTACAAACTCATACACAAGCACACACACACATACTCGCCATACTGTACACACACACACACATACTCACCATAGTGTACACACACACACACAGCACACAGTGTGTGTGAATCCATAGGTCTGATCCAAAGGAATTGTACTGAAAAGGAAATTTTGCAAGTCTAACGAATGTTTGCAGATAATAGCATTGTTTGTTTTTAGATTTTCATGAAGTAAAAGAGTCACTTTGGCCGACAGGATCCTTAATCATACTTGAGTGGTCCTTCGAGACAGAGCAAGGGCATGACAATAATACACAGCTCCGCACAAGCAGCCTCCCACATGGTCTCAGCAGAGCCAGATATGTCAGGGCGGCTGCACCTAGCTCCCATGGTCAAATTAATGTCATCGAAGTATAATCCCACACAGCTTTTGCCATTAAATATTCAGACAGTCAACTTATCTGCGTTCCAGGGTGCCCGTGTCAAGCATATCATCTGCAAAGGAAAAGGAACGTGTATAGTCAAACTTTAAAACAAGATCACAAACCACAATCCCATCAAAACAATAAAAGTGTTATTTTTTTATTCTGTCCTGATTCAAATAACAGGCAGTGATTTGTACCTTTGTGTGAAGGGCCCTTTCATGGCTGTGTGCACAGCAGAACAAGTTTGCACAAAATGAGTGAAAGTATTTGTGGATTAAAGACACAAATACTGCTTTTAACCTGAAGTGAGAATCCTGCAGTGTGTACTTCCCTCTGAGTTTGGTAGACTGCGCAGTGAAAGAAGACCAGGACATGATTACAATTATTATTAGTATTGAAATATTATTAGTATTGAAATTCTTGTTCCTTAACATCTAGTGTTGGTTTGAAGAGTCGTTGTGTGTGTCAGTGTGTGTGATAGTGCGGGTGATGTGTGTGTCAGTGTGTGTGATAGTGCGGGTGATGTGTGTGTCAGTGTGTGTGATAGTGCGGGTGATGTGTGTGTCAGTGTGGGTGATAGTGCGGGTGATGTGTGTGTCAGTGTGTGTGATAGTGCGGGTGATGTGTGTCAGTGTGGGTGATAGTGCGGGTGATGTGTGTGTCAGTGTGTGTGATAGTGCGGGTGATGTGTGTGTCAGTGTGTGTGATAGTGCGGGTGATGTGTGTGTCAGTGTGGGTGATAGTGCGGGTGATGTGTGTGTCAGTGTGTGTGATAGTGCGGGTGATGTGTGTGTCAGTGTGGGTGATAGTGCGGGTGATGTGTGTGTCAGTGTGTGATAGTGCGGGTGATGTGTGTCAGTGTGTGTGATAGTGCGGGTGATGTGTGTCAGTGTGGGTGATAGTGCGGGTGATGTGTGTGTCAGTGTGTGTGATAGTGCGGGTGATGTGTGTGTCAGTGTGTGTGATAGTGCGGGTGATGTGTGTGTCAGTGTGTGTGATAGTGCGGGTGATGTGTGTGTCAGTGTGGGTGATATGTGGGGGAGGGGTTCTAGGGGAACACTGACAGGTCAGCAGTGCGCTGCAGATCCTCTCCCTAAACCCTAGAACCTGCATGGCTGCATCATACGGCTTTCCCCTGAACCCCCGGCAGCACCACGTCCAGCACAGCAAACCGGGGGGAGCATAAATGTCTCCAGTCAGACACAAGGAAGTCTTCCAGAAAGATGCAACTTTAGAGATCATGTGATCTGAAGCTTTGTTTGCAGCTGGCATCAGTAGCTGGCTCTATTCCAGTCTCTGCAAGTGAGCCCCACAACCCACAGTGCACTCTGGCACTCAGACTCGGAAATGTTCAGACCCAGACCCCGATTCACCTGGGCCTGAATCTACTAACACTCACCTGGCTCAGAATGGTGTGTACTGTGACTGCTTCAGGTGAAGTGTAGAATTATTGGGGTAGTCGTGTTTAACAGTGTCAGTGAGACACAGTAATACAGTGTAGGGTAACTGGTGGTAATCTGAAGGAACGCAAAGCACCATTAGAGCAGACCATAATCAGCACATACGTGGTGTCATAATCATAATCATACACAGATTATCTGTCAATCTCTGCTGAAGTCTGGCAGCCTGCCGCCCTGGGAACATCCTGGCCTCCTTTATGCACCGTGTGACTGGCTGGTCTCCGAGCCCCCCGTCTGGGTGAAGGGAGGCTGGTTTTTGGGATTAGAGCTTGAGTGCTTTGGTGCTGTGAGCGTTTTAGTGTGTCAGCGCCAGCGCACTGGGCCGTTTTCCATCATCAGAAACTAATTGATCAGAAGGATGGCATGACGCTGGGATGTTCTCACAGAGGGTTTAGCAGAGCCGTGCTCCAGCTCTGAGTCGGATGTCCTGGGAAGATGAGTGTGTTCTGGGTTTGCCCACCATCGGGTTTGCCTGCCACAGCACAGCACAGCGCAGACAGCCTGGCGTTTTGGGCCCTGAGTGAGGCTGAGTGTGCGCATTCTCCACCTGGTGTGGCAGTTTTAGCATTTTTTAAAACTTGAAGCCTTTTTTGTGAGGAAAAAACATTTAAAACCCAAGTATTTCCAAGCTGAATCTGAGCAAAAGCCCCCGGTTTGCTGTGCTGGACGTGGTGCTGCCGGGGGTTCAGGGGAAAGCTGTATGATGCAGCCATGCAGGTTCTAGGGTTTAGGGAGAGGATCTGCAGCGCACTGCTGACCTGTCAGTGTTCCCCTAGAACCCCTCCCCCACATTCACTTCCATCGGACCTGATTTTTACGGGAGTGTGTATGTGCGGATGCATATAAGTGTGTGTATAATGTTTCTGTTGTGTATACATATGTGTTCTGTGTGTTAAAATACACCATATGTATGTATGTATGTGTGTGTGTGTTTTGTGGGAGCCAGTGAACCTTCCTGGTCTTTTTTCTTTAATTACATCATTATTATTATGGTAATTAATAATTTGATGTTACCCCATTTGACTGGGCATCTGTGTGCCTGTGAGGCTGTGTGTTCCTGCAGACAGACCTGCCCTTTCCTTGCCAGAGGGAGTGAGGCAGCGCCGTGCTGGCCTCTATAAGCCATGTGAGAGTGAGGCAGTGCAGTGCTGGCCTCTATAAGCCATGTGAGAGTGAGGCAGCGCAGTGCTGGCCTCTATAAGCCATGTGAGAGTGAGGCAGCGCAGTGCTGGCCTCTATAAGCCATGTGAGAGTGAGGCAGTGCAGTGCTGGCCTCTAGTGAGGCAGTGCAGTGCTGGCCTCTATAAGCCATGTGAGAGTGAGGCAGTGCAGTGCTGGCCTCTATAAGCCATGTGAGAGTGAGGCACAAAGTGCTGGCCTCTATAAGCCATGTGAGAGTGAGGCACAAAGTGCTGGCCTCTATAAGCCATGTGAGAGTGAGGCAGCGCAGTGCTGGCCTCTATAAGCCATGTGAGAGCGAGGCAGTGCAGTGCTGGCCTCTATAAGCCATGTGAGAGTGAGGCAGTGCAGTGCTGGCCTCTATAAGCCATGTGAGAGTGAGGCAGTGCAGTGCTGGCCTCTATAAGCCATGTGAGAGCGAGGCAGTGCTGGCCTCTATAAGCCATGTGAGGAGGCAGGCAGTGCTGGCCTCTATAAGCCATGTGAGAGCGAGGCAGCGCAGTGCTGGCCTCCATATAAGCCATGTGAGAGTGAGGCAGTGCAGTGCTGGCCTCTATAAGCAGTGCTGGCCTCATGTGAGAGGCAGGCAGTGCCCTCTATAAGCCATGTGAGAGTGAGGCAGCGCAGTGCTGGCCTCTATAAGCCATGTGAGAGCGAGGCAGTGCAGTGCTGGCCTCTATAAGCCATGTGAGAGCGAGGCAGTGCAGTGCTGGCCTCTATAAGCCATGTGAGAGCGAGGCAGTGCAGTGCTGGCCTCTATAAGCCATGTGAGAGCGAGGCAGTGCAGTGCTGGCCTCTATAAGCCATGTGAGAGTGAGGCAGCGCAGTGCTGGCCTCTATAAGCCATGTGAAGCCATGTGCTGGCCTCTATAAGCCATGTGAGAGTGAGGCAGCGCAGTGCTGGCCTCTAGCCATGAGGCAGGCAGTGCAGTGCTGGCCTCTATAAGCCATGTGAGAGCGAGGCAGTGCAGTGCTGGCCTCTATAAGCCATGTGAGAGCGAGGCAGTGCAGTGCTGGCCTCTATAAGCCATGTGAGAGTGAGGCAGCAGTGCTGGCCTCTATAAGCCATGTGAGAGCGAGGCAGTGCAGTGCTGGCCTCTATAAGCCATGTGAGAGCAAGGCAGTGCAGTGCTGGCCTCTATAAGCCATGTGAGAGCGAGGCAGTGCAGTGCTGGCCTCTATAAGCCATGTGAGAGTGAGGCAGTGCAGTGCTGGCCTCTATAAGCCATGTGAGAGTGAGGCAGTGCAGTGCTGGCCTCTATAAGCCATGTGAGAGCGAGGCAGTGCAGTGCTGGCCTCTATAAGCCATGTGAGAGCGAGGCAGTGCAGTGCTGGCCTCTATAAGCCATGTGAGGCAGCCATGAGGCAGTGCAGTGCTGGCCTCTATAAGCCATGTGAGAGCGAGGCAGTGCAGTGCTGGCCTCTATAAGCCATACACAGTTCAGTTAAAATGGCCTTTCGTCTTTTAATGGCAAAAAAATACTGTTCTAATTTGGAATGAAAAGAATACATTCCAAAGGACATGCTCTCTTGTCTCCAGTAAATTAGGAGAAATGTCAAGAAGCCTGTGTTGTAATTTGAAGTCTGATGTGATGGAATATCTGATGTCCTGACAGAGACTGTGTGTGTGCCTGAGTCCCAGCCATGGGCTTACTGCAGCATGGAGGCACACGCGTGCCATGGGCTTACTGCAGCATGGAGGCACACGCGTGCCATGGGCTTACTGCAGCATGGAGGCACACGCGTGCCATGGGCTTACTGCAGCATGGAGGCACACGCGTGCCATGGGCTTACTGCAGCATGGAGGCACACGCGTGCCATGGGCTTACTGCAGCATGGAGGCACACGCGTTGGGCTTACTGCAGCATGGAGGCACACGCGTGCCATGGGCTTACTGCCGCATGGAGGCACACGCGTGCCATGGGCTTACTGCAGCATGGAGGCACACGCGTGCCATGGGCTTACTGCCGCATGGAGGCACACGCGTGCCATGGGCTTACTGCAGCATGGAGGCACACGCGTGCCATGGACTTACTGCAGCATGGAGGCACACGCGTGCCATGGGCTTACTGCAGCATGGAGGCACACGCGTGCCATGGGCTTACTGCAGCATGGAGGCACACGCGTGCCATGGGCTTACTGCCGCATGGAGGCACACGCGTGCCATGGGCTTACTGCAGCATGGAGGCACACGCATGCCATGGGCTTACTGCCGCATGGAGGCACACGCATGCCAGGCACCCCTGCGGAGCCCTGCTTTTGGTGGCCCCCCAAAGGGAATCCGGCCCCCTCCCCCCACCTCCATGTCTGGAGAAAAGAGGGATGCTCCCCTCTCTCCCAAAGAGTGGGGCAGCCAGGAGGTGCTGGCTCAGACTGTGTCACCCCCAGCAGTAGTGTTGCTCACACACACAGGAGGTGCTGGCTCAGTCTGTGTCACCCCCAGCAGTAGTGCTGCTTACACACACAGGAGGTGCTGGCTCAGTCTGTGTCACCCCCAGCAGTAGTGTTGCTCAGGAGGTGCTGGCTCAGTCTGTGTCACCCCCAGCAGTGTTGCTCACACACACAGGAGGTGCTGGCTCAGTCTGTGTCACCCCCAGCAGTAGTGTTGCTCACACACACAGGAGGTGCTGGCTCAGTCTGTGTCACCCCCAGCAGTAGTGTTGCTCACACACACAGGAGGTGCTGGCTCAGTCTGTGTCACCCCCAGCAGTAGTGTTGCTCACACACACAGGAGGTGCTGGCTCAGTCTGTGTCACCCCCAGCAGTAGTGTTGCTCACACACACAGGCTGCTGTGTCACCCCCAGTGTTTGCTGGAGGTGCTTGGATTTGGTCTCCTCTGCTGGGTGGAGTGGTGTCACCCAGACAGTCTGCTTGCGCTTCCCAACTGACTTGATTCCCTTTCTGGGATTCTCCACAACACATACTTACATTTGTACTTAAAAAGCATGGGTCTGGAGCCAACTAGCCCCCTCTAACCAATAAATCAGACCACTGTTCTTCCAGAGGTTGATGTCAGGGATTTTTTTTGGAGGGACTGGGGCTTTGAGGCCAGTGACAGAGTGATGTCATGGACTGGTAGAGGCTGCAGATTGCATTCACTGTGTAACTGTGGAGAGGAGGGTGTGTTTGAGTATGTAAATAAGTTTTGGTGTAGTTATATGTACATATATGTATATGTGCTGGTATATAACCTGAGCAGTCAGTAGGATAATCGCTGAGCCATAGGGGTGAATGTGTTTTGTGGGATAAGTCCGTTGTTTGTGGGCACACCCCTCAGCCTGGTTGGTCTGTCTCCAAACACACCGGTCTGAAGGGCAGCTCCGCCCCCAGCCCCTCATGAGTCATCCCAGTTCTCTAGCAGCAGAGGGATTTAAACAAGAAATTGTTGTCTACATAGTGCTCAGATTTTATCCATACTTCCATGGGTATTTTTTTTTGTCATTTCATAGACTGTGATGAGGGAGATATACGTGAACAAATGTCTTGAACTTTCCAGCTCTGAAAAGCAGAAGGACTCTGCATTTTGATTAATGTTACACCTCTTACAGACCAATTTCTCTCACATTATTTATTCACTCTGAAATGACATTAATAACCAACATTTAACAACCCATTGGGACCAGCAGCCCTACCCCCACCCTGCACCCTCCGACTGTCACCCCGCTGAAGCTAAGCAGCTATACCACCCTGTACCCTTCTACTGTCACACTGCTGAAGCTAAGCAGCTACACCACCCTGTACCCTTCTACTGTCACACTGCTGAAGCTAAGCAGCCACACCACCCTGTACCCTTCTACTGTCACAGTGCTGAAGCTAAGCAGCTACACCACCCTGTACCCTTCTACTGTCACACTGCTGAAGCTAAGCAGCCACACCACCCTGTACCCTTCTACTGTCACAGTGCTGAAGCTAAGCAGCTACACCACCCTGTACCCTTCTACTGTCACACTGCTGAAGCTAAGCAGCTACACCACCCTGTACCCTTCTACTGTCACACTGCTGAAGCTAAGCAGCTACACCACCCTGTACCCTTCTACTGTCACACTGCTGAAGCTAAGCAGCCACACCACCCTGTACCCTTCTACTGTCACACTGCTGAAGCTAAGCAGCTATACCACCCTGTACCCTTCTACTGTCACACTGCTGAAGCTAAGCAGCCACACCACCCTGTACCCTTCTACTGTCACACTGCTGAAGCTAAGCAGCTATACCACCCTGTACCCTTCTACTGTCACATTGCTGAAGCTAAGCAGCCACACCACCCTGTACCCTTCTACTGTCACACTGCTGAAGCTAAGCAGCTATACCACCCTGTACCCTTCTACTGTCACACTGCTGAAGCTAAGCAGCTATACCACCCTGTACCCTTCTACTGTCACACTGCTGAAGCTAAGCAGCCACACCACCCTGTACCCTTCTACTGTCACACTGCTGAAGCTAAGCAGCCACACCACCCTGTACCCTTCTACTGCCACACTGCTGAAGCTAAGCAGCTACACCACCCTGTACCCTTCTACTGTCACACTGCTGAAGCTAAGCAGCTATACCACCCTGTACCCTTCTACTGTCACACTGCTGAAGCTAAGCAGCTACACCACCCTGTACCCTTCTACTGTCACACTGCTGAAGCTAAGCAGCTACACCACCCTGTACCCTTCTACTGCCACACTGCTGAAGCTAAGCAGCTACACCACCCTGTACCCTTCTACTGCCACACTGCTGAAGCTAAGCAGCTACACCACCCTGTACCCTTCTACTGTCACACTGCTGAAGCTAAGCAGCCACACCACCCTGTACCCTTCTACTGTCACACTGCTGAAGCTAAGCAGCTACACCACCCTGTACCCTTCTACTGTCACACTGCTGAAGCTAAGCAGCTACACCACCCTGTACCCTTCTACTGCACACTGCTGAAGCTAAGCAGCCACACCACCCTGTACCCTTCTACTGTCACACTGCTGAAGCTAAGCAGCTACACCACCCTGTACCCTTCTACTGTCACACTGCTGAAGCTAAGCAGCCACACCACCCTGTACCCTTCTACTGTCACACTGCTGAAGCTAAGCAGCCATACCACCCTGTACCCTTCTACTGTCACACTGCTGAAGCTAAGCAGCTACACCACCCTGTACCCTTCTACTGTCACACTGCTGAAGCTAAGCAGCAGCTATACCACCCTGTACCCTTCTACTGTCACACTGCTGAAGCTAAGCAGCTACACCACCCTGTACCCTTCTACTGTCACACTGCTGAAGCTAAGCAGCCACCACCCCTGTACCCTTCTACTGTCACACTGCTGAAGCTAAGCAGCTACACCACCCTGTACCCTTCTACTGTCACACTGCTGAAGCTAAGCAGCCACACCACCCTGTACCCTTCTACTGTCACACTGCTGAAGCTAAGCAGCTACACCACCCTGTACCCTTCTACTGTCACACTGCTGAAGCTAAGCAGCCACACCACCCTGTACCCTTCTACTGTCACACTGCTGAAGCTAAGCAGCCACACCACCCTGTACCCTTCTACTGTCACACTGCTGAAGCTAAGCAGCCATACCACCCTGTACCCTTCTACTGTCACACTGCTGAAGCTAAGCAGCTACACCACCCTGTACCCTTCTACTGTCACACTGCTGAAGCTAAGCAGCCACACCACCCTGTACCTTCTACTTCTGCTGTCACACTGCTGAAGCTAAGCAGCCACACCACCCTGTACCCTTCTACTGTCACACTGCTGAAGCTAAGCAGCCACACCACCCTGTACCCTTCTACTGTCACACTGCTGAAGCTAAGCAGCTACACCACCCTGTACCCTTCTACTGTCACACTGCTGAAGCTAAGCAGCCACACCACCCTGTACCCTTCTACTGCCACACTGCTGAAGCTAAGCAGCTACACCACCCTGTACCCTTCTACTGTCACACTGCTGAAGCTAAGCAGCCACACCACCCTGTACCCTTCTACTGTCACACTGCTGAAGCTAAGCAGCTACACCACCCTGTACCCTTCTACTGTCACACTGCTGAAGCTAAGCAGCCACACCACCCTGTACCCTTCTACTGTCACACTGCTGAAGCTAAGCAGCCACACCACCCTGTACCCTTCTACTGTCACACTGCTGAAGCTAAGCCAGCCACACCACCCTGTACCCTTCTACCGTCACACTGCTGAAGCTAAGCAGCCATACCATCCTGTATCCTCAGTGGTAGCACAGGCTGTGGGCTTGAGAGGAGTGGAGTCTGGGTTCAGGTTGGGGCTGCAGGAACACATGCTGTGTGCCAGATGTAAGGTCTTGGCACGTGGAGTCGGGGTTAAGGTTGTGTCTCTCCCCCTCCCCCCATTTCCCAGTCCCTAACAATTTTATGATCAAGTTTGCCAAACATGAGTTTTGGTTTTGGGGAGGAGGAGGAGGCAAGGCTATGGTCAGGCTTTCCAAACCCGCCTGTAACTCCCTCACTGTCTGAAAACTTCAAGGTCAGAAGGAGACCGTAAATTCTGTGATTGGGAAAATGCCTCTCATCTTGGACAACCTCACCTTAACCTCCATTCTTCTACCCCCTTATGAATGAAATGGTGGGCTGGAGAGAGAACTGGAAAATATCATGCGTATGAACACGTCTGCCGAGATCCAGCTGTCCTAATTGTTTTTATTTTTTAAAATTTTTTTAATTACATATACATTCTATTTTTATTCTATTTTATGATATATACATTCATGTATCTATCGCAGCCTGTTGCTGAAAGCATATTAGTATACTTTCTGTTAGGCTATATCTTTCATTTTTTATTTGGATATTACAGTGTATTGGATGTATTTTATTCATCCATGTATGTATTCTTCAATGTAAAAGCACTCGATGCAAACTGCTTCCCGTTGGGACAAATATACACGGAGGCGGATGTTAGCAAATTAATTTCTCCATGAGACAGCCTCTATGGGAAGAGTAAGGCATATAGACGCTGTGAGACAAGTGCAAGGTCTTGCGGATGGTAACGTGAATGGTGGTTTTTTTTCTTGTCTTTTGCCTCATTTAATTATTTGCGCCACACTGCGTTCCAAGGCAGTCTGTAACTACCAGAACGTCAGAAACAATTCTTGAAGACGCGTCTAAAAGGAATGAATTAATGTAAAGGTTAAAGGTTGTTGAATAATCTTAACTTTTGTCCATAATCAGCTTTTGAAGGGATTGTCTTAAATATTTACAAGAGAAGATTATTGTTTTGAGAAAACAAATGCCTCCATATAAAACAAGAACACACACATACATACCCCGGGCTATATGTATAAATTAGAATTGTTAATATTATATTTTTGTGGCAAATGTGTCAGGTCGCTTCGAAGTTCTAAGGTTTCCCTGAGTATTGCCAACACTGTTTCAACTGGCTCGCAGTGTCCAGTCCACGTTTTCCCAAGTACTCGCATTTTACCCAAGCTGACTGACAGCTCTTGTTTACTGGCGCAGAGACAGAAAAGGGGGAACCTAAATAAGAGATGTAGCCTGTTAGCACTGCGAGCAAGCTTTCAACCACAGGCTTTTGGGCTGAAAATAATTATTAACGCTGATAACATTGTTGAACGCCAGGTATTTTCGGTTCTGGTCTATGCAGAATTATTATTCTGTCTTCTATCCATCCAGTGGAAATCGGATCGGCTTTATTCCCTCAGAAACAGGATAGCCACGACGTTGGGAGTTTGCATAGTTTGAAGCAGTTATCCAGTCATACTTCATAGGTGGACGCGGGTCGGTTCTGTCATCTTTCCCTTCTTTTGGAAATAACTTCAGGACAGGGCAGTGGAAGCGTCCACAGGAGGGACGTTTCATTGCTACGGATTAAAAATTTCATGATTTTTTAAACGTGTCCTGAGAAATGCGTACAATGTACCGACTGTTCGTCATTAAAACATCATTTTCATTGAAAAGCAAGGGGTGGAATATTTTTGAGATTTTTTGTTTGTAAAACTCAGCGACCCGGGGACTCATTAACGTCAGCCATTAGGATCTCAGGTCGGCAGAAGTTCGGGACAAGATAACTGGGATTTGTGGGTGAACGGAGCGGCTGCATTTCCATCCAAATCCAAGGAACTCGTGACGTTTTATCCCTCCAAATACATGGATTCACATTTCTACGTGATAAAAACTGTTGTACATCGAAAAAATCAAGTTCGTTGAAGAAATATTCCAGACCGCCAACGTAAACGTTAGTACCTCACTACCTCTTAGACAGAGACAATTTCTGTGCTCGTATGACTGGGATTCATTTTTCTCGACGCAAGGAGGATTTTAACAAGCAAACTAAAACACATGCAAGGAGAAATCGATCCCATAACTTAATGGAAAAGGAAGGTTTTTGTTTGCCTAAGTATTACCAGAAAACAAGATGACGTTACTCAATGGTGATTTCGTCCTGGCCGAGCAATAGCTAGCAAAACATTTACGAATTTGCTACAAACATCTTTTATATTGGCATTTTTCGGGGCGTGACTTGATTTCATCTTTCAAGAGCGACTGACTAATTGTGTAATAACGTTTACTTAACTAAAACAGATATTCTCTTACATTTTGGATTTACAATTCCTCTGCGCGTACTTGGATGAAGCATCGGGCTTGCTTGCTAGCTGCCCACGACCAGGAATCAGAATGCGACTGGAGACTTCTGCGGCAGTTTTGGTCACTTTTATCTACTTTGTGTTCACTTGCGGTTTTACAGATGGAGAAAGTAAGTATTTTTATCATGTGCATAAATGTGATACTGAATATTTCCTCTAGCATTTATAAGCTAGGTAGTTGCAGTTACCAACGTCAACGCCATGCTGCATTAGCGATACTTGGCAAGTAAGCAATCGAGAAAGCTAACGTTAGCTACCAGGTTAGGTTGGAAAACAAACGCAAAAATTGCCTTAGCTGACACTTATCTTTCTAGGTATCGGGGTAGATGCAACATGGTGAATTGTTGACAGTTGTGGATAAGGAGAACAGAATAATGTGAAATGTTCTGGGGCCATCTGAGACCTAAAACAGCAGCTTTGACTAGTTAGCCAGATTGCTGACCAGCGTTCGTTATGACAGTAAAATTGCAGTTTTTATATTATATAGTTCGCTAACATAATTAGCGAACTACAGCTAACTGAGTAGACGGCCTGACGGAGGAGAATCTCACGATGATAAAATGTGTGCATCCCCGAAATATTATGGAGGCCTAACAATCCAGGCAGCGACGTCATCCCAAAGCCAGATTAGCACACGGTGCTGGACCAGGGTGGTCTGTGCGCAGCGAAACCAAACTGTAAGGTCCAGGATTGGTTTGCAAAGCCAAGGCCTTTCTCACATTGGATTGGGAATGTAAACAAATAAGCTGGCTAGGATATTCTAAGGCCCGTTTGGGCCAGTATTATATTATTCATTCGGTTGTCATAGCTGCATTTTTCATTAGTACATTTTTATGACTTTTTACCTGTGCATTTTTCTCCGGAGTAGGCATACACGTATACTAACGTTAACTGAACGAATTCACAAGATGAAGAATGAGATGAAAGCAAGGACAAAACGCGATAGTGGCGTCAGGTAGCCCTGCTCTCACTGCTGTCACTCTCAGCTTCAGCTCCAGCTCCAGCTTCAGCTTCGCTCCATGTTTTTCATGACAGCCTCGTGGCGCTGCAGAATTTTTCCACATGGAACTAACAAATACCCCCAGAAAGCCAAGTGCAATACAGATGACAAATTATATATATATACATACATACATACACACACGTAAAAAAAAAAAAAAACAGATTTTTATTGTATTTGTGAGATATATTGAAAGTCACACGTTCATTATCAAATGTTAGAATCAAATATTATTTTGTTTTCATGTAGATTGGATGTTGAATATGTCTTTTGAGGTTTAGAGACTGTACTACCTTTTTATTGTATGTGCCTGCGTACTAACACACAGATAAACACAGCGAGTCTTACATACAAACACACGGTCAGAGAACAGGCAGAGGGAGACCGAAGCCATGCATATCGGCATGATAACGGTCAGTGAGTGGAAATTAAGTGCATCATTCCGGGTAACTACAAGTGCAAGTAAAAGTCAGTCAATCAGTTGAGCATTTAATGATCATGGTGAAACTGAATGCCTTCATTTACCAGGTAACTACTTTTCAATGCAGTGTTTCATACCTGAAGTACTGTGTTGGTGTGGTAGCTACCTGTGACTGCAGCAATACAGAATTGTATTTGCGGAAAAACACAGTGTAGTTCCCTATTTGAATGCCTGCACTCAATGTAGAGTCTGAGCAAAGAATGTGCAGAAAGAGCGGTCAGATACGCGGACTTTGCGGTCCTTATGTGAGAATACGGAGGTTCTGTGTTTTGGTGCGACCGAATGCTGCCTTTGCTCTTTGGCACGTCTGCAAGCCTCACCTGCTCTTGCACTCCAAAAGACAAGAAGATCATGGTGTTTTTTAAACCTTATCCATTCTTATTCTTTTCAGAAGTGCTTGTTGTTTGCTTCTATTTTCTCTAGGTATGATAAAGAACAATTTGGGATGGAGGGACTTGGAGTCAAGTTGTAATTTGTTTTCCCAAAATCCCTGAATGCAGGTATCGAAAAGAATGTGCTGATTTGAAATCCATCAGTGAGTTTGGCAGGTGTAGTCAATAAGGCTAAAGTTCGCAGTGGGTCAGTGCTGTGAAAGTGTGTTCCATATCAGAGTGGCCAAGCAAGGCCTTTCAACATGTGACCAGCCAGCTTTTAGGTATAAAATGAAACTAAAACTGAGCCCAGGATTCAGTCATCTTCCAGTCAACATTTGCTCTCAACTTTGTCTTCCCCGGCACAATTTGGGGTCATTCCATTTCAGGTCACCTGGCCCTGACACTGACTGTCACAGATCTGTGAGCCTCTTTGCAGTGTGCTACACAATGACTTCAGAGATGATGTTTAAGTTTTATGGAAATATTGATCGATCTCAAAGGAAGAAATTAATCAATTTCAGAATATTTGGCAGTTTTGGTTCTATGGGTTTTTTAAATGTTAGTAATTTGGGTTACTAAGCTGTGACTCAGAATAATAATAACTAACTCTGAAAGAACAAACAATATCAGGATATTTTTAGATGAGCTGAAAGTGCCATCATCTGTGGCTGGAGAAGCACAATGGAGACGATGAGCAGGTGAGCGTGTTAGTCACAGATCATTGGTATCCAGAGCTCTTTAGATAAGTTTTGCAGAAAAGAAGCTTAGTTGGAAGTCATTTTTCCCGTTTCAGAGTTCTTTGGTCTTTACGTTGTTGTAACCTTTTCCCTGCAACTGATTGAACATAAAATTATCCATTGGAGATTTTAGAATTCATGAACAGTAACTTGCCAAACTGTTCTTGTAGAGATCAGTATAATGCGCTCAATAAATTGTAAGTGTGCGTTCAGGACAGTGTTGATTGAATCCTGGCCTCAGACCAGGTAGTCATGAAGAAAAAATGATGTTTTATTTAAGCAGGTAAGTGCAGCGGAGATGAAAAGGAAAAGCAGGTAAGTGCAGCTGAGATGTAAAGGAAAAGCAGGTAAGTGCAGCTGAGATGAAAAGGAAAAGCAGGTAAGTGCAGCTGAGATGAAAAGGAAAAGCAGGTAAGTGCAGCTGAGATGTAAAGGAAAAGCAGGTAAGTGCAGCTGAGATGTAAAGGAAAAGCAGGTAAGTGCAGCGGAGATGTAAAGGAAAAGCTTTTTTTAGGTGAGGCCTCATCACGACCGCTGTAGCACAACAATACGCAACTAATTCAACAGGAAGCTGTCAGAATGTGTTGTGGGTGGTGCCCTTTGAGGTGGTGCTGTCCAGTTAGTAGAGGTGCTGTGTGGAATGGGTCAGGGTTGGGTGTGAGTGGTGCAGTGAGGAATGGGTCAGGGTTGTGTGTGGGTGGTGCTGTGAGGAATGGGTCAGGGTTGTGTGTGGGTGGTGCTGTGTGGAATGGGTCAGGGTTGGGTGTGGGTGGTGCTGTGAGGAATGGGTCAGGGTTGGGTGTGGGTGGTGCTGTGAGGAATGGGTCAGGGTTGGGTGTGGGTGGTGCTGTGAGGAATGGGTCAGGGTTGTGTGTGGGTGGTGCTGTGAGGAATGGGTCAGGGTTGTGTGTGGGTGGTGCTGTGTGGAATGGGTCAGGGTTGTGTGTGGGTGGTGCTGTGAGGAATGGGTCAGGGTTGTGTGTGGGTGGTGCTGTGTGGAATGGGTCAGGGTTGTGTGTGGGTGGTGCTGTGAGGAATGGGTCAGGGTTGGGTGTGGGTGGTGCTGTGAGGAATGGGTCAGGGTTGGGTGTAGTTGTGTGTGGGTGGTGCTGTGAGGAATGGTAGTATTGAGTCGCTCTCAGGCAGGCAGGGTGTGATCCAGTTTGTGTATTTAAAGGCGATGACAGGATGTGGCATGTGCAGGGGGTCAGCGGGTCCTCAGCTGTTCCTGTGTGACCAGCTTCTCTCAGGCTTTGGCTCAATAGGCCAGCTTCAGTGTGGCTGCTGTTTTGGTTTCATGTATCAGGGTTATTTTAATCACTGTTGAATACACTTTGCTTATGATATCAGGAATGTTTTATTTTTTTCTTAATCACACTTCCCCCACACACACACACACACACCCCAACAACAACAACAACACACACACACACACACACACACACACACCCCCCAACAACAACAACAACACACACACACACACACACACACACACACACACACCCACCCACCCCATGGTGACAGTGTGAGGAGGAGCAAAGTGGTTTGATTCCATTGGTGGAAAGGCTGCAGGGTTCAGTCCAGTGATCGAGAGGCTGCAGGGTGCACGTGTGTGTGTGTGTGAGTGCGTACGTGCGTGTGTGTGTGTGGGGACATGTGTATGTGTGTGTGTGTTGTTGTTGTTGGGTGTGTGTGTGTGTGTGGGGACATGCAGACATGCATGTATGTATGTACGTATGTATGTATGTATGTTGTTGTTGGGGGTGTGTGTGTGTGAGAATGTGGATATCTCAGGTGAAAGCTTGTTTAAGCTGTGTCCTGCTTCTCTATGAGTAATTAGACGTTAGAGAGGTTTAGACACTAATCTGAGCTGTCAAAAAGATTTCACAAATCTGTAAAACAAGGGAGCAAAGTTTTTGTGGAGTTCTCCTGCAGTGTTTCGCTGTGTGGTTCTCTGTGACATGCACATGGACTCTCTCCTGCAGAGCCTCGCTGTGCGGTTCTCTGTGACATGCACATGGACATTCTCCTGCAGAGCCTCGCTGTGCGGTTCTCTGTGACATGCACATGGACATTCCCCTGCAGAGCCTCGCTGTGCGGTTCTCTGTGACATGCACATGGACATTCTCCTGCAGAGCCTCGATGTGTGGTTCTCTGTGACATGCACATGGACATTCTCCTGCAGAGTCTCGCTGTGCGGTTCTCTGTGACATGCACATGGACATTCCCTGCAGAGTCTCGCTGTGCGGTTCTCTGTGACATGCACATGGACATTCTCCTGCAGAGTCTCGCTGTGCGGTTCTCTGTGACATGCACATGGACATTCTCCTGCAGAGTCTCGCTGTGCGGTTCTCTGTGACATGCACATGGACATTCCCCTGCAGAGTCTCGCTGTGCGGTTCTCTGTGACTTGCACATGGACATTCTCCTGCAGAGTCTCGCTGTGCGGTTCTCTGTGACATGCACATGGACATTCTCCTGCAGAGCCTCGCTGTGCGGTTCTCTGTGACATGCACATGGACATTCCCCTGCAGAGTCTCGCTGTGCGGTTCTCTGTGACATGCACATGGACATGCGGACTGAAGCAGCCGGTCATGCTGTGATCTCTGATCGGAATCCGCCCAACATTTCTGGATGTCCCAAAGTGCCGTATCTTGTAAAATAATCTTTTTACTCTCTTGTTGGTGACCCATTGAAGAATGCATTTTCCATGTGGTTTGAAACAGCAGTAGCTTTCTGGTCTCCATTGTGGCTCAATGGTCCTCATGTTTGACTGTTCCCACACATGACCCCCTCATTGTTTTGGCTAAATGTGGGAGTTTTTATGCTCTTTGGAGTGCAGACTCCTGCTGAGCTTGGAGCACGCAGTCATTGTTTTGCACCACTGTGTTCAGTTCGGTTTTACCTCTATTGCATTTCCACTTTTACTTCTATAGTCTCTATATATTTTAGTGTAGCAGTATGGAGTTTTCTTCAGTTTCTGGCATGGAAAGACAGGAGAGTGTAACCAGGAAGCCTGTTTGTGTAGCTTGAATAGAGTGTGCTGCTACAGCTCCAGTGTGGAGCCTGGGGCAGACAGAAGAGAGAAACAGTGTGAGGATAAAGAGAGCGTGATTGTGCTGGGAAACCTGCAGTCAGAGGGGGATGCGCCCCCTGGTGGTGGAAGTGTTATGGCAGCAGGACACGCCGGTGATGGCCATGAGAAATGAATTTGCCAGGCGCTGGTTTGGAAGCCTTGCCTGCACCAGCAGGTATCTTTTACAGTGAAGAAAAGGGAAGTATGGCACAAACTATGATTGATTTACTATATTTACCAGCTTAATATTCATATTCAGGACATGCAGCTGATCATTGGCCAGTGTTCCACATGGACATCACTCATATCCCTCTGCAGGGACTGCAGCCCCTTTGTCTCAGCTGCGTGCGTGCGGGCGGCCGGGGGCGGGCGGGCGGCGGGCGTGCGTGTGTGCGGGCGGGCCTGTGTGCGTGCGTGGCGGGCAGGGGGTCGTTCGGGCGGGCGGGCGGGGGCGGGCGGGCGTGCGTGCGTGCCTGTGCGTGCGTGCGGGTTCGGGCGGGCGTGCGGCGTGGCGGGCGGGCGGGTGCGGGCGTGCGTGCGTGCGGGCGGGCGTGGCGTGCGTGCGTGTGGGGGCGGGCGTGCGTGCGGCTCCCACATTTCAGTCAGGTGCAGCAGTCGGGTGTCATGCCACTCTGTCCTGTCCCCACAGAGAGTTTGAAGTGAATGTCGAATTTGACTGGAAATGAAACCTCAGAGCTGAGAGCACACGTGCCTGAAAAGTGGTTATCTGGCAGGCATTGCCATTGCTGAGGGAAATGCTGAAAGGTTTTGGTAAAGACAGACTTTGTGTTTTGTTGAGTGAAAGGGATAGTCTCTCAGGTGAGATTTGCACTGTGGTTAAACTCATGATCAGGAGCACTGAAAGTAAGGAAGCCAGCCAAACAGGAAATGCAGCGGGCCGTAGCAACAGTAGTTAAGCGAGGAAGATGTCCAATCACCGGTCCTGTTTGGGGAAAGGCACGTTATCCATTGAAATCGATTTTGTTGGCATGGTAAAGCTCTTTAGTGCTCGGCTTTGGTAGATCTGCTTTAGGAACAAAAAATGCAACACTTGGATGAAGTTAAAGTCACTCCATGATGGCTTACATCTTGCTCAAATGCAAGAGTAAAAGACATTTAGTTCATACATGAACATTTATACTCGCAAATGCGAGCGACGCAAAGCTCTGTTTCATGACTTATTTCACCTAAATTATGCACTTTGCAGTTATTTTGCTGGCTACATGCATTGGTGCAGTTCGCCATGTTACCCAGCATGCACTAGTGCTTTCCCTCAGCCAGTCACACAACATCAGTCCTGATGATCCATGATGGTAATGGGTGAATGGGTGAATAGATGGATGGGTGAATGGGTGAATAGATGGATGGGTGGATGGGTGAATAGATGGATGGGTGAATGGGTGAATAGATGGATGGGTGGATAAGAAGCTCATTCAGATGTTTTGTGTACTCTCCCCCCAGTCTGCCAGAGCAGGGACATCCGGAACAACGTGACGAACATGCAGACGCTGGAGAACTGCACCGTGATCGAGGGTCACCTGAAGATCCTGCTGATGTTCAAGACGCGGCCGGAGGACTTCCGAGGTCTGAGCTTCCCGCGGCTGACCGTGATCACCGACTACCTGCTGCTGTTCCGCGTGTACGGCCTGGAGAGTCTGCGTGACCTGTTCCCCAACCTCACCGTCATCCGCGGCAACAACCTGTTCTTCAACTACGCGCTGGTGGTGTTTGAGATGCTACAGCTGAAGGAGCTGGGGCTGCACTCTCTCATGAACATCACGCGCGGCGCCGTGCGCATCGAGAAGAACCCCGACCTCTGCTACCTGTCCACACTCGACTGGTCCAAAATCCTGGACTCGGTAGAGGACAACTACATCGTGGCCAACAAGAATGACCGTGAGTGCGGAGACGTGTGCCCTGGCGCCGCCAAGGGCAAAAACAGCTGCCAGCCCTCCACCATCAACGGCCACTTCAGCGCCCGCTGCTGGACGCAGAGCCACTGCCAGCACAGTGAGTGCCCGCCTCCCGCTCCTGTCTGCCACGCCTGCGCAGCTGTGCAGCCGCTAACACACTGATGTTATTGCCATTCCAAATCAATACACAAACCTGAGCAGCATTTACACAAGCAGTACACAAAATGACAACAACAGTTCAGCCCTACAACAATTTTGATGTGTTACATTTAAGTGTTGACTCAAGTGGCATGTAGTGCAGTAACTTCTCTGTGTGCTGTCCATGGCTGTGAGAGGCCACAGGGGCAGATTCTGTGGGAAACGTGCACATGTTCTGAGTAATACTTACTGTGGAAACTCATCTCGGCATGTTTCACATTCACACTAGTGATCAGGAAATCACTTTTATGGGCAGAGCTGAGCTGGTGGAGATGTGGAATTGATTTGGTGTATTTTTCTGCATGACTGTGTCTGTTGAAAAGAAACATCAGATTTAATGAGGGAACTCATGGACAGGGTCATCACAACAAAGACTGCATTGTGCTGGTACCGTTCTAACGCCATATTCCCTCACTCTGCCCTCCTGGGTGGCACCATTCAAGGCTCCTGGTGTGTGTGTGTGTGTGTGTGTGTGTGTGTGTGTGTGTGTGTGTGTGTGTGTGTGTGTGTGAGTGTGTGAGTGAGTGTGTGAGAGTGTGTGAGTGAGTGAGTGAATATGTGAGTGAGTGACTACGTCAGTGAGTGAGTGACTACGTGAGTGAGTGAGTGACTACGTCAGTGAGTGAGTGACTACGTGAGTGAGTGAGCGACTACGTCAGTGAGTGAGTGACTACGTGAGTGAGCGAGTGACTATGTGAGTGAGTGAGTGACTACGTGAGTGAGTGAGTCTCCCTTCATGGCGTCTCTGGCCAGATCGCGGCACAGAGCAGTAGTAGCAGAAGTGTTGACAGAAAGTTCTTCCTCAATGGCTTCCTGTCATTGAGGCGTTTCCTCCTGGCAGGGTGTGAATGAGCGCAAGGTCAGGAGGAGCACAGACTTGTGTGTGTGTGTGTGTGCGTGCGTGCGTGCGTGCGCGTGCGTGCGTGTGTGTGTGTGTGTTGGGTGTGGGGGGTTTGGGGTACGCTCTGTGCAGTGGGGTGCCGTGGGGTACGCTCTGTGCAGTGGGGTGCTGTGGGGAACGCTCTGTGCAGTGGGGTGCTGTGGGGAACGCTCTGTGCAGTGGGGTGCTGTGGGGTACGCTCTGTGCAGTGGGGTGCTGTGGGTGCGCTCTGTGCAGTGGGGTGCTGTGGGTACGCTCTGTGCAGTGGGGTGCTGTGGGGTACGCTCTGTGCAGTGGGGTGCCGTGGGGTACGCTCTGTGCAGTGGGGTGCTGTGGGGTACGCTCTGTGCAGTGGGGTGCCGTGGGGTACGCTCTGTGCAGTGGGGTGCTGTGGGGTACGCTCTGTGCAGTGGGGTGCTGTGGGGTACGCTCTGTGCACTTCCTCTCTCATTTGTTGTAGAACTCTGTAATGTATTTTTTGCGAACTGTAACCTGACTGTTATGTTTTTCATGCTTATTATGGGTTTGCATGTTGTTTGCACCTCTCTTGATGCTGGTCTTTGATGCCTACAGCCTAGACATGGTTTTTTCCCCAGCATTCTGTGTGTGGCCCGTTATCTGCTGCACTGCACTGGAACTCCCCATGTTCCAAACGGCCCATTTTATACATCATGTCTTTCCTCTGATTGGTCAGGCTGCTTTACTGGCACTCATGTTAAGAGACACCCGAAGTCTCCAAATGTCAGATCCAGGATCAATGCTGTGTCCTTTGCTAGTTCTGTTATGCATGAGGTAACAAAGAAAGAAACCTGTCCTAAATCATTCAATTATTTTTTTATCTCTAGAATTAGGGGACTGTCTAAAAAGGGCTAGAATTCCGACATTGTTCATGCGATATGGAAGTAAACACTTTCAAATGAAATCTGAAAGTCAGCACATTAACCTCATAGCTTTTGTTTCATTAAAAATTCAATGTGCTGAGGTACAGGGCCAAAATAACAGAAAATAACAAAATAACTGAAAATGTGTCTCTGTACGTGTGACATGTTACATGTTGTATATTAGACTGAGTTAATCTGGATGTATTTATGTTGTAGAGGCTGTTTGGAGATTAAATGAGTTACACTCAAAGATGAAGCATAAAGGGAGTAAACTAAACAACAAAAGGATAAAATGGACAGTCAGGGTGCAGCTGATAAAGTAAGAGAATTTCTGGAGAAGTTCTTTTGCAAAGTACTATCTCTCCCACCAACCCCTCTCCCTCCCACCATCTGTTCCTCCCATCTGTGTCCCACCCCTTCAGCCTGCCCCCCCCCCCCGCCTTATGTGTCTGGTGCCTGTTTTGTTTCTTTCTCTCCCCTCAGTGGGTGGGGCTAAGACAGGTCATGTGACAGGGCTGCTGTTGATCTTTAATGCTGGTAGATGGGCCTGTCTGCTGCTGGTTTCCATGGAAACCTCCCTTCACCAGCCACCATCCCAGCAGGATATCTCTCTCTCTCACACACACACACACACACACACACACACACACACACACACACACACACACACACACACACACACACACACACACACAGCCTGTCGTTAACAAGGGGCAAGTCTCTAAAGGCAAGCCCTATTGTATTTGTTATTTTGAAGTTTGTTAAGAGTTATTTATTACACCCTCTGCCGCTTCATTTGAAAATGATAATTGAGTTAAAGACCTAAAGCTGCACCTGAGTTTGGCAAAACATTTTGGTGGAGGTGCAAAAAAAAGCAGAAACATTTTCAAACTCTGACAGGTCATAACTTTTTAACCATTTGTTTGAGAGAAGACGGAACAGTCCTCAAGAGGATCACTGGTTTGTTAATTTAATGTTCCATTGATTTAGCCTCCAAATCAGTTTTGTGATGTGGATAAACAAATGTAGTTGTTAAAGCTCACAGCAGTGGATTCACACATTGCAATGAGAGGGACATTTTGATTTAAATCTAGTGAAACTGTAAACCATTGTTTCCGCTTTGAAAATGCCATAACATGTTGCAAAAACAAAATTCATAATAGAATGAATACTGGGTACATTCACAGCAGAATGTACCTCCCATTGGTTTAGACAAACATGACACAAGATTTTGTGCAATATTTCTGAGTAAGACAGTGCATGGTTCCGTCATGTGTGCAGTAGCAACTGTGCTGAAGTTGGAGAGCGTCAGGTGGGACACGCTTTGATTTCTGACCCCTGCACGTAATACTGAAGTGAAAGCTAATAGAATTACCTTACAGAGTGGGCTACGGTGTTTATGCTGAATACCCCCCTCCTTAGGATGGGCATTAAAGTGGGTGTTTCCTCAGCGTATCTCTCCTGTCTCAGCCAGGACTGAGAATAATGTCTTTCTGGGCTGAGAGATACCCGTGTATCATATATACTACAGAACCGATATACTGCACTGTGGCACAGACTGAGTGGGTCAATATGTGTGTGGTTAGAGTATCTCTGAGTACGTGTTTAGGGTGTGTGTGTGTATGTATGTATGTGTTTTTAGGGTTTGTGTACTTGTGTGTGTCTTTGCGTGTGTGTGTAGTTTTTTTTTTTCTTACTTTTTTGGTTTGTTTTCGTTTTCCCATTTGTAATGGAAACATATTTTCTCTTGTAAACAGATGTAAGATTTGCTGTTACTTGGTTTGGCGTTTTAGTGATGGTTACCGCTTGAAAGGATGATTTTTGTGGCTTTTAGTATTGCAACAGTTAACACAACAGAGAACTCAGCAGTTAGCATAACAGAAAACCCCCATAGCCTTTAGCATGGAGCCATAAGCATAGCAGGGACCCCCACAGCCTTTAGCACTGGAGCCATAAGCATAGCAGGGACCCCCACAGCCTTTAGCACTGGAGCCATTAGCATAGCAGGGACCCCCACAGCCTTTAGCACTGGAGCCATTAGCATAGCAGGGACCCCCACAGCCTTTAGCACTGGAGCCATTAGCATAGCAGGGACCCCACAGCCTTTAGCACTGGAGCCATTTTAGCACTGGAGCCATTAGCAGGGACCCCCACAGCCTTTAGCACTGGAGCCATTAGCATAGCAGGGACCCCCACAGCCTTTAGCACTGGAGCCATAGCATAGCAGGGACCCCCACAGCCTTTAGCACTGGAGCCATTAGCATAGCAGGGACCCCCACAGCCTTTACAGGAGCCATTAGCTTTAGGGACCCCACAGCCTTTACTGGAGCCATAAGCATAGCAGGGACCCCCACAGCCTTTAGCACTGGAGCCATTAGCATAGCAGGGACCCCCACAGCCTTTAGCACTGGAGCCATTAGCATAGCAGGGACCCCCACAGCCTTTAGCACTGGAGCCATTAGCATAGCAGGGACCCCCACAGCCTTTAGCACTGGAGCCATAAGCATAGCAGGGACCCCCACAGCCTTTAGCACAGGAGCCATTAGCATAGCAGGGACCCCCACAGCCTTTAGCACTGGAGCCATTAGCATAGCAGGGACCCCACAGCCTTTAGCAGTGGAGCCATTAGCCATTAGCAGCAGGGACCCCCACAGCCTTTAGCACTGGAGCCATTAGCATAGCAGGGACCCTCATACTGAAGCATGGACCCAACCCCCATCTGCAGTTCCAAATGATCAGTCTTTGATGGAGCATTTGGGCAACATTGTATGTTTCTGGCCTTGGATATGAAAGAACCAGAACATTCTGATTTAGGTAGACCATCATAAAGCCATTTACTCTGCCATGGGGTTAGACAGAAGCAAATGTTGGACAGATGTTCTCATTATCAGAGCATTGTCAGTATGTTGAGCGCAGTCATGCCACTTTGGAGTGAGAAGTTTGTCAGGTTCACAGTGAAGCACCTGTACATGTACCACACATTCTGAAGGTGCAGTATTTCATCCTCATATCAACCTTCAGGAGAATGGAATATGTTCAGCAGAACCACATTAAAATTGTTGATGTAAGTGAGGGGGAGCGATGGAAAGTTTCCCCCAGTAAAGCGGAACAGCAGGCAGACAGATCCTCCTGTTTAATGGGCGTGCTGCTCCTCGGGGGGCACAGCCAGGGGTCCTCTGGTTTGGAGCTTTGACTTGGTCTCTGCTAAAACAGGCTTTGCTCCCGAATGTTGGACCGCCTCTGTGGTCATTTTAGGAAGTGCCTCTCTCTGGTCAAGCGCTTCTATTTCTATTTACAGAAGCGACCTGTTTGGAGATTTCATCTGAAACACTGTGTGTTTGTGTGTGTGTGTGTGCGTGTGCGTGTGTGTGTGTGTGTGCGCCCGTGCGTGCGTGCGCCCGTGCGTGCGTGTGTGTGTATGTGAGAGAATATCTGCTCCTCGGTTAAAAACCCAGATCTGAAGGCAGTGCATAGTGTAGCATACTGTGTGAACTCTGTTTGTCTGGATTGAAGATGAAGTTTAGCCCAAAGTGGATGTTTGGAACTCTGCACTGAGCCCTGTGCAAAGTATGAGCCCTGTGAAAGTATTCAATTTTGGTGTCATCAATTAACCCAGTATCTCAGAGACCACATCATTTTTCCTCAAAATAATGTTGCAGGAGTACTTCTCACATCACACATCAACTTGAGAGTCAATGCAGGGTGAGATAGGTGTCAAAATCCACTTTTTCTGTGTTCATTCAAATTAATTTTTACCCTGATTTTTTCCCCCACCATTTTCCCTAAACCGAACTTTGTCAAACTTGATGTCCCACAACAACCCTGCTGTTGCACATTAGCACGTTAGCACGTTACTCCTACGTCTTTCCACACTGCACATGCATCACCAATCCCATGCAGTCCACATGGAGGCTGTTTTTCTTCACGCATTGTGTATGTGGAGAACCCTGGCCTGACCAGAGCAGTCAGACCAGCAGTGTTCAGCTTTTATTCCCTGGTGAGCCTGGGTGAATTGTTACCTCGCAAGTGCAGACCACAATTTGTCATGTTTTATCTGTTGGGAAACTAGCGCAGTATAAATACAAAACCACAACCAGCTGTAATACTCAGGGCTACATCCCATTCCAGTTTATGCTCCAGCCGTAGAAACTCCACTTGCAAACTTAAGTCAGGAGGTGAGGCACTTAACATTTCAACAAATTGGTCATGAAAACACGATACAATGTTGATGTTATTTTCACTGAATGGGATGTTTGTTGTGAATTGTGGGCAATATGTGCTGGCAAAGTCTGTTCTTTTTGTAGACTTGGACCAAGGGTACAGCTGGGTCTCAAAGCGTCTCCCAAAGTGCTGTTTGCAAGTGAAGTTTACGAGGATGGAGCAGAAACTGAACGTGCACACAGCCCTGTTCTCTCTCACTCACGGAAACACACACACAGTCACACACACACACACACACACACACACAGTCACACACACACACACACACACACATACACACACACACACACACTACATACACACAGTCATACACACACACACACACACACACACACACACACACACACACACACACACACTACATACACACAGTCACAGGCAACAATACTCAAGTGCTGTCTTACACATTACTGCCATAACTCTTAAACTCGAATATACTTTACTGCACTCTCTCACACTCACTCACTCAGTCATACATAATTCACCCAAAGCAGTGGCACACACCATTTGCTCTCTTTGAGGACAAAAATGTGCATTCAGTTTGTGTCTATGTGGACATGTGTGTGTGTGTTTCTGTGCGTGTGTGTGTGTGTTTCTGAGCGTGCGTGTGTGTGAGTGTGAATGTATGGAGCGCGTGTGTGTGTGTTTCTGTGCGTGCGTGTGTGTGTTTGTGTGAGTGTGAATGTATGGAGTGCGTGTGTGTGTGTTTCTGAGCATGTTTCAGTGAGTGTGTTTGTGTGAGTATGGTGCATGCCTGTGTGTTTCTGTGCGTGTGTCAGTGAGTGTGTGTGTGTTTGTGTGAGTGTGTATGGTCGTGCATGTGTGTGTTTCCAGGTTGCAGTAATGCGTTGCTGCCACCTGCTGCTCTCGCGCGCTGTCTGCGCCCCCCCCCTCCAAAGCCACACATTGGCTGAGACTGAGGGCGGATCTGTGGTAGGAGCTGTGCTGTGGACTGGATCTCAGGCTTCTTGGATCTGGACTTGGCCTGGGCACAGTGTGGGGGAGGGGGGAGGGGGAGGGGTGTGAACATGCGACTGAGGACAGCTCTTTTTCTCCTCTTTTGTTCTCATTTCAATATTTCTCTCCTCCATGAACATCATTTTCCACAGAGCGTGCCATCACACACATGCACTCACACGTCGCCTGTCAATTTCAGACAGGCAGTGTGTGGGCCATCTCTAACTCGGGTGGGTGTCCATGCTGTTTTGCTGTGGTTGTCTTTGAGTCACATGATGGGGGTGGGGGGAGAGCAGAGAGGAGACTGAGGGAGAGAAAGAGAGGATCGGACCAGATTTAGTTCTGTCTGGTGTGTGCACCTCCATGTTTTAATGGTAAAACCCAGTTTTGAGTCAGGAATGCACACTGTGAATATGTATTTTGAGATATGACAGTGCTTAAGTTTGAATAAATGAATGATGGAGCAGACTGTATTGCAGCATGAGCATGTGGTTTGTGTGCGTGCCTGTGTGTAAGTTGTGAGAGTATGTGCGTGCGTGCGAGAATGTGTGTCTGCACGCAAGTTTGTGTGTGTGCATGTGCTAATGATGGTTTGCTTTGCCCTTTGGAGCCACCAGGCTAATCAGGGAAAACTCTTTGTGAACAGATATTGGCCTTAGGATTGTATTATTTCACCATTTATTGACTTTGGGTGCTTTGTGTTGTGTGTATTTTGATCTTGTTTTTTTAAACTGTATCAGGAAGACTGCTTACCAATATTGTGATAAATAAATGTGTTTCTCTTTCTCTGTTCCTCCCTGCAGTGTGTCCAGCTAGCTGTAAGCACCGCGCCTGCAGCAGGGATAACCAGTGCTGCCATGATCAGTGTTTGGGCAGTTGCCTGGCTCCGGGCTCAGCTAGTAAGTGCGTGGCGTGTCGGCAGTACCTGCATGGCGGCATGTGCGTGGAAAGGTGCCCCTCAGGGTTCTACACTTTCAGGGGCTGGCGTTGCGTCAGCTTCCGCTACTGCCAAGACCTGCATCGGCAGTGCCAGCAGAGCAAGAGCAGTGACTGTGCCCCCTATGTCATCCACAACGGAGCCTGCATCCCAGAGTGTCCCTCTGGATACACCACTGTCAACTCCAGCACGTAAGAGCCCTGCGCACTACACCCTACACCACTGTCAACTCCAGCACGTAAGAGCCCTGCGTCCTACACCCTACACCACTGTCAACTCCAGCACGTAAGAGCCCCACGCACTACACCCTACACCACTGTCAACTCCAGCACATAAGAGCCCTGCGCACTACACCCTACACCACTGTCAACTCCAGCACGTAAGAGCCCTGCGTCCTACACCCTACACCACTGTCAACTCCAGCACGTAAGAGCCCTGCGTCCTACACCCTACACCACTGTCAACTCCAGCACGTAAGAGCCCTGCGCACTACACCCTACACCACTGTCAACTCCAGCACGTAAGAGCCCTCGTCCTACACCCTACACCACTGTCAACTCCAGCACATAAGAGCCCTGCGTCCTACACCCTACACCACTGTCAACTCCAGCACGTAAGAGCCCTCGTCCTACACCCTACACCACTGTCAACTCCAGCACATAGGAGCCCTGCGCACTACACCCTACACCACTGTCAACTCCAGCACGTAAGAGCCCTGCGCCCTACACCCTACACCACTGTCAACTCCAGCACGTCCCTCGTCCTACACCCTACACCACTGTCAACTGCAGCACGTAAGAGCCCTCGTCCTACACCCTACACCACTGTCAACTCCAGCACGCCCTCGTCCTACACCCTGCACCACTGTCAACTCCAGCACATAGGAGCCCTGCGCACTACACCCTACACCACTGTCAACTCCAGCACGTAAGAGCCCTCGTCCTACACCCTACACCACTGTCAACTCCAGCACGTAAGAGCCCTGGTCCTACACCCTACACCACTGTCAACTGCAGCACGTAAGAGCCCTGCGCACTACACCCTACACCACTGTCAACTCCACCACGTAAGAGCCCTGCGCACTACACCCTACACCACTGTCAACTCCAGCACGTAAGAGCCCTCGTCCTACACCCTACACCACTGTCAACTCCAGCATGTAAGAGCCCTGCGTCCTACACCCTACACCACTGTCAACTCCAGCAGGATGATGTCATAGTTATGATGCAGCATTGAGCAGTAATTCATTGCTGTCAGTTAATTAACAAGACTGAGAATGAAAAGCAGGTGATGGTGGTGGGTTAGGGTTAAAGCAGGTGATGGGGGTAGGTTAGGGTTAAAGCAGGTGATGGGGTGGGTTGGGGTTAAAGCAGGTGATGGGGTAGGTTAGGGTTAAAGCAGGTGATGGGGGTGGGTTGGGGTTAAAGCAGGTGATGGGGGTGGGTTAGGGTTAAAGCAGGTGATGGGGGTGGGTTAGGGTTAAAGCAGGTGATGGGGGTGGGTTAGGGTTAAAGCAGGTGATGGGGGTGGTTAGGGTTAAAGCAGGTGATGGGGGTGGGTTGGGGTTAAAGCAGGTGATGGGGGTGGGTTAGGGTTAAAGCAGGTGATGGGGGTGGGTTAGGGTTAAAGCAGGTGATGGGGGGTTAGGGTTAAAGCAGGTGGGGGGGTGGGGTTAGGGTTAAAGCAGGTGATGGTGGTGGGTTGGGGTTAAAGCAGGTGATGGGGGTGGGTTAGGGTTAAAGCAGGTGATGGGGGTGGTTAGGGTTAAAGCAGGTGATGGGGGTGGGTTAGGGTTAAAGCAGGTGATGGGGGTGGGTTAGGGTTAAAGCAGGTGATGGGGGGTTGGGTTGGGGTTAAAGCAGGTGATGGGGGTGGGTTAGGGTTAAAGCAGGTGATGGGGGTTGGGGTTAGGGTTAAAGCAGGTGATGGGGGTGGGTTGGGGTTAAAGCAGGTGATGGGGGTGGGTTAGGGTTAAAGCAGGTGATGGGGGTGGGTTGGGGTTAAAGCAGGTGATGGGGGTAGGTTAGGGTTAAAGCAGGTGATGGGGGTTAGGGTTAGGGGTGATGGGGGTGGGTTGGGTTAAAGCAGGTGATGGGGGTGGGTTGGGGTTAAAGCAGGTGATGGGGGTGGGTTAGGGTTAAAGCAGGTGATGGGGGTGGGTTAGGGTTAAAGCAGGTGATGGGGGTGGGTTGGGGTTAAAGGGTTGGGGGTTAAAGCAGGTGATGGGGGTGGGTTAGGGTTAAAGCAGGTGATGGGGGTGGGTTAGGGTTAAAGCAGGTGATGGGGTGGGTTAGGGTTAAAGCAGGTGATGGGGGTGGGTTGGGGGTTAAAGCAGGTGATGGGGGTGGGTTGGGGTTAAAGCAGGTGATGGGGTGGGTTAGGGTTAAAGCAGGTGATGGGGGTGGGTTGGGGTTAAAGCAGGTGATGGGGGTGGGTTGGGTTAAAGCAGGTGATGGGGTGGGTTGGGGTTAAAGCAGGTGATGGGGGTGGGTTAGGGTTAAAGCAGGTGATGGGGGTTGGGTTAGGGTTAAAGCAGGTGATGGGGGTGGGTTGGGGTTAAAGCAGGTGATGGGGGTGGGTTAGGGTTAAAGCAGGTGATGGGGGGTGGGTTGGGGTTAAAGCAGGTGATGGGGGTGGGTTAGGGTTAAAGCAGGTGATGGGGGTGGGTGATGGGGGTGGGTTGGGGTTAAAGCAGGTGATGGGGGTGGGTTAGGGTTAAAGCAGGTGATGGGGGTGGGTTAGGGTAAAAGCAGGTGATGGGGGTGGGTTGGGGTTAAAGCAGGTGATGGGGGTGGGTTAGGGTTAAAGCAGGTGATGGGGGTGGGTTAAAGCAGGTGATGGGGGTGGGTTGGGGTTAAAGCAGGTGATGGGGGTGGGGTGGGTTGGGTTGGGGTTAGGGTTAAAAGCAGGTGATGGGGGTGGGTTAGGGTTAAAGCAGGTGATGGGGGGTTGGGGTTAGGGTTAAAGCAGGTGATGGGGGTGGGTTAGGGTTAAAGCAGGTGATGGGGGTGGGTTAGGGGTTAAAGCAGGTGATGGGGGGTTGGGGTTAAAAGCAGGTGATGGGGGTGGGTTGGGGTTAAAGCAGGTGCTGGGGGTGGGGGTTGGGGTTGGGGTTAAAGCAGGTGATTGGGGTGGGTTAGGGGTTAAAGCAGGTGATGGGGGTGGGTTAGGGTTAAAGCAGGTGATGGGGGTGGGTTGGGGTTAAAGCAGGTGATGGGGGGGTTGGGGTTAAAGCAGGTGATGGGGGTTAAAGCAGGTAATGGGGGTGGGTTGAGGTTAAAGCAGGTGATGGGGGTGGGTTAGGGTTAAAGTAGGTGATGGGGGTGGGTTAGGGTTAAAGCAGGTGATGGGATGGGTTAGGGTTAAAATGCTGTTGTTTCTTGTGTAGGGGGAGCTTTCCACCATGTTGCTCCACACGAGCACTGGGCCCTAGAGACTGACCCAAGAGAGACACAAACAGCACTGCTGGCAGGGGGTTGTGTGGGTGCTCATTACTGCGGCCCCGCTGGGACACCGGGGCGGGGGGTGAGGGGGCTGTGTCTCAGGAAAACAGTCGCAGCCTTTGTGTGGGTAGAACAGCACAGAGCCCCCACAGGGGAGCAGGATGGAGAAGGGAATTTAATCAGTGACTGTACTGCCCCCTCAGGCTGAGCTGCACCCCCTGCGCGGGGCTGTGTCCAAAGGTGTGCATGGGGGTGAAGACGGTGGACTCCGTGACTGCAGCCCAGGCACTGCGTGGCTGCACCGTACTGAACGGCAGCATGGTCATCAACATCCGCGGCGGGAGTAAGTACTGACCGCCACTGGCCCCCTCCCACAGCCCCAACCGCTCCCTCACCTTAGTTTAACTCAGTTACAGCAGGTATGCATTGAAAAGATGAAAACAGCGGCCACATAAAAACATGGCAGTACACACAGAACGTTTAGATTGCGGAGAGTACACAGAACCACAAGGTCATGTGCACTGCAGTCTCAAAGCTCGGTCTCAGTGATAACAGTAAGTACCGTGACTCTCACTGGAAACAGTAGTTACCCTCTCAGTGAGAACAGCAGACACCCTCTCAATCAGTGATAATGGTCGGTACCCTTTGTCTGACAGACTGATAAAAGAAAGGATCCTCTGTCTCTCAGACTGATAGCAGTTAGCCTGCTCTCTTTTGCAGATAACATTGCTGCAGAGCTAGAGGCGAACCTGGGCCAGCTGGAAGAGATCACGGGGTACCTGATGGTGCGACGCTCCTACGCCCTGGTGTCCCTGTCTTTCCTGAGGAAGCTTCGCCTGATCCGAGGAGACACACAGGAAGTCGGGTAAATGCCCCGCCAATCACTGAGCCCAACACCTGGACGTCTTCAGATGGCTGGTTGTGACAGTTGGGTTATTTGCTGTGTTGCTCTTGTTGTCCCCTCTCAGGAACTACTCCTTCTTCTACGCTCTTGACAACCAGAACCTGCGGCAGCTGTGGGACTGGGACAAGCACAACCTGACCATCCTGCAGGGCCGCCTGTTCTTCCACTACAACTCCAAGCTCTGCATGTCACAAATCCGGAGGATGGCGGAGGTGACCGGCACCAAGAACCGCCAGACCAATTACGATATTGCCATCAAGACCAATGGGGACCAGGCATCCTGTAAGAGCACAATAGCTTCTGCAACAATCAAAACACAAGCATTAATCAGTTAAAGTGTTTAGAGACACAGGGTTCCTGTGGGAGTATGTAGAGACACAGGGTTCCTGTGGGAGTGTGTAGAGACACAGGGTTCCTGTGGGAGTGTGTAGAGACACAGGGTTCCTGTGGGAGTGTGTAGAGACACAGGGTTTCTGTGGGAGTGTGTAGAGACACAGGGTTCCTGTGGGAGTGTGTAGAGACACAGGGTTTCTGTGGGAGTGTGTAGAGACACAAGGTTCCTGTGGGAGTGTGTAGAGACACAGGGTTCCTGTGGAAGTGTGTAGAGACACAGGGTTCCTGTGGGAGTGTGTAGAGACACAGGGTTCCTGTGGGAGTGTGTAGAGACACAGGGTTTCTGTGGGAGTGTGTAGAGACACAAGGTTCCTGTGGGAGTGTGTAGAGACACATGGTTCCTGTGGGAGTGTGTAGAGACACAGGGTTCCTGTGGGAGTGTGTAGAGACACAGGGTTCCTGTGGGAGTATGTAGAGACACAGATTTCCTGTTTGTCTCATTTTTTCAGTGTTGAGAATGCGTTTAACCAGGTTGTTTCTCTCTGTGTTTCAGGTGAAAACCAAGTGCTGAAGTTCAGGCTAATTCGCACAACATCTGATAAGATCATCATTAAGTGGGAGCCCTTCTGGCCACCTGATTTCCGGGATCTGTTGGGGTTCATGGTCCTTTACAAAGAGGCGTGAGTTTCTGGCAGCTGACCTAGGAACAGTGTGTTCTCTCCATTTGGTTGGTGACTGATGCTGGTCAGGTATCACACTGCTGGGGTTTGAGTGTGTCTCCCTTTCGCCTCGTGCAGACCGTATCGGAATGTGACGGAGTTTGACGGGCAGGACGCATGTGGCTCCAACAGCTGGGTGATTGCGGACGTGGACCCACCCCCGCGTGCCACTGAGGGCAAGGACCAGCAGGAGCCAGGTCACCTGATCTACCCGCTCAAACCCTGGACCCAGTACGCCATCTTTGTCAAGACCCTGCTATCTGCCTACGATGAGCACCAGGTCAATGGGGCCAAGAGTGACATCATCTATGTCCGCACCAATGCCACCAGTAAGCCCCGCCCACTTCTCTCACGTGTCACCATCTTAAAGGTACATTTCACTCCATAGTTTCCTCACCTGTGCCGTGTCGTCAGACACACGCTTGAACGACCTCGGGCTCCCCCTGTGCAGACTTCATCCTGACTCCATTCTCCCAGTCTCATTAACTAACACACACCACATTTGTCTCAGTGAAAACATAATATTTTTTGGTTGGTTGTGTCATGTTAAAGGGGCGTGTCCTTGCCATGTTTGTGCTTCAGAGCCCTCGGTCCCGCTGGATCCCATCTCCTCCTCCAACTCCTCATCTCAGATCATTCTGAAGTGGAAGCCGCCCACCGACCCCAATGGCAACATCACCCACTACAAGGTGCACTGCCAGCAGCAGCCCGAGGCCAGCGACCTGTACAAGTTTGACTACTGCCAGCAGGGTGAGCAGCCAATGAGAGCGTTGCATTTCCTGCACAGCGTTCAGGGCCTGAGTGGCCTCATAGCTCAGCGGTGAATGTGTGAATGTACGAGCCCTGTGTGAAGTCTGTGTGACCCTCGTACGACCCCTGTATGACTCCTGTGTGACCTGGTGTACCCGTGTCTCAGGGATGAAGCTGCCATCGCGCGCCCCCACACACGTTGACAGTGAGGAGGAGCAAAGGCGGAACCAGACGGATGAGCAAGGCGCTGGGGGCCGCTGCTGCGCCTGCCCCAAAACCGACAAGCAGCTGAAAAAGGAGGCCGAGGAGTCTGAGTACCGAAAGACTTTCGAGAACTACCTGCATAACGAGGTGTTTGAGATCAGGTACGTTCTAGAGACCTACCTGCACAACACGGTGTTTGAGATCAGGTACGTTCTAGAGACCTACCTGCACAACGCGGTGTTTGAGATCAGGTACGTTCTAGAGACCTACCTGCATAACGAGGTGTTTGAGATCAGGTACGTTCTAGAGACCTACCTGCACAACGCGGTGAGATCAGGTACGTTCTAGAGACCTACCTGCATAACGAGGTGTTTGAGATCAGGTATGTTCTAGAGACCTACCTGCATAACGAGGTGTTTGAGATCAGGTATGTTCTAGAGAACTACCTGCATAACGAGGTGTTTGAGATCAGGTACGTTCTAGAGAACTACCTGCATAACGAGGTGTTTGAGATCAGGTACGTTCTAGAGACCTACCTGCATCACGAGGTGTTTGAGATCAGGTACGTTCTAGAGACCTACCTGCACAACGAGGTGTTTGAGATCAGGTACGTTCTAGAGACCTACCTGCATAACGAGGTGTTTGAGATCAGGTACGTTCTAGAGACCTACCTGCATAACGACGTGTTTGAGATCAGGCACGTTCTAGAGAACTACCTGCACAACGCGGTGTTTGAGATCAGGTACGTTCTAGAGACCTACCTGCACAACGCGGTGTTTGAGATCAGGTACGTTCTAGAGACCTACCTGCACAACGCGGTGTTTGAGATCAGGTACGTTCTAGAGACCTACCTGCATAATGAGGTGTTTGAGATCAGGTACGTTCTAGAGACCTACCTGCATAACGAGGTGTTTGAGATCAGGTACGTTCTAGAGACCTACCTGCACAACGCGGTGTTTGAGATCAGGTACATTCTAGAGACCTACCTGCATAATGAGGTGTTTGAGATCAGGTACGTTCTAGAGACCTACCTGCATAATGAGGTGTTTGAGATCAGGTACGTTCTAGAGACCTACCTGCACAACGCGGTGTTTGAGATCAGGTACGTTCTAGAGAACTACCTGCACAACGAGGTGTTTGAGATCAGGTACGTTCTAGAGAACCACCTGCTGCACAACTAAGTGCTTGAGACCAGGTAAGGTATAGAGACCTGCACAATGTCTTACTGAGTTCCAGGAAAGGTTGAGACTGGAGGCGACACAGGCTGGTGCTTCACACTTAAGGCTGTTATGTAAGCTGGGCAGCGTGTCACACAGACCCATAGATCCCTAAACAGGCAGAGCGATTTAGCTAGCTGGTGTGCTAGCGTCTTCACTGAATCCTGCAGTGAGTGTAGTGACATGGTTATGAAATGTGATCATTTGGGGTACTTCTAACATCACACAGGCCTCCCAGGCGCCGCAGGTCCGCAGTGGGTGTGGCCAATGCAACGCTGCCCCGTCTCGTGACCACTCCCCCCAGCCTTCGGAACGCTTCAGCTACAAGTGGTCCTGAGGAAGAGGAGGAAGGGAAGAAGATTGTGTTGATGGTCTACTCTAAGGAGTGGACCGTTATCTCCAACCTGCGCCACTTCACCAGCTACCAGATAGAGGTTCAGGCCTGCAACCACCCAACCGACCGTGGTCGCTGCAGCATGGCAGCATACGTCAGCGCCCGTACCATGCCTGAGGGTAACTCCCCTTTCCTGTCTTTAACCCCGCCCCTGCATCTTTGATCCCGCCTAACTTTGTTCCCCTCCTGTCTTTCCCATGTTCTATTGGTGGCATGTACTGTGCGAGGCCCTTGTTCCTGAGTAGGGTCTGTATGAGAGGCATATTTGTGTTCTTATGGGTTCTGGTTGTGTTCTGCAGATAAAGCTGATGACATCACAGGAGAGATCACCTATGAAGTGTTTGAGTACTCTGTGCACATACGCTGGCAGGAGCCCAAAGCTCCCAACGGCATGATCATTCTGTATGAGGTCAACTACCGCAGGATGGGAGACCCTGAGGTGAGAGCACACACGCACACACACGCACACGCACACACACACGCACAAATACACACACAAACACAAACATGCACACACACATACACACACACGCACAAATACACACACAAACACAAACATGCACGCACACATACACACACACGCACAAATACACACACAAACACAAACATGCACAAACACATACACACACACACACACACACATACACACATCTCCTGCTGTAGTATGGGTGGGGAAAGCTGAGATCTCAGTATCTGTGCAGGAGCTTTCTATGTGCGTGTCCCGCAAGAGCTACAGCCAGGATGGAGGCTGCCGGCTGAGAGTGGTGCATCCTGGGAACTATACTGTGAGAATCCGCGCCACCTCACTAGCGGGGAATGGGTCCTGGACCGAGCCCACGTACTTCTATGTGAAGGACCTCCGTGAGTGAACTCTGTGACAGTAATGGCGTAGCAGTAACAGGCATGGTGACAGTGACAGTGTGGGGGTTGTTTTGGTTGGAGCAGTTGCCCTGAAACCCGTCTGTGCTGTGCTTGGTCCTGCAGGAGCGGATTCATACAGTGTGCTGAAGATCGTGATTGGGCTGATTGTCTGCGTGGTGCTGCTCTTGGTGGTGGCCGCAGCCGCCTTCGTGGCATTTAAGAAAAAGTGAGTGTCTTTACTGACCTTCTGTTGCCGTGGTGATGTTTGATTGTGGATGTGTGATCAGGCTGACCCCGCCCATTATTCTCCGTCCTCCAGACAAACACAGGGTCCGACTGGTCCCCTGTATGCCTCCTCCAACCCAGAGTACATCAGCACCAATGACGGTGAGAACACAGTCCCCTGCACCGAGTGCAGCACGCACACCTGAGAGACACACATGCAGCATTTGTGTGTACAATTATTGTGGTCTCCTGCATGTATAGTGTGTCTGTGTTTGTGTGATGTATTCATGTGTAGATGTGTAGTGTAAATGTATGGTGTGTGTGTGTGTGTGTATATGTGTGTGTGTGTGTGTAATCACACATGTCGCTGGTGTGTGTAGTGTACGTTCCTGATGACTGGGAGGTGGCGCGAGAGAAGATCACAGTGATGCGGGAGCTGGGCCAGGGCTCCTTCGGCATGGTGTACGAAGGCATCGCCAAGGAGATCGTGAAGGGGGAGGCAGAGACACGTGTGGCAGTGAAGACTGTGAACGAGTCAGCCAGCCTGCGTGAGCGGATAGAGTTCCTCAATGAGGCATCCGTCATGAAGGCCTTCAGCTGCCACCATGTGGTAAGGGTCATGTGCAGGTCAGAGGTTAAAGGTCAGGGATTGCAGGAATGGATAAACTGCTTAGTGTGTGGAATTAAAAATATGGTTGAAAAGATTTTGAACTTGTAAAACAATAGTCATAACTGTATTGCAACAGCTGAATTTAAACAGTTAGTTTTTCATGCTCAAAATGTGTTTGTCCATAGTTTGATTCCATAAGACATTTAATAACACATATGAAATGAAATAACACTTAGCAGAGCGGGAGTAGTTGATGTGGCAGGTTGTGCTCTAACCACATGAGCGCACACAGTGACTGTGTACGCACACCTGCCCAACACAAGGCCAGAAAATGCCTTGCATGTTGGATGGGAATTTGACTCGAATCAGTACTCTCACAATTCAAACATGTTAACCTAAAACATACCATTATAAAAAAATAATAATAAATCAGTGAAACTGTCCTTTTAGCTTTTAATCTTCTCTGAATCAAAATGGAACCTCTTTCAAAACAAACTCAGCAGCTAACATATTTTCAGCTGAAGGGCTAAAATTTCTTTAACTAACATGGAACATTCTTTATTACAGACCTATCAGATTCTCACAGATTAGACTGTGATTTTACACCTTAAAATTGTCTCATTTGAGACAAGTAACAACTTGAATGAAGTCCAGCAGACCCCATGGTATCCCAGCCTGAGTTTGTGACACCCTTGTGCAGGCTGATGCCATCAGCCTTTAGAAGGTGTACTGTCAGAGCTGTGATTGGCCAGGGAGCTTGGTTTACCTGTGTGGTGACCTGACCCCGCCCCTTGCAGGTACGTCTGCTGGGTGTGGTCTCTAAGGGGCAGCCGACTCTGGTGGTGATGGAGCTGATGACCCACGGTGATCTGAAGAGCTACCTGCGCTGCCTGCGACCTGAGGCAGAGGTACAGCCCGACAGCACCCATTACACTCTCCCTACTCCACCTGCACTCTACAGCACCCACCTGTATTCTACAGCACCTTTACGCTCTCCCTACTCCACCTGCACTTTTACGCTCCTCCTGCACTCCCTCCTCCTGCACTCTACAGCACCTTTTTACGCTCTCCCTACTACCACCTGCACTCCACCTGCACAGCACCTTTACGCTCTCCCTACTCCACCTGCACTCTACAGCACCTGCACTTACAGCACCTTTACGCTCTCCCTACTCCACCTGCACTCCACCTGCACCTGCACTCTACAGCACCTTTACGCTCTCCCTACTCCACCTGCACTCTACAGCACCTTTACGCACTCCACCTGCACTCTGCACTCTACACCTGCACCCTTTACGCTCTCCCTGCACTCTACAGCACCTACTCCCCTACCTGCACTCTACAGCACCTTTACGCTCTCCCTACTCCACCTGCACTCTACAGCACCTTTACGCTCTCCCTACTCCACCTGCACTCTACAGCACCTTTACGCTCTCCCTACTCCACCTGCACTCTACAGCACCTTTACGCTCTCCCTACTCCACCTGCACTCTACAGCACCTTTACGCACTCTCCCTACTCCACCTGCACTCTACAGCACCTTTACGCTCTCCCTACTCCACCTGCACTCTACAGCACCTTTACGCTCTCCCTACTCCACCTGCACTCTACAGCACCTTTACGCTCTCCCTACTCCACCTGCACTCTACAGCACCTTTACTCTCTCCCTACACCTGCACTCTACAGCACCTTTACGCTCTCCCTACTCCACCTGCACTCTACAGCACCTTTACGCTCTCCCTACTCCACCTGTACTCTACAGCACCTTCTACGCTCGCTCCCCTACTCCACCTGCACTCTACAGCACCTTTACCATTACCTGCACTCTCCCCTACTCCACCTGCTGCACCTTTACGCTCTCCCTACTCCACCTACTCCAGCACCTTTACTCTACAGCTTTACTCCCTACTCCACCTGCACTCTACAGCACCTTTACGCTCCCTCTCCACCTGCACTCTACAGCACCTTTCCACCTGCACTCTACAGCACCTTTACGCTCTCCCTACTCCACCTGTACTCTACAGCACCTTTACGCTCTCCCTACTCCACCTGCACTCTACAGCACCTTTACGCTCTCCCTACTCCACCTGCACTCTACAGCACCATTACGCTCTCCCTACACCTGCACTCTACAGCACCTTTACATCTCCCTACTCCACCTGTACTCTACAGCACCTTTACCCTTTACCCTACTCCACCTGCACCTACTCCCTACAGCACCATTACGCTCTCCTACTCCACCTGCACTCTACAGCACCTTTACATACTCCACCTGCACTTTACGCTCTCCCTACTCCACCTGCACCTGTACTCTACAGCTTATGCATACTCCACCTGTACCACCTCCTTGCACTCTACAGCACCATTACACTCTCCCTACTCCACCTGTACCCTACATTACCTTTACGCTCTCCCTACTCCATCTGTACTTTACAGCACCTTTACGCTCTCCCTACTCCACCTGTACTCTACAGCACCATTACGCTCTCCCTACTCCACCTGTACCCTACATTACCTTTACGCTCTCCCTACTCCACCTGTACTCTACAGCACCATTACGCTCTCCCTACTCCACCTGTACCCTACATTACCTTTACGCTCTCCCTACTCCACCTGTACTCTACACCACCTTTAAGGCTGGTTTATACTCAGTTGGGTGACTGTTGCTGTGACCAACAACATCCCTTGTTGCAACTACATTTGGTTATACTTTGGGTGATGGACGTTCAGTGGTTGCTACAACTGTTGCTGACGGTTGTCTTGAGTTAAAATACATTGAGCCAGTGACCCGGTCCGTTTTTAGCGTTTGTCTTGCACAAATCGATCTTCAGCTCCATACCTAGCTTATTAGCCTTCAATTGATCATCCTGTGTAAAATTTCAAATGGAAGATTGATTCTGTGTTGATAAACTAAGTGCTATAGTGGATACCCGTGTATGTATTCCTATGGCAAGGCAAAAATATTTCCTGGTCCAAATTAGCATGACTACCCATAATCATACTTTCTACTTTCTACATAATCATAATCATACTTTCTCATAGGTAGCTTGTAACGTTAACGTCTTGCATATTATCCGGGTAACTGGGTAAAGCTCTGCAGTTACTTAGTTAACTTGCTTTGCTAATATATGTTAGAGCAGCCCTTTTGTAAATGGACACTAACTGTAATGTATCGCATTAGCTCATTAACAGTATCAGAGCTCCCTCTACTGGACATATTGTGTATGTTCTCCATGGTGTTCAGATGGGCTGAAGAGTTCCTTTATGGTTGGTAACTACAGTAATTGACAAGACATCCACTGTTACCTCAGTCTCCATCTCTGTTATTGTATTTATTACTTTACTGTTATTCCAGTATATCACACAAACGAGTGTCAACCTCCTTAAATTCCATATCTTTAATCCTCTCACTAGAGAATTATATTATCCCAACACGTGTGGTCTAGAATAACTTCCCTGACATATTCCCTCACTCATTGCTTTCTCCTTTTGAGTAGCAGCTTACAAAGCGAGATTAAGTAGTGTGGACTCTTTCTCCATTGTCGAGGAGTGTCAAATGTCTGTTGTTTTTGAAAACAAAAGTCGTCACTGTCAGGAGACATTATAACATTCATGAACATTCTGCGATTTCAGTGAAGTGACAGAGTATAAACCAGCCTTTACACAGGACTCCTCTGCTCTGTGTTGACCTGTGGCATTTCGTGTGTGTGTGTCTGTGTGTGTGTGTCTGTGTCTGTGTGTCTGTGTCTGTGTGTGTGTGTGTATGTGTGTGTGTGTGTGTGTGTGTGTGTGTGTGTGTGTGTATGTGTGTGTGTGTGTATGTGTGTGTGTGTGTGTGTATGTGTGTGTATGTGTGTGTGTGTGTGTGTGTGTGTATGTGTGTGTGTGTGTGTGTGTGTGTGTGTGTGTGTGTGTGTGTGTGCATGTGCGTGCGCGTGCGCAGTTGAACCCTGGTCGTCCGCCGCCCACGCTGAAGGAGATGATACAGATGGCGGCTGAGATTGCTGACGGCATGGCCTACCTCAACGCAAAGAAGTTTGTGCACAGAGACCTGGCAGCTCGCAACTGCATGGTGGCAGAGGATTTAACGGTCAAGATCGGAGGTAAGGGAACACCCCGCCATGCTGCAGCCCTTTGCAGAACAGCAAAGACTGTGGGCTCTGAGTCCCACGGGCTCTGAGTCCCACGGGCCGTGAGTCCCATGTTCTATGACTGTCTGCCTTCATTTCAATAAATAAACATTTGTTTAACTTAAGGACACTCCAGTGAATAAAAGTAAAATATATTTTTCAGTTTCTCTCTCTTGTTTGTTTTGTTGTTGTTTATATGTAAAGTTTTGCTATCTGTGTTTGCATTGTTCTAAGACCATGTTGGTTCCTGGGTCACTCAGACACAGAAATGGACACTTCCAAACTTACAAATCAAAGTGCTGAACTACATAGCAAATGCAGCGAAGTGATGCTACCTTCCAATGCCCATCAGCAGTGTTTAGTCATGGATACTGGGATGTGTCGTCATGGGAACGGGTGGATGAATGAGCGCTGCTGAGCCCATTAAGCTTATTGGGCTTGGCCAGGGATTAGATTCCCTGCCTGTCTTTGCGCTGCGCAGATTCCCTGCCTGTCTTTGCGCTGCGCAGATTCCCTGCCTATCTGTGCGCTGCGCAGATTCCCTGCCTGTCGTAGCGCTGCACAGATTCCCTGCCTATCTGTGCGCTGCGCAGATTCCCAGCCTGTCGTAGCGCTGCACAGATTCCCTGCCTATCTGTGCGCTGCGCAGATTCCCTGCCTGTCTTTGCGCTGCGCAGATTCCCTGCCTGTCTTTGCGCTGCACAGATTCCCTGCCTATCTGTGCGCTGCGCAGATTCCCTGCCTGTCTTTGCGCTGCGCAGATTCCCTGCCTGTCTTTGCGCTGCACAGATTCCCTGCCTATCTGTGCTGTGCCTGTCGTGCGCTGCGCAGATTCCCTGCCTGTCGTAGCGCTGCGCAGATTCCCTGCCTGTCGTAGCGCTGCGCAGATTCCCTGCCTCTCTTACCATTGGCGCTGGGTTTTTCTGCCCCCTCAGACTTCGGAATGACCAGAGACATCTACGAGACAGATTACTACCGCAAAGGGGGGAAAGGCCTGCTGCCGGTGAGATGGATGGCTCCGGAGTCGCTGAAGGACGGCGTGTTCACCGCTCACTCGGACTGCTGGTGAGTTGCGCCTCTGTCCCACTCCCAGGGAATGGGCCTTTTCCCTTATCCTCTAAAGGGGGTCCCAGCAATTGCAGGCTTTTTAGGGCATCTTGGGTTGGGCTGTGTGAATGTGTCTCTGTGTCGCCCTCAGGTCGTTTGGGGTGGTGCTGTGGGAGATCAGCACCCTGGCAGAGCAGCCCTATCAGGGCCTGTCCAACGAGCAGGTCCTCAAATTCGTCATGGATGGAGGGTACTTAGACCGGCCCGATAACTGCGCAGATCGGCTGTAAGTAAACCATCAAACACACCTGCGCATATCGGCTATGTGGGGGTGTGAGCAAACAGCATTTTTCAGAGGAGAGCACTTGCCTGCTGTCACTCTCCAGGTAAAAGTGGAGAGAAGGCTAAAGTGTGAAACACTGCTTGTGGCTGTCCTGACCTCCACCCCTCCGTCTCTCCGCCCACAGCCACAGTCTGATGCACATGTGCTGGCAGTACAACCCCAAGATGCGGCCGTCTTTCCTGGAGGTGATCGAGATGCTGAAGGAGGACCTGCACCCCTCGTTTCGGGAGGTGTCCTTCTACCACAGCGAGGAGAACAAGGCCCCTGAGAGCGAGGAGCTGGAGCTGGACCTGGATAACATGGAGAGTATCCCGCTGGACCCTTCCTCCTACTCACATCCTGAGGAGAGCCCCAGAGACACAGCGCCCCCTGTGGCCCTACGGGGGAACTACGACGAGCACCTCCCCTACACGCATATGAATGGAGGCAAGAAAAATGGCAGAATCCTCTCCTGCCGAGGTCCAGCCCCTCCTAATGTCTCCCATCACCCTCACATATACTTGGATTTTATTTTTACAGTGCATATTTTTTGTTTGTTATTTTTTTATGAATATTATTTTGACACTATTGTTCAACGGAGGCCCTTTGGGAAAAGCAAACACACAAACATCAGATCTCAGGACCTTTCTGCTACAGCGCACAGTCCCACCTGAAGAGGCCAATTTCACCTTCAGATAAAACCTGATCATCAGGCAGACAGATTTCCTCCTCACCTCGTCCTCACGTCTGGGTTTGGTTTGGCATGTTGTCACTTCTCCAGGACTGATGGACACAGTGAAAGTGTCAAACGAGCCTCCGGCCCCCAGACGGCTGCTCCCCCCACGCAGACTGCAGGGGTTCCCCTCCTTTCCACAGAGTGGCCTTTTTCTGGTTTTTGTTTTTTTAATCTATGGCCTAAGTACAAAAAGAAGAGTATCTGTCTGGATTTTAGCGTTCATATCCTAGAACCCTGACGGAACCCTGACGGAACTGGTTGGGAATTGTGGTACGGCTTGAGGAGCCAACCTCTCTCTTTAGAACAAGACTAAATATTGTACTTTCACTATCTTTTCTCTCCCCTCCGTTTGTTCGACAGTATTCCATGACTTCTAAACAGATTCAATTGGCATGGAGGTGTTCGTGTTAATTTATTTACATTTTCTATCATTTTCCTGTCTTTAATTTCTTTTTTAACCTCTGTTCTCATGTCATGGCTGAAGGATATTTAAACCTTTTTTCTTTAATTGGACAAGAGAGTTTCAGATTTGACCAATAGCTGCTGCATTGATACATATTTTAGTGGATATACAAGATCATATATTATGAAATTATATATATTATTGATATTTTGTACATAGATATTTTTTATGTTTTCATACAGGTGTCATTGGTAATAGATATGTTTTTATTTGTCATTGGACCTTTTTTCTAATCCAAAAAATGAAAAAACATAAATTATTCTTTGACTCCTGTTGTGTTCACAGGAGGGAGAACTAAATCATATTTTGGCCTCAAAACTTGGCCCAAAATTTAAAGACCAAAAGATAAAAGAAGAAAAAGGTTTGAAACGTGGGGATACTTATGTGCAGAATATGCTGCAGGATCCGGGCAGGAGAGCCGCTGCCTGGTTACAGTGCGACACGTTTGACTTATTATGGGTTGGTTCCATGACTGTCGTGACATATGTTTTATTTTGGAGAGGCCAAATGCTCCCATCATTTGGGCTGGGTTAGTTGATTGAAGGTTCATTGTTGATTGGTTATTGGCTATTGGATGGTTGTTAGGTGGTTGTTGGCTTGATTTTGGTTGGTGATTGGTTAGCTGTTGGTGGTTTGTTGGTTGTCAGCTTTGGCCCAGCTCTCCTCTGTTGTCTCAGAGCTCTGAAGTGTGTCTTTGTGAGTTAAGAGATTTTGCTCTCCAGGTGTTTCTGGTTCTCTCCATTACTTTGTGTGTGTGTTTGTAAATACATATGTAAACACCCATAATAAAAAGATCAATATTACTGTGTGTGTGTTTACACACACACACACACACACACACACACACACACACACACACACACACACACACACACACACACACACACACACACACACGCAGAGATGCTCATACACATATCCACTCATATGGTTGGTCTGATGGTAGGGTTTGAGTTGGTCTTTATTTTTGCTATGTAGCCCATAAAAGCCAGAGTGCAGACTGCTGGTGTTACTCGTGCTGGAGTCAAAGCGCAGGGTGAAAGTGCAGGACCTCATGCTACTTGCTGTCCAGACTGCAGCCCCATGTATTTAATTTCAGAGCAAGCTGTCTGTGTGTGTGTGTGTGTGTGTGTGTGCGTGTGTGCGTGCGTACGTGTGTACGTGCGTGCGTGCGTGCGCGCGCGCGTGTCTGTGTGTCTGTGTGTGTATGTGTGTGTGTGTATGTGTGTTCGTGCGTGCGTGCGTGCGTGCGTGCGTGCAGACAGGAGGGATCTGTGCTCACTTCCTGCGGCACGTTTCCTGGATGCGCCGGCCCCACCTGGTGTCATTCAGACTGCTATATGAATTGGGCATGGAGGTTTGTCGCCCCTTGTGTAACACTGACATGGCTCCCTCTACTGGCCCAGCTGTGTCGACAATATTATAATTCTGTCCTGTGTTTGTTTTCCTTGTAAATACTGTTTCATAATATTTCCTTTTTGTACGGTGCTTAGTTCATTTTTTCTAGCAGACAGGAAGTCACTCTAAACAAAAACCCTCCATGCAGGGATAAATACACTACAGTAACTGAGGAAAATGACAAAAAGTATATATATTTAAAAAAGAAAAAAGACTCTTTTGTAATTCAGAGGATAATCTTATATTTGGAAAAGACAGATATTAATATTTTATTTATTTTAATATGATAAATCACTGTGCAGGAATACCCCATATTTGCATTTTATTTAGATGATTCTTTAAAAAGTAATAATTTAAAAATGTAATGAAAAATAAATATGTGCATGCACATGTTTTTTAATGGAAAAAGGAAAAATGTCTGGCTGGAAAGTAGGGGAGGAGGAGGGGAGCTGTTTATTTCTGTTAGATTTCATTTCTAGTGTCTCTGGACACAGTCTACCTCAGTGTGTGTGAATGGAGGTGCTGGATCCGCGCGTCCTGCAGTGCTCCTGACCTGCTCCTCTGACTGCACTTCTGCACAGTCCTCTCATCTAACGTGACCCAGCCATGTGACCATGACCAAACTGCCTGTCAGAGTTTTCAGAAATATTTTCATTCGTATTAAACTTGGACTTGGTCGCAAGTGAAGGGCCAGATTTTGAAGCATCTCCGTAATGACGGCATGAGGAAAAAAACCTCACCATCAGCCCCCCCTGGTGGAGGCTTATGAATGTGCATGCTTTGCACAGATTGTGCGGCCAGATCCCTCACGACCAGCCCATCTATGTAAGCCGGGGGGGAAAGCTTTCCACTCAGAGTATGTGCTGTCAGAAGAGCTGCTGGAATACTGCATTTGGATACTGTGAGTTTTAAGACTTTTTTCTTGCAGAATAGGGCCAATTTTAGCTTGTACTTTCTGCTTGGTTCAATATTGCTGTATTTGGATGTGATTATTTTTTAGGGTGGGGGTTAGGGTGGGAAGGGAGAGCTAAACTTGTTTCTACTTGGCTATCTCTGGCTTGCTTTGTTACCATTGACCTACAGCATCCCAGAATGTTCTGTGTTTTCCCTACAGTTTGACTTCAGTTCACCACTCTGCGTGAGTTCACACTGCCGGAGTCTTAACCAACCAGAACCTAAACTACCACCACAACTTTGCTTACCTGTTGTTTCATTTTGAAATAATGAAGAAAACTCTCTGTAAATAGCAACATTCCCCAAAATTAACCAAAAAAACACTCAAAGCAAGCTAGCAGCACAGCACAGGTTAAGATTGTATCTTTTTAAAAAGTATGAACTGTTCAGATGTTGAATTCGTGTTTTTTTCAAGCCAAAATAAGGAGGGCAAATACAATGACTGTAAAACTTTAATACTCTTGTACATTAAATTTAGTATTGTTATCAGTTTGTATACCTTTTTACTAAAATAGTTAAAACAAGCAGGTGTTCTGTTTCACACCACCTCATCTTAGAGAACAGAAAAATGAAATAAGCAACATAATGAAGGTATATTTTAGCAGTGCCACACACACCACACTGGGCGTGTTCCCTGGCCGCGTCATAGATGCCCTCAAGTCCAAATCTGTGCCTGCTTTGGTCACGGATAAGCTCTGCCTGCTCTCATACCTTCACCCTTATCCCGGGAAGAGGACCTGGGCTGAGTACTCTGGTCCCATCCAGGCTTTGCTGTAGCATTTGGCTTTGCAGCATGTAGGAGCTGGGTTAGACGACTCGCTGCACATTCCAGCCAAGTACAGACCAACACTATGCTTCAGCAAAGCCTCTTCAAACGTGTGTCAGCTCTCACCTACAAATGCATGTTTCAGACCCCACCTAAGTGGGGCGGCAAAAGAAAATCACACATTTAATTGACCTCCGATGTATCCTGAGCCAGTGCATGGCGATGTACTGACTGCGTACGGGTACTTCAGTGACATGGCAGAGGGAACGTTTCCATGCGCTCTTACATGTACCTTTTAGAAGTGTCACTGACCGGGCCGATCCGCAGATGGTGGGTGCAGAGGGCAACTGTGAGGGTTCTGAAACGGAATACTCATGGGTGTGGGTGTGGTTCTGTCCTGTGCTGGCCAAGGCCGTCTGCTGCAGGTCTGTTCCCGTTTATACTAAAGCTCATTTGTTACCCCCCCCCCCTTTTCAGTAGCTGTGACTTGTTTGTTGGTTGCTGTAGGTCTCTTAACTCTTAACCGTTTAACTGCTGCTCCTGTCCACTCTCATTTCACACAGTTCTGTAGAATTCTGTGTTGACTTGCAAGGTACCTCTGTCCCAACAATTTATGGTGTATTGATACATGTATATCAACATCATACATATATATACATATATATGTCAGAAATGTGTGCATATATATGCATATTTGTATATGTAAATGTATAAATACAGGCAAAAATAAGTGAACACCAGATTGAAATGTGCCATTACATGTGTATATCTCTTTCACTTTGTCAAACACATAAGATACAATGCTACGCAACACACACAATCAAAATGTGCCATAACTCCGTAATGCTTGACGATGCTTTTTGTTATTGTTTTAAAGTGGAGCCAAGCAGTGACTTGTACAGATGATGTTGGGATGATAATGGAAATAAATATTGCTGTGTGTAAATTATTCAACAATTTAACTGTTTATATTAAAAGAAAATATCATTACAATTGTTGTAGAGCATGTTTGTTATTGCCCCTTTCCCTCAGATCATATCCGGTCATGGTGGGGGTGATTCATTGTCTGTGGGGTGATTCATTGTCTGTGGGGTCATGCCCTGCAGGCAGATCTCAGGTATGAAGATCGGCTGCTGTCCATGTCTTGTCCGAGGTGCCTTGTGTGAGCTGATTGTCATGGCTGCCAATCTAACATTTAAATTCCTCAGTCATTTTTCCTTATGTGTACACAATGTTCTCATGGTTTGGTTTAAGTGACCAGGATTCCACTGCTTCCACATCAATCTATAAATTAATCGCTTTATAAAATATGAACTCTTTCTAGACTGGAGGACCATTTTCCTCCTAGCACAATAAGGTAATGAAAGGTTTAGTTAATTTAACTGATATTTCTTTTGTCCTGGGATGTGAAATATGGGCGTATTTTGGCAGAATTTGTTTTAATATAATAAAAGTCATCTCACATAAGTGTGTAATTAAGAGCAATTAACGGCTTGTTGCGATTCAGGAGCGGGAACTGTGGCTGGAACATAAACCCCCCACACCCCCTCACACACACACACACACACACACACAGGCCCGCAGAACCACTGATGACGGATGCAGCGGGGCCTCGCGCGGACAGCGCACACGTCAGAGATGATTTACGCGCTTCCTATCACTACAGGAGGACGCTCAGCTCCTGTACAGTGTCGCCTGAAAGCTGCAGGGCGAGCTTCCGCAACTACTCTGTTTGATGGGAGATTAAGTCTTGACTTTACACTCAATTTTAATATTAAACTGTAGGTAACGTTTAATAGAATAACACTTTACAAAAAATATCTCTGACCAGAGTTAGCCTCCGTCGTCCCGCACCGCTGGTTAGTCAGTGTTTTGATAAAATTCCGAATGGTTGGAATGGTCAGGTCGCCTACTGTTAATTTATGTCTGAGTATTTCGTTCAATTTTCAGTCGTCGGAGTAGCACATTGTAAAAGACATTCAGAACAAGTGGTGTGGTAAGCTAATTTACTTTCAATAAAAGTGACTCTTCTGCGTTAATTAGGCAACTGGCAAACACTTGACGCAGATGCGGAGACGAAGAGATAGCCGTAGCCAACTTGAAATAACCGCCGTTCAGCACCAGGTGCATAGCTGCTGTTCAAAGGCGTTTGGACACTCAACGACTGACCGGTATGTTGAGGATAATCTGTGAGAGATGAAGTTTGAATATCATACCGTTTGTTTTCCTGCCACTTCCTGGACGGGCAGCATTGATATACTGGCTGAAGGTAAGGCTGTCCGACTCAGTCAGAACACACAGCTGGCCACATTGAATTTGACGCAAGAATGTTCGTTTTTGTAACGGAATCGTTTTGAAATATACTTTACATTTGCGAGTTATAAGTCTGGGATGGTGAAAATCATGTTTTCCTGAATATGAGTGCTGTGGAGATGTTTAATGGCAGTCATATTCAACTTTAAGTGCAGCGTAAGACACTACAATTTTACAATTGTACAGTAAACCTACTTTCCCTGTAGCATCTGTGTGAAATCACTACTAAAATGTCACTCCAAATCGCATGTGTAAATGTATGATTTTCAAATCACTTACCTAAATGGCATAAAAATGCTAATTTAATAGACAGATTTTAGCATCTCTTTGCAGCACCTCGGTTTTCATCGCACAGCTTGCACAGGATTGCTTAACTGTATTATTCAGTAATACAGAGTAACATACACTGTATTAGTGTACACCAGTCTGTACAGGTCTATTCCAGTCTACACCAGTCTGTACGACTCTATGCCAGTCTACACCAGTCTGTATGGGTCTATGCCAGTCTACACCAGTCTGTACGACTCTATGCCAGTCTACACCAGTCTGTATGGGTCTATGCCAGTCTACACCAGTCTGTACGGGTCTATGCCAGTCAACACCAGTCTGTACGACTCTATGCCAGTCTACACCAGTCTGTATGGGTCTATGCCAGTCTACACCAGTCTGTATAGGTCTATGCCAGTCAACACCAGTCTGTACGACTCTATGCCAGTCTACACCAGTCTGTACGGCTCTATGCCAGTCCACACCAGTCTTTACGGCTCTATGCCAGTCTACACCAGTCTGTACAGGTCTATGCCAGTCTACATCAGTCTGTACGACTCTATGACAGTCTACACCAGTCTGTACGGGTCTATGCCAGTCTACACCAGTCTGCGGGTCTTCCTAAGTCTGTATGAGTGTGTGTCAGACTACATAAGTCTGTGTGGGTGTGTGTCAGTCTGTACAGTCTGTGAGGGTGTGTGTCAGTCTGTACAGTCTGTGGGTGTGTGTCAGTCTGTACAGTCTGTGAGGGTGTGTGTCAGTCTGTACAGTCTGTGAGGGTGTGTGTCAGTCTGTACAGTCTGTGTGGGTGTGTGTCAGTCTTGGTTTTCAGGAGCCTGGGCAGTTTTATGAGTATTTCGTGAATCAGAATGAATGAGTTTACTGGCTAACTTTCGTAAAGATTGTGGAGCAGCACAGGTCGTCCGTTTTGATGAAACAGATCCTCTTTCCACTCAGGCTTGGTTTGGTGGGACCACACTGAGGACTGTGTGTCTGCTCTGTAACTGACTTGCTCCAGTGCATAATGGCTACTGGACAGAATCCCCATTTTCCTGACCAATGAAATCAGATCCTCTCTGCTTTGATAGCGGCCACGTTGTCTCTGACAGTGGGACCATAGGACCATGCACTCACATACCGGGGGAAAACAAATGAATGGAGGCACCAGCTGAAGAAGGACAACACTGAAGTAATTAAATCACAATTGTAAAGGAAGTTCCACAGGTGGGTCAGCTTTAGTCCAGTGCCATTTAGCATCCTGTTTCTGCTGAAAAACAGGTCTGACCTTCAGCAATTCGGTGTATTTGACAAGCAAGGGATGAGAAAGACACAAAACAAAAATGTGTATTTCCACCTCCTTCATCCCTTAAAGAACTGGAGGTGTTCCTGCATGAGGAACGGCATCCACAGCTCAGGCCAGAATGTGGGTGGCATTGTTCTTTGAGGGACTGAAGCTGCTCTGAAGGTGATGGATGGCTCTTCCAAGTTGCTTAATATTTATATATTATGTGTTCTGGTTAATTTCTCCTCTCACTTTACATACCTGCACACACACTGATGTGTTTTCCGCCCTGTATCACACACACACACACAAACACACACACACACTCTGTGTTATCTGCCCTGTCAGTGGGTATATGACACGCACACACGCTGATGTGTTTTCCACCCTGTATCACACACACACACACACACACACACACACACTCTGTGTTATCTGCATTGTCAGTGAGTATATCACACGCACGCACACTGATGTGTTTTTTGCCCTGTCTCTGGGTATATCACACACACGCACGCACACACACACACTCTGATGTGTTTTCCAGGCTGTCTCAGGGGCTGTTTAACTCAAGGGCCTTTTGAGGCGGGGTTATTACAGCTCAAGGGGTGGAGCTATGTCCAGAGTTGCTTCCATCTCTGCCCTCCAACCCAACACCGAGGGTTCTGACTTGCCCCCTGCTCGGCCTGTCATTGCCATGGAGACGCGGGATCTGGTTGGGGCAGTTGACTTATCCTTGGACCTGGAGCCAATCCCCATCCTGGTGCGCACCATGTCCACCTCCCGTAGGCACAGCTGGGGTGCGCTAACCCCCCTGCCCCGCCCAGGAAGGAGGTGAGAGGTTTCAGGTCCTGCCGCATTAATCCAGTTTTCCAGGTGAAACGACACATAAAGGTCCTGATTCACTGTGGTCTCTAGAGAACCTGTTGCACGTGTTGCCCAAAGTGGGGGCCGTCTGGTGCCCTGTCAGTTTCCCTTTCTTTACCTTTATTTGCCACATCTCCCAGCACCAAAGTACTGACCTCCATTAGGAGTAGGGCCGCATCATCTGTGCCGTGCCAAATGCGCAGGCAGCACTGCTATCTGCCGTCCACTGGCTGACGTGCGTTTATGCTACAGTCCTGGAACAGAAGTATTTCTGTGTGAGAATGAGGTCACATTTGTGAAATTCTCTGATCTTTGAAACCTCGCTGCTCACAGCTGCAAGAGAACTGCCCACAGCTTCCTCCATGTTGGTTAGGGGGGTTAATTCACACGGAAGTTGGCGTGGCCAGTTCAGGCATTTTTGTGGGTTGTCACTCATTCTCAGGGCTCACCCAGGAACGCTGAGCTGGTGCACTCTGACCCAGAAATGCAGGCCGCAGCCTTATTCACAAAGCCCCAGTCTTACAATAACCTCCAATATTCCATATCATCAGATCCTGTGTAGTTATTTTTCTGTTTTATGTTAACTGTATACTGGTGAAGGTGAGGTTGGGGGTCAGGCAATAAGCATGCTATCTCAGGGTGAGTCTGTTGTAAAGTCTGCGCATCCCTAGCAGACTGAGAGTCTGTGGTATGGTCCTGTGCCAGCTTTACCCATAATTCCACTGCAGTGTAATGGTGTCACTCAGAGATGATTACCTGTCACTATGGTGCATTTACATCTCATGGCTTTGTTCTCATTGTGCTCTTATAGGCTGAGCCTGGAAGCTGATGGTGTGGAGAGTGATGGTGAGAAAGGAGGCGGGTGCTTGCCACAGTCTGCTGGCTCACATTCCCACCAGGCCTTTGCTTTCCCAGAATGCACAGGGAGAAGCAGAGCAGCACCAAAACAGAACATGGCTGCAGGAGCCAAACCAAAGCTGGTAATCTTGACATGATTCACTCATGTTTTCAGCAGAATCCCTGCAGAGTCCTGCTCTGGTTCATCTGCACTGAGCAGAAACGGGCTCTGAAATGAGTCCTGTATAAACAGTGTAATGAAGCAGCTGGCGGCTTTTCTGTCTGGTCTATCATGCTGCAGGACATGGCTGGGGTGGATCTGTGCTCCAGGCCAGAGCTCTTGGCCAAGTTCAAAGCTGCCCAGGTGTCCCGTGTTCTGGAAAAGTCCAAGAGAGCAGCAGAAGCAGGAACAGGTCAGACCTCTGTTCACAAAAACTCACCAAAACTACGGACCAACTCGCACCCCTTGTACACTGACATAAAACCTGGGTAAATGTGGGAATGGTGCTGGTATGACTAGCGTAACGTTTTCAGTTACCGCGACAGTCAGTGCAGCAATCTCAATTTTATGGTGATATTAGCAGTACTTTTGTGAATGAAGATGATGCCTGCAGTTAATTTTTGACATGACCAATGATCTGATAACTGCGTATAGTGTTTCAAAGCTTATGTTGCTCACTACCCAATGGGCTATAAACAAATATGAGCTCATTTTTATCGTCCAATGAGGTAAATTGAGGAATCATGCATTTTTTCTTCTCTAACAGTAAATTGAACTGACTACTTTTGGAGGTAAACACAGATTAACAGTATTGCATAAAATAAAAACTAGGCAAAGATAGACAAGCTACCAAACAAGCATTTGTTTTGTTCTTTAGTCTTCCTTTGGTAGCTGGTTAATGGAAGGGGAATGGAAAAGAGGTGCAATGAAATGCAGTTTTATTTTTTTATTGTCAGCTTCACTATGATGACCACTTCACTTTCACACATACTTTACTAGAAATGCACAAATATCCAGCCTCACTTTAAAAGTGAAGAAGTTGTAGAAAAAGTTTTTATTTCTCGGTTGCTGCTGAAGCAGCAATTTGCTAAAATTGTGAACCACAACAAAAACAGAAGCAGAGCTTCATGTGGTCTTATACCTCAGTAATAGTTAACAGTTCTGAATTGGAAACATCCTTGTGAGGCCATTTGTTTCAGTCTCTATGCAGGGTTATAATGGCAGGGCTGTGTGTAGCAGTCTCTATGCAGGGTTATAATGACAGGGCTGTGTGTAGCAGTCTCTATGCAGGGTTATAATGGCAGGGCTGTGTGTAGCAGTCTCTATGCAGGGTTATAATGACAGGGCTGTGTGTAGCAGTCTCTATGCAGGGTTATAATGGCAGGGCTGTGTGTAGCAGGGTCTGTGCAGGGTTATAATGACAGGGCTGTGTATAGCAGTCTCTATGCAGGGTTATAATGGCAGGGCTGTGTGTGGCAGTCTCTATGCAGGGTTATAATGACAGGGCTGTGTGTAGCAGTCTCTATGCAGGGTTATAATGGCAGGGCTGTGTGTCTGTGCAGGGTTATAATGGCTCTTTATAGCAGCAGGGTTAAAATGACAGGGCTGTGTGTGGCAGTCTCTATGCAGGGTTATAATGGCAGGGCTGTGTGTAGCAGTCTCTATGCAGGGTTATAATGACAGGGCTGTGTGTAGAAGTCTCTATGCAGGGTTATAATGGCAGGGCTGTGTGAGGCAGTCTCTATGCAGGGTTATAATGGCAGGGCTGTGTGTAGCAGTCTCTATGCAGGGTTATAATGACTGGGCTGTGTGTAGCAGTCTCTATGCAGGGTTATAATGACAGGGCTGTGTGTAGTCTCTATGCAGGGTTATAATGGCAGGGCTGTGTGTAGCAGTCTCTATGCAGGGTTATAATGGCAGGGCTGTGTGTAGCAGTCTCTGTGCAGGGTTATAATGGCAGGGCTGTTTATTGCAGTTTCTATGCAGGGTTATAATGGCAGGGCTGTGTGTAGCAGTCTCTATGCAGGGTTATAATGGCAGGGCTGTGTGTTATAATGCAGTCTCTATGCAGGGTTATAATGGCAGGGCTGTGTGTAGCAGTCTCTATGCAGGGGGTTATAATGGGGGCTGTGTGTAGCAGGGCTGTGCAGTCCTCTGGCAGGGTTATAATGGCAGGGCTGTTTATTGCAGTTTCTATGCAGGGTTATAATGGCAGGGCTGTGTGTTTCTAGCAGGGGGGTGTGTGTAGCAGTCTCTATGCAGGGTTATAATGGCAGGGCTGTGTGTAGCAGTCTCTATGCAGGGTTATAATGGCAGGGCTGTGTGTAGCAGTCTCTGTGCAGGGTTATAATGGCAGGGCTGTTTATTGCAGTTTCTATGCAGGGTTATAATGACAGGGCTGTGTGTACTACAGAGGAACCGGACCAGGGGCGGAATCTGCAGATGGCTGAGAGGCGGAGTCACGTGTGAGTGTATCTCTGGCCCTGATAGCACTTGTGCTTTTCTCAGTGTGATTGGACAGTGCTTGTGCCTGTCTTGGTGTGATTGGATAGTGCTTGTGAATATCTCAGTGCGATTGGACAACACTTGTGCCCGTCTCTCACTAAACCTTACCTGCCTGCCTGCCTGTGACATTAGTGTGTCCTCCGTACTGGCTTTTGACATCACTCTGCCCCACCTTCTGTGCACTTTTGTCACTCTATCTGTGTCCCAAATTGCATGCTTGTGTACTTGTTAGTACATACTAGTACGAGTACACTAACTCGTATGTACGAGTTACTATGCAAGTACACCGAGCGGTTAAAATTTGTTAATTTGAGACGTGCTTGTGCTAACACGTCATATCTCTTCTGACCTTTGGGAGAAACTCATTCAGTGATGGATATTTTAGTATCAGCGACTGAAATCATGGTTGACCGCTAACTTGTGATGTTGTTGCTGGAAAAAACCGTGCTCACTGCATATTTTTTGTAAATGGTTCGTGGTATTGTTTTATTTATAAACTTTAAATTCTTCTTTGCTGTCAGTTCTGAGAACACAATGACCATTGGGAAAGAGTAGTATTCTCAGATGCATACTTTGTTTTTCAGTCCTCCCAAGTACGGAAAGAGAACTTCTGGTGAATTTTATGCATACTTGCTTGGATCCATACTTGGGTTTGTGATGCAGGTGACCGTTAACTTCTGTACTTGATATACATATTAACTAGTATGCGAGTTTGCAGTTTGGGACGCAGCCTGGGTGAGAGTTTGAAACAGGTCCCTTGCTCAGAGTTTCTCTCCTCACTGTGTATGTTGCTGGTTTCAGGTTGATAGTGCAGACAGTGCTGCAGGAGCTGAAGCAGTATCACGGGTAAGAAAAAAACCCTACCACTTCCAATACTGCAGTGAGTGGGACATCGTGTCACTGACACAATGTCTTTATCCTACAGAGCCAATCAGAGGACAGCACACTGTGGAGAGCGAGACTGGGGGAATGTCACATGGTATGAGTTCCAGCTGAATTAGTGAGATGTTTGTTACTGTATTGCTGTGTCTGTGTTGAAGGTAAGAGGTGGAGCGGCCTTTGTCCTTGTCCGCAGCCCCAGAGAGCGACTGGAAGAAGGCCGTGTGGAGCGGGGCTCAAAGGTCAGGCGGACGTTGAGCTCGCTGAGGGACAGAGTGACTGGCTCCCTCTGTAAAGACAAAGTGAGTAAACCCCTTACTCCACCGGCTCATAGCTATGACATCATCACTCTGAGCCTCACAAGCTGCTGCCTCCACCATGGCATAGTGCTGCTCACATTTGGGGGTGTTCTTTGTGACAATTCAAACCTGTTATGCACCTCTGAAATGCATCTCTGTGTTTGTCTGCTTATATAGCAGTTTTTCTATCATTATTCATGTCTGTATATTGATACCATCAGTGGTGCTCAGAAGCCCATGTTCGATCTGTGGTTTGCATCTGTGTTTGCAGGATTACTTTACTAAATAACCTGAAAGCCTTAGGACAAAAATGCAAACAGATTTTCACATGACATTTAATGCCTTACAGTGGCGAGTTGGACCTGGGCAGTCGTGCGCCTTTCTATCAGATCACAGAGGATCTGCTGTGGTGAAGCCTGTTTATTTTTGTCACCCCGCTGTGTGAAAGTGCCTCACCCAGCTTCCTGCCGTAGGTGGGGGAGGGCACAGTGTATGTGTTCCATCTACTGAAGTGTGTGAATTCTGTCAGGCACCATCTCTCTTTCTGACTCAGCAGCTCAGATCTGGTGTGGTGTTCTCTCCAGCGGTGTAATTACGCTGTGTGGATCGTGTTCACCCTGGGGGTGCCTCCCCCTCTGAGAGTGGTCTCTCCTCTTACTGCCTGTGCGGGTCTCGCAGGGAAAGCAGCGGGATCAGCAGAAACAGAGGGAGAGTGACCGAGGGATAAAGAGGGAGAAGGGGAGCGACAGAGAAGTGAAGAGGGAGAAGGGGAGCGACAGAGAAGTGAAGAGGGAGAAGGTGGGCAGAAGCAGCAGTGATGGCCACCTGCTGGTTCCCGGGGCATTCTCCAGCTGCACCCACTGCTCCCTCTGCAGACAGACGCTGCTGCGCAGACAGAGCCTGCAGTGCCTGCGTGAGTACCAACTGCACAGCTGGCTGCACAGATTGCCTCAACTGCTAGACGCACCAAATATTCCTCTGAACAGGTCGCAGAGTGTAGGAGAATCCGATACATAAATGCTATTTAATACAATACGGCAGGACATTCCCAGCAGAGACCAGGGCACTGAGTGGAGTGACACTGATGAAGTCAGAAACAGGACAATTACTGAGCATGCTAACAACTGTACCTTCACTCTTTTAGTGGTGTTTGTCTGTACTTACCCCCATCGAGTTTTCAGAACACAGAGTGCTATAATCATCAGAGCTAAATATCACAGTATAATGGTAGGAAGAATGTTTTTGACAGAACTTCCTCTGACAGTGTATATATTAGAATGTTTTTGACAGAACTTCCTCTGACAGTGTATATTTTAGAGTGATTTTGACATAACGTCCTCTTAGTTTTGTTGTGTATTGTTTTATGTGTTGTTTAGTGTGTTGCTCATGAGCTCATGTTTCTGTGGGGTCAGGTGCTGTTCTGTCGTGCACATGGTGGGAGTGTAACACCATGGAAACAGGAGTTTTTTTTGTTTTGTTGTATTCTGAACTGGTGGAGCATCTCCTGTAAAACACAGAAGCAAAGCTACAGTAATTTTCACTCGTGCAATTCCTGTTTCAGATTTCTGCCCATTGTTTTCAGAGAATGAGGAAATACTGAGGGCCCTGGCTGTCTGTGATGGACAGTGCAAAGATAGATTCTGCTCTGTTGCAGGAGAAATGCACTCTTCCTCCTGATGTTTAGAGGCATGGCTTTAAAACTACATGCTCCTCTTTCCAAACATGCCCTAATGGACATGCAGAGCAGAATAACAGCATCAGTGCTGAAACGAGTGAGTCCCAATATTCAAACACTGTCCCCCTTTCCTCTGTGACCACCTCGTTTGCTCACACTCTCTAGTGTCCCAGGGAGAGAGGAGACAAGGTATTAGTGGAGGAAAGGAGCATATACTTTGAATATGGGGATGAACTGAGTGAATGGTCGTTCTAAAACGTTGCCGTGCCAGGAGCAGGTGGAGATGTATCGGGTATGTGCAGAGACACTGCCCTCTAGTGGCACTGTGTGTATCACTGCAATAAAAGCTTCCCTGGTGTTCCGCCCAACTTCGCTTCTTTTCTGTTAAAAGCCTACAGTTAAAAGCCTATTTAGTGGTTCCTAAGTACTTTGGACTATTCACAATTTATTGCTTAAAGAACTTGGATGGATTCAATGGACGTTGTGGGCATATTGCCAATTTAAAAATGTTTGATACAGATGTATGATTCTAAAGAAAACTGCAATGATCAAAAGTTTTCATGGCTTCCAGATATCACCAACAATCCATAGCTATCTAATTAAATGTTACTTGTCGTTGAAACACTAAATGGATGCACGGATCCATTGTGAAAGCCTGAGAGGTCTGAGCAGTTCTGTACAGGGTCCGCATAGGAGTGTGGAGGGTGTAGCCTATCTGTCCATTATTTTCGTAATGGGTGGAAGATTGATGTACCATAATTATGACAATTTAAGGTAGCTTGGTTCAGCTGTTTTAAATTCTGGATTTATTTTTAAAAATATGTATCTATACAGTTTGTTTTTCCCTTGAACTGAGTGTAATCTGTGCACGTTTCGTTGTGGATTTGAAATCCCTACATCGAAAAATCCGTAATTGTCCCTTTAATTTGCAAAGCCAGCCCCGACACGCATTCCGGCTGTCGCAGACTGTGTGGGTTGTGACAGATTCTCTGGTCGTGGCGAATATTACTGAATCTGCTCCTACAGTGCCGTGAGAAACGGGGACGAGCCTGGATTGAGCACCGCTGTGTGGGGAAATAATCTGCTGTTTTACAGTCACTTTCATTTGAGGGGCTGGTCGCCTCGGGGACTGGGGTGCTGAAACTGTAGTAAACAGAGGCAGGAGACACCACGATTGTGCTGAGCTAACTGGGGAGAGACACAAGTAAACACGCCGAATCTTGTGCTTGTACTTCGATTACTGGTGTGGGCATCTTTGCAGCAAAGGTAAGATTTTCCCGACTTAACGTTAAACGCATTTATTGAGGCTTCGTGTTGGCATGGAGGCCGGGGGTAAATCACGACTGTGGCAAACTTTGTCAAAATGTAGAAGTTGTCCGTCGGAAATTGCTGTAATCACAGAAAAGTGACAAGTGAACAAAAACAA